>NW_004624817.1:2750122-2865149 GCF_000247695.1 Heterocephalus glaber
TTATTCTTTCGAAAAACCAACTCTTCAATTTGTTGATTTTTTTGTATTGTTCTCTTAGTCTCCATTGTATTGATTTCTACTCTGATCTTTATAATTTCCTCCCTTGAGCTTTAGGTTTGTCTTCCTCTTCTTTTTCTATGAGCTTGAGGTTCAGTATTAGGTTGTTTGTTTGAGCTCTCTCTGCTTAATGTGGGCATTCACTGGTATGAATTTCCCTCATAGAACTGCTTTCATTGTGTCCCATAGATTTCTGTATGTTGTATTGTCATTATCATTTAATTGTAGAAACTGTCTGATTTCTTCTTTAATTTCCTCTGTGACCCATTGGTTGTTCAGGAGAATGTTATTAAATTTCCATGTGTTTGTGGGGTTCTTGAGGTTTCTTATGCTATTGATCTCCAATTTTATTGCACTATGGTCTGATAATATACAGGAGATAACTTCAGTTCCTTTGCATTTGCTTAAACATGTCCTGTGAGCTAGCATGTGGTCTATTTTGGAGAATGACCTGTGTACAGCCGAAAACAATGTATATTCTGATTTTGTGGGGTGGAACACTCTGTAGACATCTATTAAGTCCATTTGTTCAAAAGCTTGGTTCAGTTCTAGTATTTTTTATTGATTTTTTTGTATAGATGATCTATTTGTAACAATGGGTTATTGAGTTCCCCCACTACATTTGTATTAGTGCTTATTTGGTTTTTCATGTTCATTAATATTTGTTTTGTATAGTTGAAGGTATTAGTATTTGATCCATATATATTTATGATTGTCATCTCTTTTCTTAGATTCTTCCCTTTACAAGGATGTAATGACCTTCTTTGTCTCTCTTAATTAGTTTTGGTCTGAAATCTACTTTGTCTGCAAATAAGATAGCTACCCCTGCTTTTTTCCAGGTTACTATTGCATGGAGAACTATTTTCCATCGTTTTACTTTTAGTCTGTGAATTTCTTTTTGAATTAGGTGTGTTTCTTTTATACAGCATATTGTTGGATTTTGCTTCTTAATCCATTCTGCCACTCTGTTTCTTTTGATTGGTAAATTGATGCCATTAACATTGATGGTTATAATTGATACATATTGACTCATCCTTGTCATGATATTTTACTGTTGTTGACTCTTTTATTTTTTATTTTTCCCCCTTTCCCTTTAATTTCTTGCCTTGCCTGATGGCTTCACTCTCTTGGGCCTCATGGAGTTGTAATCCTCATTGTCTTTTTCTGGGATATTGTTTAGAATTGTTTGGGGTGCTAGTTTGGTATTCATGAAGTTTCTCAGGTATTCTTTGTTGTGGAAGTATCTAATTTCCCCATCAATTTTGAAAAATAATTTTGCAGGATACAACAGTCTAGGTTGGAGGCTATTTTCCTTTAGGGCTTGAAATACTTCACTCCAGGCTCTCCTTGACTTGAGTGTTTGTGTTGAAATGTCTCCTGTGATTTTAACGGGCTTTCCTTTGTATATGATTTGTTTCTTTTCTCTAACTGCTTGTAAGATTTTGTTCTTCTGTTGGGTTTCCAGGATCTTCACTATTGTATGTCTAAGTGTAGATTTTTTTTTTTATCATGGCTAGTTGGAGTTCTATATGCCTCACTTATCTGTATGTCAAATTCTTCTCCTCTGTTTGGGAAGTTTTCTGCTATTACTTCTGTGAACAGGTTTTTTTTAATGTCATTTGTACTTTTTCCTGCTTTTTTGTGGACCCTGTCAGTCTTATGTTATTCTTCCTTGCATCACCAAGCAGCTGCTTGATCCATTTCTCATGGTCCCTTACTATTTTTAAGAAATCTCTCTTTTCATGGTCACTAACCGCAATCCTGTCTTTTATATCTGATATTCTATCTTCACATTGGCTCAATCTGCTGTGAGTACTTTCAGTGGAGTTTTTAATATCCTGGATATCTGTTTGAATCTGTTTTATGGATTCCATTTCTTTCCTATGCTGGGCATTCATGGCTTCCATCTTGTTCCTGTGCTCATCTATTTTTTTTATCTGTTTCTGTTCCAGAGTCTCTAACCATGTCTTTCATTCTGCTCACCATCTCTGTAGTTCTCTGACAAGTTATTTCTGTTTTGAATTTTTCTAGAGCCTCATTCATCTGTTTTGTTACTTCCCATGCTATCAGTTCAGGGTGGCCAGGTGGTTGATTATCAGATCTTTCCACCTCGTTACCCCCAGAATTTGCATGTGGTGAGCTAGAAGTCTGGGTTTGTGCCTTGTTTAGGTGTTTTCTCATTTTTAATTTTGTTGTTGATGCTGTTTTTTGGTTTAATTCCTGGGCTGATACTTCAATATTGCTTATTTTGAGTATCTTTATTGCTTGTATTTAGAACCCTAATGGAATGATTGCTTCTCAGAAGTATCTTCCAGCTGTAGCTCATCTTTTTAGGCTTTGAGTCTCTAATGACTCTTAGGCAATCTCATTTTCCATATACCAGAGAGGACAAGTGATTAGATCAATCATGACACCTTAGCCCAGTTGACACAATCAGCATCAACAATAGCATCAAACACAGCTTAGACAATGACAATTTGTGGTAGCAGTTAATCTGTCACCTTAACTGCCCATGAGCTAGATCAAAATTGAGGGCCAGCCCAAAATATGTTTGTAGTAAATAAACCCTTCTATATAGCAAATTTTCTCTTCGGGATAAGGATTTAGAGGGGGTTGGGGAGGGAGGGATAGAGAGATCAAAGGAGAGGAAAAGGTTAGAAGTGAGGCTAGAGGACACAGAAAGATTACGCAAATTTTGGGAAACTGTTGAAAATAAGAGGAAAAGATGGACAGAACAAAGACAAGAACAGAACAAACTAACAGCAATAGGGGAGCTAGAAACTGTATTCACCTTCCTATAAGAATAGTGACAGTGGAAAGAAGGAAAGAGAGAGAAAAACAATTTGAAATGGAGCAGGAACAGGAACAAAGAGAGAAATGCAGAATAAGAAGGGAGATAGAGAGAAAGAAAAGAAAAGAAAAAAATAGAGAGAGAGAGAGAAAGGGCCTCCCTCAGGGTATGTCTTTGCTGACCTGGTAGACAATGTGGGCAGCAGTGTGCAGATCTAAGTTGATTAGTCTCAGCAAGCCAGCTGTAGTCCACTGAGATTCAGGCTGATTTCTGGCTGCAAGGCGCAAGTTGAGGTCCCTGGCCTCCTGCAGAATTGAAATCTGCAAGGTTCTACTGCAGGTTCTAGCTGTTCTCCCCACTAAGTGAGTCCAGGTTCCTATGGGAGGTGCTGATCCCACCAACCCACCAACCACTGTGGTCCAGTGTACCTTTATTGCAGAGATTTTCTTCACTTTCCCAGTGGGCTTCCCTTTTCATTGAGGAGCCTCAGAGAGGCCCTCTCTGTTGTTCACTTCTGCTCTATCTTCTGGGGCTCATAACCATGGCCTTTATGGGCCCCCAGCGCCTCTGCAGTGCAGATTCAGATACCACAAAGCCCACTCAGCCTATGCTGAGTGCTCCAGCAGGCTGCTGCTGGCGTCACCTGACAGTTCCAGCTCCAGCGAGCTGTTGTTGGTTTTGTTTTATTTTGTTGTGGTATTGAAACCAAGGCCTTCACACTGAGCTACATACTTAGCCCTTTTTATTTTTTTGAAACAGGTCCTTACTAAGTTGCTAAATTGCTTAGGCTAGGCTCAAACTTGTGATCTTTCTACTTCAGCCTCCCAGGGTGCTGAGATTATACAGGCATGAACCACCATGCCCAGTGGAAAGGCAGTTTCTTGAAATTGCTTTCAGAACCCAACCAGAATATATTATTTTGTATTTCCTCATACCTTTGCATTAAGATTTTGTTTATGTTAGGGAGAAAAAAGACCTGAAGTCATGTAGAGCAGACTTTCAAGTTAAGCAAATTGGGTAATGCTATATTTGGTTTAAAACAAAAGATGATTATTAAAATAATGAGAACTGATTTGTTTTGTACCTTATAAAATGACCATGAAGGAAATTTAAAAGAAGCTTTCCTAGAAGTATTTTGGGCAGTAGTAGCTCCTCAGTGATTGTCTTGAAGGGCTTACTTGAAGTGAATATTTATTTTATTTTAACATTTTATTCTTTTTTTTTTTTTTTTGTACCGGGGATCAAACTTGGGTCCTTGCTCTTGTGCAGCAGGCGGCAAAACCACTGAGCTAAATCCCCAGCCCAACATTTTATTCTTTTAATCACCTCTCCTTCTGCCACCTGAAAGATATATCACATTATCCCATGACATCAATATTGAGTATTCTTCAAAGTATTTCAGGAAGCCTTTTATCATGATGAAACAGCTATCATTGTACAAACCAAGCCTGTTGTCTCACAACGCCAAAGAAAGAAATCACAGACAGAAACGAGTTTAAAGGAGAAAAGTTTATTGAAAATGTAAGAACAAAAAGGGCTCCTGGTAGCTGGGAGTGATCTCAGAAAGTAGAGTGTCTCATGGCCCCTCAGTGCAAAACTTTTTATGAATAACCAGAGCACAGGAATTGCTCACTTGCCCAGTGACCATCTATCACACGTGGCCCTGGGTTTAAAATGACTTTTTGGGGGGCTGGGGATTTAGCTCAGTGGTTTTCCCGCCTGCTGTGCAAGCGTAAGGACCCTAGTTCAATCTCCAGTACCAATAAATAAATAAATAAATAAATAAATAAATAAATAAATAAAGGAAGGAAGGAAGCTTTTAAAAAACATAAATAAAATAAAATAAAATGACCTTTTGGAACTCAGTCTCTCTAAACTAGCTACTCAGTATGAAGAATTTAAAGGAAACCAGTTTTAAAAGAAAACTGGTTATTCTGCATTTTTAAGTTCCTCTAAACTTGGCCCTTAATGTAAGGAGGGGTTGCATTCTATGTTGCCTGAGGAACTCCTTTCCTGATCAAAAGTCCCAGTTTCACTGCCTATTTTTATTTTAATTCTTATCAGTGTGGCTGACCACCCAATTCTACTTTAGCTCCTTTCTCTAGCTACCTGCCTATTCATAAGCTAACTAAACTGTCTTTTACAATAATACTGCAGTATTAATGTTGAAAGCTTATTAAATTGTATGACCTAGGAGAATATTTTAGCTATATTTTAATTCATTTCTTATCATGTGCCAAGAAATTCCTGTTATTGCAGTTCAGTTTCTGTTCATGATATTTTCTTTATATATAATTTTTAGGGTCTAATTTTTTTATTGATTGTTTTTCTCTTTAGCAGGTATATGCTCTCGTAAAAATTAAAATAATTTAAACAAATTTTAAGGCTGTGAAAATAAAGAAGTTTTAAATTCTCAATCTTTTTCTTAGTGACATTACCTTCCTGGAAGAAGAATTGAAGAAACTCATTGAAGCTCTGATAGAAAATTTTCTTGAGCCCAGCAAGAATGGACTGATCTGGCGTTCTGTGTAGGGCACATCCATGCATTATGACTTTGTACTAACACGTGGAACAAACTACCAAGAACTCCATGCATTGAATCTCCTGTTAGCATTCTCTATCTCATTTGGCCAAGTATCTTCTTCCTTTCTTTTTCTTTCTTTTCTTTTTGTTCAGCTGACTAAACAAACTGTATAAATTTGAAATGTAAATGGAAGGAAATGAATCAGATGTTTGAATCCTTTTGAATGAAAGTCATTACATTAAAAGTGTTCTGGTAACACATCATTCTTCCTTTAACAGACATAACAACAACAAAAGTGAGTTGTCTTATTGAAGTGTGATTGATTAAGCTTAGTAATCCATATCTAGTACTTGTGTATAGCATGGTTTTTAAAAAGGCAATAAATGTTACCTAATTATAGGATTAGAAATTAATCCATAAAAATGGAATAAATGGTAGTAGTCCTACATCATTATGGAAAAATGTCATTGTTACATCTTAGGTATTAATTTATAAATTAAAATATTTATAATAGGGTATTTAGCATTTCTAGTTTAGTACAGATGTTATAATATGTGGTTTCGTATCTGTTTCTGGTGCCCTTGGTGCAGTGTAAATTTACTGTATGTATTTAAAACTCTGATGTTTATGAACAGAAAACAATAGTGGCAATATTCATAATGGCTTTGTTCTTGTCAAATTTCTTAGTGCCTTCTCAAGTCTGATGTGAACTGAAACAGTGTTCCTGCACTGAATATAATTTTATCAATTTTCAGTTACAGAAAATCTTCCAAACTGTACAGGTACCTCCTCTATATCAAGTGAGTGTGTTGATTTTTAAATACTATGATTGTATAAGAAGATCTGAACGAAAGCAAGTTTAATGTAACTGTTAAGTATCTTCAAGTTAGGTTTGTGTCAGTTATCTTAACCTGTAGGAAAGAAAAAATTCTGAACTGATAAGTGAGCTCTGAATTTATTTGATAGTCTTAACTTTGGAATAACATTTTTGACAATAGATTTATTCCTTTATCTGGTGAAGTAATGCTAATTTTAATAAAGCATCCAGATTTTAAATACTAAGAAACACTAAAACTAATGATTAAGGCTAAGTTTCAAGTTATTCTAACATTTTGCTGGCTTCTGTTGAGTTTCTGATCACAAGAATACTCTTTATCTGTTTTTAATATAGAAAAAAATTTTTAAGAAAGTAACTTTTGGTTGATTTTATAGTCTTCTGAAAAGATTTAATAGAGAACTGCTGTTTAATCTTTGTAAGGTCTATCTTCTCCTGTCCAGTTTGCAAAATACACATATATAGCTGGGGTAACAAAAGCAAAGTTTTGGGTGTAATCACCTAGATAAATTGCCCATAGGAACAGCACTGATATTAGAGATTTTATTCCTTAAAAATTAGTAATAATAATGTAAAGTCTGAACTGATTAGAATGTTGATTAAATCACAGTTTGATTTGTTTTAGCTGTCAGCTAACTTTGCTTGAGCTCATATAATTTAAATATAATTTTCGAATTATTGTATTGCCACTATTGTTAATTTGTTCCTTCCTTATTTTATCTCTAGATCTTGTAGGATTGTAGATAATAGCTAGCAAAATGTAGAGCACCATTTTTTTCTGAATGAATTTGTTTTCAAAAGCTTTGCACTAAAGAAGAAATGTGTAGAATTTTTTATTTTATTTTAAAATGTGAAAAACACTTTTTGTTTTGTTAGCTTTTAGGAATGTAGATTGTAACTTAGGAACAGGCATATATTCTACAGAGTGGTATAAACAATGTTGTATATGTATGAAGAACACTGTATTTGGTTTTAGTATCTGTGTTTCTGTGACCAAAGAACAAAAGGAGGCTAAATATATATGACAGCCCATTCATAATCACTAGAACCATGTCATGATTGTCATTCTCTTATGAAGAAAATAATTTTATTTTGGGTGCTTTAATATAATGCAACATGGAAAACATCTTAAATTGAAGATTCCTTGGAGTTTGGATTCTTCTCTAAAGAATATTAAAGTCTAAAGTTGAAATTAACAAAATTTTATAAATGTTCCTGAAGTATATAGATTGAGGGCACTATTTGATTCTACCCAAACTCTTGAGTCTGTCTGAGCATGATATTTAACATGAATGTAACATAGTGGATACACATTGCCATCAGGATAAGTTCAGTGACATCCCAGCAGGCAGAAGTGCTGTCCTATGGGTGTCAGTTGCAGGCACTGAATTGTTCATCTTTTTCTTTTTGAACAGACTCAGAATCTGTGTATGAATTTTCATTGAACATGTAAATAAAAGCTATTTTCTGCATGGGAAAAGAAACGAATGGGGCAAGATCAAAGCATAAATTGGAAGTAAACAGTAAAAATAGAAAATATAAAGCCCAATAAGACAGCATAAGAAGTGTTTCTTGTGAAGAATAAACCTAACACCATAAAGATAGGGAATAAATTGTGGGCAAGGTTGTTCACTTGCGTTTATTTCTTGGTATAATGAGCAGATAGTGAGCCTGTTGTTTTCCTGTATTAGAGATCACTAAAAACAACCCAGTTTTAGGAGGTGAAAATAAGTGTTTCTGTTACAAATTAAATTCCTGCTAGGATTTTGTGTTCGGAATCATGTGAGAACTAAGGAGGAGATTAAGCAGAAACAAAAAGGAATAAAATATAGGTTAGAAAACAAAGACCTGAGAAAAAGTTGAAAGAATTATGGTCATTTAACTCTAGAAAGGAGAAAGCTGTTGAGATCATTTACTAAGTCATGAGTTATTCACTGAGGCTTTTATTGAAGGACTTAAGTACTAATGTCATACTGTTCTCCATCTCTAGGGAGGAGGACAGATCAGACAGAAAATTTTTCATTTTTTAATACTTTTATTTATTTTTGTTTTTAATATATTTTATTTTATCCCATTCCCCCCCTCAAGCCCCCTCCTCTCCTTATGTACAAAAGCTTTGTTTCCATTTTTTCCTTCTATTTTCACTTTTTTTCTTGTATCTTCCTTCAAGAAAAAGGATTTTTTTAAAAGACAGTATGAAATGCTTAAGATTTAAGAATTTCTTGGGCAGAATTTCTCATAAAATCTCCCATTTGAAATATTTTTTGTTTTTAAGGGAATAAAAATTGTTTAATGTTAAGGGATACACTAAATGGCTTTTTAAAAGATCTTTTCTTGCAACACATATTTTTAAAAATTCAGATTGGAACAAAAAATCATGTTGTAAAAAGCACTGATAACATTTGGATTTCACCCTTACCTATAAGAATTTAGCTCACAAAATAATTTTTGTATATTTTGAGTAGCAGATGCGTGAGTGCAATGAATAAAGACCTGCTTGGATGTTATTTTTTAGCTGACCTTGAGAGTTAAGTGAGAAATTGAACACAATTCTATTTCTCTTAAAGAATGTATAGCATTATAGGATATTTGAGGGTTTTGTTTTAAATATAAAGTATTGTTAGTTGGATATAGTAATTCAGTAAAGAGGTTCTGAGAGATTGGATATTTTGTAATATCTGCATACTGATACAACAGACGTGTTAGCTGTAGTCAACAGGAGAAATTGTTCTATGAACTGCTGCTATTGATGTTTTTTCCACATGCTTTCCATTGATGTTTTTAATGCTTGAAAAAAAAACCCAAATTCTGCTTAGATACATCTAATTTTTCTCTCTACCTCCCTCTTTCCCTAGGCACTCTTCAACATTTTCTACCTGTGAAAAGCTATTTATATGTTACCTCACTGATAAGATATCTTAACTATTCATTCAAAATGCTTTAAACTTACTCATAAACTGTTTACTTATGGACTTTTTAATTTTATTATTGTCAGATTATTTAAGATTATTGTAAGAAGAAATTTTAAATCTGTTTCATAATCTATTTTGGTCTGTCTGATATTGCTTTATGTTAATTTATTATAGCCCTTTAAATTCATTTGTTTTCTGAACTTGCTCTAGAAATGATGAGGAAGCAATCATACCAAAATGGTCAGTTGATCTAGCATTTTATATCAGTTTCCTTATACTTTGGGGAGCCAAAGCACAAAATTTCCTCAAATTTTTTCACATATTTCCCTCAAACCATTTTACTCTAAGCCATAAGTCTAAATAGAGAGAGAATGGCTCATTTTCTGATTCTTTACAAAGCATAGCTTTAATTCCAGTGGGAAACAAAATTAGTATTGGTTATTTTCAAATATTTACTATACTGTTACATTTACCAAGTCATCTTTCTTCTTTGTTAATTCAAGACTATGTACTTTAATAAGAGAACCTACAAGAATAAGTGAAATGATCAAAGTAGGAACAAAGTGACATATCTAGAGTTTGCGTCTCAATTTTTTTCCACCAGCAGAACCCTAAAGCAGAGGAGCATGAAGGGGAAGGAGGCCTGAGAGCAAAATCAGAAGCAGCCCGCCACTGACATGAAATTTTGTGTTCTGACTTTATATTGTAAGTAAATTTTGCATTCGCCTTAATAAAACTTCTAATATAGAAATGATATCTTCAATCTTCACTGAAACTGGTGCTGCCAGAAAGGAGCACTGTGTTTATCATGTGGCCTCTCAGTGTTCTCTCCTAACATCTGCATGCTCAATTGCTGCATATCCCTGGGGGTATACACACTGACCCCAGTATGAGAAAGATGAGCATAGAATATATGGAGGATATTCCCTGCACTTTAGAAACTGACCTTCTAAATCACTAATACTAAGTTAAGCTGACTTGAAACTGTTATGTTACTGTTGAACCTTATTATACAGTCTGAGATATTGGCCAATTTGTTCTCTTTAACTTATTGAGATTCCTTGACTAAGAAGGAGCACTCATCATTTCTTGACACCTAAAAGAAAAGGAGAGAAAAGAGCTCTTAGCTCCCTGAGAGCAAGAAGCATGATTTGTAATTTTTCATATCCATATACCTAATTTAGTACCTGTTATAGAGTGCTTAATTTGTTTTAATAGAAATTAAGGGATCTTATTTTAAGGAAGCAAATAGCTTTTTAAAATTAAAAAATGTTTCTAATTTGGTTTTTTTACATGACTCTCATTACTGAAATTTATAAGTGATGTAATAATCAGTTTCTGTGGGGAGAGCAGAGCACCTTTCTACATGGAAATTATGTATAATGCCCAGTATTTTACATCCAAAGCAAGCTGCTAGCCAGAAAGGGTAAGAAAATATCTATGTAGATTTGATACGTAGTCTAAGTGTGATTTTGAGCTTACTAATCATACCTTCTAAGTAAGTTACAACTAATTTAATACTATTTGGTCTGTTTTTGCCCAATGTTATGATTCATTATGTGTCTTACTTTATATTAAAAAACAAAAGTCTGCTTCTGTATATGGTGAGGCCTTCCTGTTATAGGCTAAAGTAAGCTTTGAGTATACATCATTAGATATGACATCAAATATATACAGTTAAGAATGAATTATTTTTCTACGTGTGTAGCAATAGTTCAAAATTGTACCCCCATTTTAACAGTTTTTGTCAACATCCATTTTTTTTCCTACAAAAATACCAGGGTGAATTATAAACTACTGCCTGTGAGAATTTGCACTTTATGTATTTGTGTGTGAATTTCTTGTGGTTTTAGTCAAAAGAAGTGTTATCAGTAATAAACAGGTCTCTTTATTGGCATGAGTTTCTGTGCAATTTTTATTATCTTAGATACTATGTAGTTCATAAAGCTTCCAACCCAAACTGAAAATGTCTTTTAAATATGTATAACATAGCCTATGATGTACTTAGAGTTTAAATAAATATTCTGGCTCAGCACTCAATAAACATTTCATGATCGAGTCATCACAAGTTCCATAAGTAGGGGCTGGGAATGTAGCTCAGTGGTAGAGCACTTGCCTAGCATGTGTGAGGCCCTGGGTTTGATCCCCAGTACCAAAAAGGAAAAAAATTCTTTCAGTCTTATTTTTCTCTTTCTCTCCTTCAGTTGACCTAATTTATTTGTCCATATTAGCGCTAGCTCCGATAATAAGATAGGAAAGTTAAAAGTTTGGAAATCTCTCAAAGAAGTAATGATAGGCCTGTGATAGAATGGTGGTGGTAGGAGTGCGATTATTCTCAAGGGTCATCGTGACTGCAATCCTGGTCTCCATCACCTGTCTGTCCCCTAACAAGACTCAAAAGGAAGATGAGTGAGAATAGTGTTGTACAAGGTGCTTCTAATCACCTTCTAAACTGAATATTCTGAGAACCTTCTGACCCATCCTTAACCCTTCCCTCTCTTTCATTGTTCTTTATGCCACAAAAAGAAGTGAACAATTAAATTCAAGTAATAATATCATTGGCCTACAAAGTGGCAGGGAAGGGCACATGATACGCAAATAAAGCCCAGTCACAGGAAAGGGAATAGGTGAGTGCAGAGTGGGAAGCAAAGGACTCTGAGACTTACTAGCTGACTGCCAGCCCCACTTCAGTTAACTTCAGGCTAGCCATAGAAAGTTGAGTGGGGGGAGAGCAGAAGACAATGATTCCCCTGTGATCAGGGAGTGAGGGCAGCAAAAAATGGAGGCATAATTGCATCCAATGAGATTTTTTTCAGTTTTTCACCTTTCCATTTGTGCACGCTTTCCCCTGCTGGGCAAGAAACTCAGAATCTGTCTTTAGGTAGGAGCCCAAATTCAGTCCCAACATTTTTCTCTATGATTAGGGAAGTCTTAAGAGTTAGGTCAGAATCCACCTGAAGTCCACAAAGTGGATTCCTGACATACCCAAGCCATCTTCCCACTCTGCTGCTCACTCCCCTACAGCCTAGAATGGCTATTGAAAATTCATTCAGTGGGCTAGGGATGTAGCTCAGTGGCACTGCACCTGCCTGGCAAACACAGGTCCTGAGTTCAATCCCCGGTACCAAAAAGAAGATTCATTCAAGAAATTTCAGTCTTCCAGCTAGATGGGGCCCTCTCTACATCTATACAGGAGAATACTAAGGCCCAGAGAGGAAAAGGGATTTCCCAGAGGTCACAGAGGAGGCCAATACCTAATTTGATGGTGATCTTCAGGTCTCTTTCTCCTTCTATATAAATAGTACTAACCTCCTAGGAGCAGAACGGTGAATTAGAAGTTAAGATATAACCCATACCTCAAAAAGACAAACATACTTATGGACCAGCAGAAGTACTCTAATAGAGCTAAGTATAAAATGATGCAGGAAGACAGAGGAAGGGGAAACTGTACTGGGCCTGGTAGGGCCTTAAAGAAAAGTAGAGACTAAGGTTGAATGTTGCAGAAGGAACAGGTGTTTGTCAGGCAAAGCCAGGAGAGAGCATGAAGAAGGCAGGAAGTGTTTTGGGGAGGCTGGCATATAGGTTTTGAATCTCAGCCCACATAGCACTTCTAATTTTACACTCTCTGAGTGAAATGCCCCAAATCCAACTATCCTTCTGAAGCTCCAGGTCTGTATTTTTAGGCTGATCTTTCTTTCCAAGATTCAGAGCTACACATATAACAGCTTCCGAGTCATTTGTACCTATACATCCCATAGGCACTTCAAACCTAAGCTGTCCAGTCTTAACCTTTTCTTTCTCACTATTGATGCCCCCTACTCATGCCACCACACTTATTCGTATTTTATGGATTGTCAGAGTGAGCCATTGTTCGTTATCCACCCCCGCCCCCGATGAGCTTAGTACCTGATATTGCAAATTTTGCTTCCTAAATATGTGATAATTTCTTCTTCATGCAGCAGAATGGAAGTGAGGTTTTTAGGACAATAAAATATAGTCATATGATACTAGAATAATGGAGCCAGCCTTGAGTTTTGGAGGTGTGGTGTGCCATCTAGACCTGTCCAGCCTTGGCTGTGGCTTGACACTACCTGTAAAAGATTTCTGTTTATGAAGCTGGCTGGAACTTTGGGAGAGCTTTAAGGATTCTGGGACTTGTTTAGGTAGTTGACTTTTAATGGTGGCACAGGAGAAAATAGGATATTGGGAAGCCCAGAGTTAGAACTTGTTTGTGATTTTTTTTCACTATTCCTTGCCTTTCCCTTTAGCCCAGCCATGATTTGTACATAAAACCCATTTCCCTTTTCTTCTTTACACTAAATGGTTAAAAATACAGATTTGGTGTCAAGAGAGCCTTGATAAAAATCATTCCTCCTCCACGCAAACCACTTACTAGCTATGAGATCTTGAAGAATGGGATAGCCATCCTCTAAGAGGGCCTTCAAAGATTCCTCCTTAGTAGAAGTGATAGCTGGCCACTTCCAAGATTAGGATATAAAAGACATTGGGGCTTCCATCTTGATTGCTCTTTTTCTGATCATTTTCTCTAGGTGAAGCCAGAAGTCCTATGGAAAGTCTCATGTGATAAGGAACTGAGGCCTCTTGCCAACAGCCATGTGGGTGAACTTAGAAGCCCTGGCTTTTTCTGTGGGTTAGGGGAAGATGGATGCAGCTTAGCTGGTAGTTCTCTAGCTCAGGATCTCCTACAAGGTTGCAGTCAAATGTCAGCAGGGCATGCAGTCCTAAGAAAGTGTGACGAGGGCTGAAGGATCAGCTTCCCTGATAACTCACTCATGTGGCTATAGCATGAGGCCTCAGTTCCTCATCCCATGGGCTTCTCCATAGGGTTGCTTGAATGTCCTCATGACACAGCACCTGGTTTGCCCCAGAGTGAATGATCCAAAGAAAGAACAAGGCAAAAGCTACAGTGTCTTTTATCACCTAGCCTTGGAAGTCATACACTGTTGTTTCTGTAAAATTCTATGATTACACTGATCAACCCTGCTTCTGTGAGGGAGATATTATATGGGGTGTGCAATGAATATCAGGAGGTAGGGGGTCATGGGGACCATTGTAGAGACTGGCTACCACAGAAAGATTAACCAGTTTTAAATATGTTGAATTGGAGATACCTAAAAGACATTCAAGTGCAGAAGTCAAGTAATACAAATACAAGTCCAGAGCTTCTAAGAGAAGCCTGAGCTAGAGATATCAATTTGGAAATTATCAGCATACAGAAATATTTAAAGCCATGGAAATGAGAGTATAGGGGAAAGAGAAAGAGCCTTAGCCTTTTAGGACTCCAGTATTTAAACTCTCTTCACTTTAAAATTGTAACCTCATTTGTTATAATGAAAACTTTAAAATAAAATCAGAGGGAAGGATAAAACAAATACCCATGTACCTGCCACTTAGGTCAATAAATATTAGCACTCTTTCTCATTTGTCCCATATATCTTCCGTTCCTTTTAAATCCCTCCTATCCAACCCTTTGCCTTGTCTCCTATTATTGGTTATATTTCTTTTAATTGCTTAGCTTTTGCTGGATAACAAACTAACCGAAATAAAACAGCAAGCATTTATATTATTATATATAGCTCATAATTCTGCAAGTCAACAACTTGTGCCAACTTAGCTAAGTTGTGCTGGTCTTGGCTGGGCTCCTTTGTGGGTCTGAGGTCATCTGGTAAATTGGTTGGGTCCTGAATAATCTACAGTACCTTCCATTGGGATGACCCATTTCTGTTCCATGTCGTCCCTTGTCCTATGGCAAATTAATTCAGCTTTGTTCACATGAATGGCTGGATGGAAGTGCACGAGAAAGAGCCAACACATGCAAGATATCTCCAGGCTAACATACAAAACTCATCCCACCCTTCTACTGCATTCTATTGGGCAAAAATGTCACAAGCCTAGTACAGATTCTAGGGAAGAAGAAATAATCAACATATCTTGATTGGGCTTATTGCAGAGTCACAGCTCAAAGATAGTGGATTCAGGAACAATCGATTGAGGGATTGTGGCCATTTTTGTAATCTAACAAACTTCACTCTTTGAACATAATTATTCACATTGCTTCTATGGAGAAAAATATGCCTACTACCATTCCAGGACCCCCAAAATTCTCTTGCAATTATGGCATCAAGCTTGAGACCTAACCCAACTTAATAAAAAAAGCACTACTGGACATAAAAGACCAGATAAACCTAAACACAATTATTATGGGGGACCCAAATAACCCACTATTACAAATAGATCAGCTAGACAAAAAATCAACAAACGAATACCAGAGTTGAATAAAGCCTTCGAACAAATGGTTTTAATAGATATCTACAAAAGGTTCCATCCAACAACAAAATGCACATTCATCTCAGCAGCATGTGTAACTTTCTCCAGAATAAACCACATGCTAGCCAAAAGCAATTAAATAAATGTAAATGAATTAAAATTATACCATGCATATTATCAGATCATAGTGCAATGAAAGAAATCAACAAAAATTAAGGAAATGCATGAAAACTAAACAATACACTCTTAAATAACAATGGGCTACAGAAGAAATCAAGGGAGAAATAAGATAACTTCTAGAACTAAATGAATATCAGTACAATATACCAGAATTTGTGGGACACAATGAAAGCAGTCCTAAGAGGGAAGTTTATAGCTATGAATGCCCATATCACAAAAACAGAGCAAACCCAAATAAATAACCTAATAATTCACATCAAGATTCTAGAAAAAACATCAATAATCCAAACCCAAAGCTAGTACAAAGAAATTGTAAAGATCAATGAAATTGAGACCAAACAAAACAAAACAAAGAATCAATGAATCAAAGAGTTAGTTTTTTGGAAGAATGAACACAATAGACAAACTCCTAGTCAATCTAACCAAAACAGACCCAAATCAATGCAATTAGAAATGAAAAAGGTAAAATCACAACAGACTCTGCCAAAATAAAAAAGATTAATAAAAACAACTTTGCAAACTTCCATACCAATAAATTGTAGTATTGAGAAATACTAGATATATACCTAGATACATATGAATAATAAAAACTGAACCAAGAAGATCTAAAAACATTTAAGAATCCAATAACAGGCAATGAAAATGAAGCAACTACCAACTAAGCAACTACCAGTTACCAACTAAGAAAATCCCAGGTCCCAATGAATTCACTCCTGAATTGTACAAGAATATCAGGGAAGATCTAATATAAATATTTCTCAAGCTCTTTAATGAAAGTGAAAGGTAAGGAGTATTCCCAAAGTCATTCCTGGAAGCTAGAATTACCCTAATCCAAAACCAGACAAGGACCCAACAAAAAAGAGAACTATCTTTAAATGAACATGGATGCTAAAATCCTAAACAGATACTGGCAAACAGAATGCAGTAAATCATCAGAAAGGTCATACATCACAACCAAGTAGGATTCATCACAGGGATGCAAGAATGGTTCAATATATGTAAATCAATAAATGTAATACACCACATAAACAGAATCAAGGACAAAAATCACATGATCATCTCAACAGATACAGAAAAGGCCTTTGACAAAATCCAACATCTACTCATGATAAAAAAAAAAACCTGGATGAAAATGATTAAAATGAATAATTGATAATTTGAAATAAGAAAAAGTCCAAGGTTTTGGGGACGGTGGAAGAGAAAGGGGAAAGGGAAGAAGAGAAAGCAAAAATTATGAGAAAAAAGAAAATGGAATCAAACTCTGTAAATAGGGAAGGGTGGAGGGGGTGAAGGGTGCACAGGTAATGGGAGAAAAAATAAAAACTACGATACATCATGTTCTGGTACAAACACCCAATGACAAATGTTAATGTATTTTATACCTAAAATGTACCAATAAATATATATATTTTTTAAAACCCTGAAGGAAATAGGTATAGAAAAACCTTATCTGAATCTCTGAATCTGATAAAAACCATTTATGACAAACCAATGACCAACATCATATTAAATGAAGAGAAGCTGTAACCTTGCCCTCTAAAATCAGGAACAAGAAAAGGATGTCTGCTATCACTATTCCTGTTCAATATAATTCTTGAAATATTAGCCAGAACAATTAGGCAAAAGAAAGAAAGAAAAGGGATATATATATAAGAAAGGAAGAAGTCAAATTATCATCATTTGTAGATGACATGATCCTCTACATAGAAAATCAAAAAAAAATCCACCAAAAGACTTTTATAATTAATATATTTAGTAGCGTAACAGAATACAAAATCAACACACAAAAATCAATAGCATTCCTCTACACCAATAACAAACTAACCACAAAAGAAATTAGAGAAACAATACTTTTACAATAGCATCAAGAAAATTAAATACTTAGGAATTAACCTAACCAAGGGAGTGAAAGAACTCTAAATGAAAGCTACAGTACCCTGAAAAAGGAGATTAAAGAGGACATCAAAAAATGGAAGGATATCCCTTGTTCTTGGATAGGCCAAACCAATATAGTCAAAATGCTCATACTTCCAAAACTGATGTAGAGATTCAATGCAGCCTCCTATACTTTAAGCTATCTCTAGATTACTTATAATAACTAATACAATGCCAACTTATGTGAAAAATTGCTGTGCTTTATTGTTTAGCAAATAATGACAAGAAAAAATGTTCACATTAACTAAAGACACAATTTTTCCGAATATTCCAATATACCATTGATTGAGTCCACAGATGTGGAACATATGGATATGAAGGGCTGTCTGTATATTAATAAATTAATCTCTGCTAAGTCAACAAATGTGGCAAGGATATGAGCAGACTTCTAAATCCCACCAGGGGGCACTATGGGAATGCTTCAGATTTTCCTAAAACCATGTTATTCCTATCTACTTTGAATGGAAATGTGATTTTAAAAGTGTTTTGTTTTTGTTTCATGTTGAGTTTTAATAAGCTTCCTATTGAGTTGCTGAAGAGAGCTGTATCTGAGCTGTCTGCGAGTTTGAAGGACTGAATATCCCTGTTAGTATCCACTTTCTTTCTGTAATATTTCTTCAATGTGGAATTATGCCAAGAGCTTTCACAAACATGACTTATCTTCCACATCAGCTGTTGGGATCCTGGAATAGTATAATTATTATTTTCACCCTAAAGATAATTTTAAGCCAGGTGGGGTGGTGCGCTCATGTAATTCCAGCTATTTAGGAGACTGAGGCAGGAAAATCACAAGTTCAAAACCCTGGGCAACTTAAGGAGACCCTGCCTCAAAATTTAAAAAAAAAAAAAAAAATATATATATACACACACACACACACACACACATGTATACATGGGCTGGGGATGTAAGGATATACCTCAGTGGTATCCAGAGAGTACCCCTAGATTCAATGCCCGGTATTGAAAAAATTTTAAAAGTGAAGGATTGAAGAAGTAATTTTCCTAAGGAATCACAGCTGGTAAATAACTAAGGCCTTGAACCTGTGTCTTCTAAATATAAACATATTTGTTCACCAAAAATATACAGTTAGTCCTCAACTTGCACACATTCAAGTTGCAAACTTTCACAGATACTAATGGTCCTCGCGTTAGGAACATTTCTATATGTGAACAAATTGTGAAAATCACTCACATGGCCTGTCAGACATTGTCACAGTTCTGCTGCTGTGCGCTTACTATACAGTTCAATAGTGTACAACAGTACAGTACAGTATGGGACTTACAATATTTTTGTGTGTTTGGTTTTTTATGTTTTACATTGTGTATTTGTGCCAAAGGTGTATAAGACTCACTTTGCCCAACTTATGAACAAATCTGATTTATAAATGTTCTCCAGGAATGGAACTTGTTCATAAGTTGGGGACTTAATTACTGAATTCCAGGCTCTATAAAACATGGTAGGGACACAAAGTCATACACTCCAAATTTAATGTTTTACAAGCAAAATCTGTTAAAGCTAGAAGAAACTTTGAAAATCACTTAATGAATTGTTCTTAACTCAAACATACATACAAATCCCCTTGAAAGCCTGTTGATACAGATTCAGAATAGAGCACGTGGCACATCCCTGTAACCCTGGCTATTGTACGCTGTGACTAAAGGAACATACATTTGAGGCCAGCTTGGCAACTTTGTGAGACACTGTGTCAAAATAAAAACTCAAAAGGGCTGGAGTTTTAGCTAAGTGTGAAGGCCCTAGATTGAATCACCAGAAGGGGGAAAAAATCCTAAGGAAATGACTCAGAGGGTAGGAGTTACCCAGAAATGATGTATGAATCAGAAAGAGCTTGGCAGGAGCAAGAATAAGGAGACCAAAGGCCAGCACGTCTAGAGTGCAGTGAACAGAAGAGGTAGCTGAAGCTGAAGCTGAGGGTAATGATTCTTTTTGGAGAAGCTTTTCTCTTTTTCTGCCTTTATATTTGAAAATCTTGATCTGTTCCTCAGTCCTTTTATTTCTACCTCAATTATCCTATTTTTTGCACTAAAAAAACCTAATAGTAACATTTCCTCAAAGATAATAAACATTTCTTACTTTTTTGACATTCAAAAATAGGGATGGTGGGCCAGGGATTTAGCTCAGTGGTTTCGCCACCTGCTGTGCAAGCCCAAGGGCCCCAGTTCGATCCCCGGTACCAAAAACAAAAAACAAAAAACAAAAAACAAAAAAAACAAAAATAGGGATGGTCTAATATTACTGGTGGTGAACCTATGGCAGGTGTATTATTGTGTTTTTCTTTTAAGTTAAAAGATGTTAATGTAGAGTTGTTTTTCCTAAACTAAAACTTCAGTATTCAGGATATTTACTCAGTATTTAGTCATAAGTGGGTTTGGGGTGGCAGTTTAACACTTAGTCTCTAAAAGGTTGACTTGGCCATCACTGATACCAATTCAAAAGTAAAACAAAAAAACCCTGCCAGTTTGCTAAATTCAAAACAGGTAATTGAGCCTTTACAAACTTAACTGTGCTAAGGAAATATCTATTCTAATGTCACTTCATTATTTGTACTTGTAGTATAATTTAGTTAAATTTTAGTTTGGTTTGGTTTTAGTTGAACTTGGAACACCGTTGTTACCTAGAATGACTTCAAAAAGTCTTCCTGATAAGACATTAAAACAATATATTATAGTGTAAGAAGTTCTGGTGGTGAGGAAGATGAAAGAGATGCGTGAAGCAGGCATTTGAAGACTCTGTCCTGCCACTTGGCCTTGTATGCATGTAGTCCTGAGAAGTACATAACAGAATAGGTAACTGAGGCCCCAGTTTTCTGGCCAGAGAAACACAAATGGGAGCCTCAAGAAACTGGCAAGTATCAGATCACAAAGAGCCAAGACCATGATTCCTGGGCTCCACTTCTGAGCCATTCATGCATGGATTTGATGTTCAATAGCATTCCATAACCTTGAGCGCTGAAGCATGATATAGACCATTGTCCACATCTAAAACTGGTATGTGGGTATGTGTGTCTGGGATGGGTTTGAATAGCATTGCAAAGGCTTTGAAAACTCAACTGACATTTGGACCACAGCCACAAAGACCATCCAGGACTTGTGACCTGAATCCATTGGGTCAATAACATGCCAAAACAAAGATATTAATATTCTTAAGATTTAAAAAAAAAAAGCTGAATATGGTTTCACCTGCCTATAATCTCAGCAGTCAGGGAGACTGAAGCAGGAAGAAGATCATAAGTTTGACCCCAACTTGGGCAACTAAGGAGCTCGTGTTTCAAAATTTTTAAAAATTTAAAAAGGGTTAGGGCTGGGGATTTAGCTCAGTGGTTCCGCCGCCTGCCTCACAAGTACAATGTCCTGAGTTTGATCCCCGGTACCAAAAAAATTTTTTAAAGGGTTGAGATATAGCTCAGTGGTAGGATGTGCCTGGGTTTGATCTCCACAAGATCTAAGCATTTATAACATAATGTTCAAAATGTCTTAATCCACAGTTACTCAACATATAAGACAATCAGTAGATGTCAATGAAGAGAGAAGACCAACATTCAACTTGTTGAAGACTTTAAGCTAGATGTTATAAAATCCTCTATGAAGCAAGGGTGAAGATTCTTGAAAAGAATAGAAAGAATATATAAAGAGGACCCAAATGGAAATGTTAGAACAGAAAGTATAATAATTAAAATAAAATTCACTGATAGACTCAATAACAATAGCGATGACAGGGGAAAGAGTCAGTGAACTTGAAAATAGATCCACAGAAATTATCTAAATTTTTTTTAAAAAGACTTTAAAAGATGGTTAGAGGCTCTGGGACCTGTAAGGCAATATCAAATTCATGTCATCAAAATTCTACAAGGAGTGAAAAAAAGAAGTACTTGAAGAAATAATGTCTTAGTTACTTTCTCATTGCTGGGGCAAAATACCTGGCACCCACAAGTTAAAGAAGGAAAGGTTTATTTTAGCTCACAGTGTGTTGAAGTTTCAGTCCACAGTTGACTGGCTAAAGGGAGGGTGGCATGTCAGAGGAGCACAACAGAGGAGAAACAGTTCATGGCATGGCAGGCAGGAAGTAGCAAGCTCTCCTTTCCCTGTTTAGGAAAAAACCTATTGGCTACAAGCCTATTGGTTGGCTCCACACATACCCAGCGTAGGTCTTACCTCTTCGGTAAATTGATCACCCACACCCAGAACTATACTAAACAAATCAGTAGACTCATCCTGTACCACACAGTCATGATCCAGTATCACACATCCATGATCTAGTCACCTCCTAAAAGCCCCACCTATGAGCACATGAGGCTTAGGAGGGAGCTTCTAGATGTAAACCATAACAAATAATGTACAAAAATTTCCCAAATTTGACAAAAGATGAAGCTACAGAACCAACTTCAGTGGAACCCAAAAAGTATAAACTCAAATCTATGCCCATCCATATTACAATCAAACTGCTGGAAAATAAAGACAAAGAAAAAAGTCTTGAAGCTAGCCAGAGAAAAATGATGAATTGCTTATAAGGAAACAATGATTCAAATAACTGGATTGGGTCAGGAATTTAGCTCAGCAGTACTATGCCTGCCTTGCAAGTGCAAGGTCCTAAGTTCAATCCCTGGTACCCCCCCCCAAAAAAAACCCCAAATTGTGGATTTCTCATCAGAAAAACCATGGAGGCCAGAACATGTTTATAGTACTAAAAGAAAAGACCCGTCAACCTAGAATTCTATATTCAGTGAAAATAAACTTCAGGAATAAAAATTTAAAAACATTCTCAGATGAAAGAAAATTAAGAGAGTTCACTTCCACCAGTCTTTCTCTAAAAGAATAGCTAAAGGAATTGAATCAATAATCAAAAAAATTCCTAAAAGAAAAGCCCAGGCTTAAATGACAAATGGAAAATTCCTCCAAATGTATAAAGAACAAACTCCAATCCTGTACAGACTCTTCCAAAATACAGAAAAGGATGGAACATTGCAAACTCATTCTATGAGACCAGTATTATTCTGACATAAAACCCAGACAAAGATAACACAAGAGAAGAAAACCACAGACCAACTTCTCTTATGACTAGACTACATGTATTAAAAAACATAGTTTAGATTTAAAAACATGTACTACAATAAAAGACACATTGCTATTAACTCACCTCAAAATCCTCCCTCTCACTGTGAACACACTTATCATTCTTGCCATTTTCTGAAGCAGTTCTGGAGGTCCTCTTTCAAGTCTATAGTTGAGTCATGACTGCCTCAATGTCCTGAATCAATTCAAAATGTTTACCTTCATGGTCATTTTGACTTTGAGGAAGGGCCAGAAACTTTACAGTCCAATGAATAAGATGGATGAGGACACCCTGTAATGTTTTTATGAGTTTGCCTTTCTACTGGATGGCACTTGACAGCAGCATTCACTGTGTATGTTTTATCACACCTCATAAAGACATGAAAGAGGATTTCCAGAACTGCTTCAAAAAATGGCAAGAACAATGGGAAAAGTGTGTCTGGTGCAAAGGGGAGTATTTTGAGGTGGATTAATTGTAATGTGTCTTTTACTGAAATAAATGTTTTTCAATTTAAACATTCACCGTATTTTTGGTCACATCTCATAGATGTAAAAATCCTCAACAAAATCCCATAAAACTATATCCAGTAATACATGAACAAAAATATACATCATGGTCAAGTTAGATTTACTTTAGGAATGCAAGGTTTGTTTCAACATACAAAAATCACTTGATATAACACACCATATTAAGAAAGTAAGGGACAAACACCACATTATCATCTCAATTGATATAGAAAAAATATTCACCAGAGTAAAAACACAACAAATAGAGAACAGAAGGAAGCCTCCTCAACATGATTAGAGCACTGGCAAAAACCCAAACCAAATGAAGAACAAAAACCAGTTAATATCATACTAACGATGAAAGACTGCAAGCTTTCCCTTCAAGATCTGGAATAAGACACTAATGCCACTTTTTGCCGCTTCTATTCGACATTACACTAGGTTCTAGGCAATTAGTTTCAATCAGTCAATCAATAAATAAAAATTATAAAGCATCCAGATTGGAATAGAAGTAACTATATTTTCAGATGCTATGATTATTTATAAAATCATAAGGAATCTACAAAAGCACTTAAAACTACTAAACAAGTTCAACAAGGTTGCAGCACAGATTAGTATACAAAAATCAATTGTACTTCTATACATTTGCAAAGAACAATCAGAAGAGAAAATTAAGAAAGCAACTCCATTGATAATAGCATCAAAAAAAGGAAACCATTTATATGAAATCCCCAGAATAAGAAAATCCATATAGATGGAATATAGAGTAGTGGTTGCCATGGAGGAGTAATTGGTAATGGGTACAAGGTTTCTTTTGAGGGTGAAGAAAATATTCTAGACTTATATAGCGGTGATTATTCCACAACCTTATTAATACAGTTCCCAACTTTGGACAGATTGACTTGAATTTTTCAACTTTATGATAAAGCAAAATGGATATATATTTACTAAAAATCATAATCAAATTTTGAATTTTGATCTTTCCTAAGCTAACAATGTGTTGTATGATACTCTTGCAATGCTGGCAGTAGTGGTGAGCCATAGCTTCTGGTCAGCCAAATGATCACAAGGACAAAAAAAAAATCAATGTTGTACAGTGTTGCTATGATATTTAATAGAGTAGGAAATACATTTTTAATTTATTATATTTTCAACTTACAGGTTTATCAAGATTTAAATCCATTGAAATTTGAGGAAATTCAACTATACACTAAAAAACGATTGTACACTACAGGTAAAGTTTATAGTATGGAAATATATAGTATTCAGAATATAGTATAGGTGAATTTTTATAAGTATATCTCAATTTTTAAAAGGAGAAAATATTCAGGAATAAATTTAACCATATTATATACAATTTCCTGTAAGACAGCATGGGTGTACCTCTGTCACAGTAAGAACACTTAGCATCTTGGTTTCTGAATATCTTTTTCATTAAAAGGAACCAGGGCCTCTTAGAGAAATGTCTGATTCCAGAACTGGATCCAGGAAAGTACAAGGTGGCCTGGAATATGCTCTAAGTAACAAAGTATGGAAGTGCGCAGGGAATATAAAAGGACATATCAAAATGACACAGAACCATGTTGAAAGGGCTACCATCCACCAACTCTAGGACAATTTGATTATCAAAATAATGAGTTATAATTAATACAATTCATGAAGTCATACATAGTGATATAATAAATGAATAAATAAACAGAAGAGAAAGCTTTATATTACCACATAAGTCCAATAAACAGTAATAGTCTATTAATAAGTATAAAATGCTTATTCATTAGCTTTATACTGGAGAAACACATCATTTTAACCAAGAAGGTTGACAGCACCAGCAAAAGACAAATCCTGAAAGAATGCACTAAGAACAACAAAGAATAATATCTATTGTATTTCTGCCAAAATGGCATCTACTCATGAGGGAACATCAGACAAACCCAAACTGAAAGTCTTAAAAATGTTCCCTTGTATATCAAGATAACAAAAAATAAAGACTAAGGAATTGTGCCAAATTGAAGAACACCAAAGAAATTAACAACTAAGTACAACTAAACCCTAGCTTCATAAAGCATATAACTAGTACAATCAATAATATTTGAATAATGTCTGTGGACTAAAAGTCAATATTTTATCAACATTTAATTTCCTAATTTTGATGGTTAAACTTAAAATATGTATTATTAACTTCACATCTAAGTGGCAGCCAAAGGCTTGAAGACCATTAGTGAAATGTAGAAGGCCCTCTAAGAGACTGTTGATGAGGTGTCTTAGTTACTTCCTTGTTGCTAGGACAAAATACCCAATACCCACAAGTTAAAGAAGGAAGGGTTTATCTTATCTCACAGTTTGTAGAGGTTTTAGTCCATGTGATGTTCCTTGCAACACCCAATGGGTAAATGTCTGCTTGGGTTGACTCGGGGGCAGAAGATTGCTAACTCCAACGAGTTGGAACATCTTGAAGATGGGATGTTTTGCCAGCTCAAGCAGAGACAGACCTTACAGGGAAAACAAGGAAGCTCCCTAGGGGACAATCAGATAAAAGTTATTCAGCCCTACTGTCACCATGCCTTGCTTGCCTGCTTTGCTACCTAAAACAAACATCTCCACTCATCAGAACACTGTGCCTCTGTTGTTCCTCAATAAATCTGGGAGTTTGAGTCACTTTGGGTGGGGCTCCATTTTAATGGGGTTCCCTGACCCTCCACAAAGATATTCTCTGTCTTTTGAATCCTCTTTGGTATTTCTAACAAGGATTGCTGGCCCAAACCTGGCAGGTCCACAGTCAACTGGCTCCAAGGCAGGGTGGCATGGCAGAGGGCCATAGAAGAGGAGAAACAGTCCATAGCAAGTAGGCAGGAAACAGCAGCACTGAGCCTCCTTTTCCCTTTTATTCCATTTGGGCTGCAAGCCTATTGATTGGTGCCACCCATACCCAGGTTGGCCTTTTGCATTATCTACAACCAGAAGTATGCTAAATAAATCAGTGGACTAATTTAGTTATCACACACCCTTATTCCATATTCACACAGCCTAAATCCAGTCACCTCTAAAAAGCTCCACCTATGAGCACATGAGGCTTTTTTTTCCTACTTGAAAAAAATGTTATTTTATTTGTACACTTAAAAAGTTGTACATAGAAACTTGTAAAACAGTTCTGTAAACTGAAAACTGAAAGTTCTAAAACTGAAAGGACTGTCAGGGGAAAGGGAGGGTGAAATTTTTGAACATTGAAATTAGAGAAATAAAACAAAAAACAGTAAAACGTTTAAAAAATTAACATTTTCCAAGTATAAATTTTATAAATACAAAACAAGTTCACAAATCACTCTGAATGCTAAATAAATATCTAGTTAATAAACTCAGACTTAATATGTCCAGCCAGCACCGGTACAGCACTTCAAGGGATATAAAATTGGATCCATTCATGTGTAGTGTTGAAAGAATGTGCTCATTAAACAATTCTTAAGACATGTACATGTTTTTCTAAAGTGGACCACATGAGGCTTTGAGGGGACATCTAGATACAGGGCATAACATGAGGCTAGCTGGAGGTATTCTAATGATATTGTGAATCTGGATAAAAAGATATCCAGGCTGACTGGTGAAAACACCAGCTGGATTCTTCTAGTAGCCTGTAATAAAGTACAAAAAGAGAGATAAATTATAAGAAGAATTTAGTGGAAATTCAGGACAATCTTTCTGACCATCAAAAATTTCTCAAATAAAGAAATGACCCAAGTATTACCAGTAAAACATAGCTTCAAGGTAAAGCTCTTAAGGGTATGGCTGAAAAGTCCTGTTAAATCTACAGAAAAATTTAAAGATATGCCAAAAACTGATCTAAGAATCTTGAGAGTATGTACTTCGACTGTTGTTATACAAGAGGGTCTGTAACACATTTAAAGAGCACCTCACATTTCACCAAGGAAAAAATGCTTCTAAACATCTTAGGGTTGTTATATCAGCATTCTGACTCTCAGCCCAAGTTATAGAAGGGCCTGCATGGAAAGAAATTTGTATGTGAATTTTGCTTAATGAAATGAGCCCCAAACAGATTCACAGGAAATCCTCAAAGATTTTAAGATAATTTTATTAGTACAAGCACTCTACCTGGTTGGGTTAAAAGTGACAGAGATAATACAAAACAAATAAATACATTTGGATTCCTGTGTCAGTTTCCTAATATTGCTTAAAAAGTTACCACAAATGTTGTGGCTTTAAAAAACACAAATGTATTGCCTTACTATCCTGGAATTCAGAAATATGAAATCAGTTTCACTGGACTAAAATCAAGTATCAGTAGGTCTCTGTTCTTTCTGGACATTCCAGGGATGTCTGTCTGTTTCCAGGTCTTTCCTAGCTCCTAAAAGCTGCCCACAACACACAGACCCTTCTTCTATATTCAAAGTCAGCCACATAGTGTGTTTAAATCTCTAACTTTGTTTCCATTGTCCTATCTCATTCTCTGACTCTCTTAAGGACCCTTAGATTTTCACTGAACCCACCAAGATAATACAGGACAATCTCCTAATGTCAAAATGCTTAACCCAATCACATTTGTAAAGGTAACATAGTCATAGGTTTTGGGAATTAGAGTATGGATGTCTTTGGGGAGCATTATTCTCCCTAACACAATCTCTAATCATGTCAGTGATGGCAAAACTTTAGAGACTAGTGCCCAAACTGCAACCCAAAACCCACTTATTTATTGCAAAGTGCCAACACCACAACTTTTGTCTTAAAAGAAAAACACAACAACACACATGACATAGGTTTGCCACCATTGTTCCATGTGCAGGCTACTCATTTGCAAATACAAGCCCCTGGCTATTCCAGTATTCCTACCCTAAAGGGAAGTGTTATAAGGGAAAGTGTGACAAAGAAGAAGTCAGAGTGAAGAGACAATTTAACCAACTGTGGTTAAAATAGCTTTCTTTTGAAAATTTTACAAACACATATAACAAGAACACCCTGCCAAGCTCCCCTTTCCACTCATCCCAAGGGCCTTGGAAAGGGTTTATGTAAGTTTAGATTTCAAAAATTTCATTCTAAGTCTACCACTGGTAATGATTCAGAATATGGAATCTAGACCTGTGCTGCCTAGATTTAGCTCCCTGCTCTACTACATACTAGCCAAGCACATTGATTGAGTAGTTGTTACAGATTGGATGCTGAGATCAAATTTGAGTTATAAGATGTTTAGTAGGGATCAACATCTGTGAAAGGGAGAGGAAGCAGGAAAGGGCAAAGGAAGAGATCAATGAGGCCTGACAAATCTCTGAGCAAGGTTGGAAGAGTGCTGGAGTTCGTGGTATTGCATGTTGGAGTTGTCTCACATTGGGCATTCACTTCACTCTGCTCCCCAAATAAGGAAATGACCTTAAGTGAGGCTGCTCCCGGCTGCAGGACAGACCCTGATGGAGCTGGAGATTCCTCTGACCACATTCTCTGCAGCTGTGCAGTAAGTCCTTTCTTTTTTTTTTTTTTTTTTGGTACCAGGGATCGAACTTGGGACCTTGCACTTTCGAGGCAGGCGCTGGAACCACTGAGCTAAATCCACATCCCAAGTAAGTCCTTTCTTGAAGGCAGGTTCTAAAGGGGAATGTTTCCAGGTCTACCACAAGCACTAGTGAACTGGAGCTGCCTCACAAGAACTGACTGTTAGCATCTCTACCCAACCATATTCTGTGGTAATATCTAGATATGTCAAAATTGGCCACTGTGGGAGAATTTGTACTACAGAAATTGGCTAATGCCACAAATCAGGACTTTTTTTTCTATAGATCTGGTTAACCAAGGCACCTCTGAATGTTGTTCACAAGCAATTAACACTGGGTCAGTTATTTATCTTTTCTGCTTCTTAATCTTCTAATTGTAGAACAGGGCTAATAGTTATGCCATGGGCTAAGTTAATATATGTAAAAATGCTTGAGACATCGTCTACCACACAGGAAGCACTCAGTAGCATTTATTATTTTGGCAATTGCTGTTCTTATTACTATTATTGTCACTTTTTAAATTTCATTGGCTTTTCATAGAGGACAGATGGCTACATTTCTTACGTGACTGTCACAACCTGAGATCCCAAACACAAGGAACTTTTCATTATTCTTGGAATTCAAACTGTTTTCCACCTCCACACCTTGGTACACATCAGTATCCCCTTGGCTTGTCATCTTTCAGACAATTCTTTTTCATCCTGTTGGACCAATACACATCCTCTTCTGTGAAGCCTCCTCTGTGTTGCCACTGCACATTGCACAGCCCTCTGTTACTGATAGCACTGTGCGTGTGTGTGTGTGTGTGTGTGTGGTTATTTGTTTACATTTCTATCTTCCCTTGTGAGCTCAGGGTTAGATCTGCTACATCTTTGTCTCCACAGCATGGTAATATAGATGCTAACATTTGTTGTATGAAAATAAAAAGAACATTGCCTAGAAAATGAATAAAAGGGGCGAAATGAATACATAGCCTATTAAGATATAGCATTTTGTTTGGTTCAGTGACTATAGGCCTACTATGCAGAGCAGTGACCCAAGTCCCCAGCATTTTAAATTCTGTAAGTCCTGGTGCTCATCCTTCAAGATTGCTCAGAGGTCACAACCTCTGCGAAGCGACTGTCTCCTCTCTGCTTTCTCATTGCTTCACCCTCACCACTATCACCGCACCTCAGAATTCACTCTCGAGATTTCCACATCAGAATCCAGTGGTGTCTATTTCCACTCCCGACCCGGGGGAGTGCAGATGGTGTTACACAGCCTCCACCTTCCTCCTGCCTCAATTTCCCCGAGTGTGACTTGCCCAACGGAAACACCTTCCATGCTTCGATTTAAGGGAGGGCAGGCGAACACCAAGGAGCACCCTGAAGAACCTAGGAGCAGCAAGGGAAAGGTAGAGAGGCAGAGGAGTCTGCGCTAATAGGGTGTGGCCGGCGGGGGCGGGGTTGGGGCGGGGCGGGCGGCGCACGCGGCGCAAGGGATGGCTGGGCGGGGGAGACGTCTGAGGGAACTGGGAATCGCCGGCGATGCTCTGCGCCGCGCGACTGGGCGCGCTGCTGGCGGTGCTGGCTCTCTGGGTCGGGGACCAGGCCAGGGCTGCGGCAAGGGAAGATAAGTTCTCGGCGCTGACCAGCGTGGCGCGCGCCCTGGCGCCCGAGCGCCGGCTGCTGGCATTGCTGCGGAGCTACCTGCTTGGGGAGGAGGCGCGGCTGCGAGACCTGACCAGGTGAGGGTGGGGCGGGGCTGAGCAGGGAGGTAGGGGGACGTGGCTCTGAGGTCCAACGTGATTTCCAGAAACACCTTCTCTGTAGGGGGAACCCTGTGACACCGTGGCATGGGGCAATGGGGAGCTCTGTGTCACACTGGGTGGGATCTCAGCCCCCTCTCCCTCTCTGACACACTAGCACTTCAGATCTAGCCTCACACAGTCAAGTTGATACAGGTGTGGAAAAGTGTGGCGGGGTGAATCTAGGGCCCAATAGAACCTCCCAAGTGCTGTGTGGGGCTGTGTGAGTCTTCTGGCTCTGTGTCACACTAACAGACCCAGCAGACGGGTGCAGTGACAGAGAGTGAGGTTGTGAGAATAAGGTGTGCTAGAGCTGCAGATGCATTGGCCTTTTGAGCGGGCATTGTGACCCAGCAAACTGTCGTTTGCTATGAAGAGTCATCCTCAGGGACTGGCTGGGTGTGAAGCTATGGATATACTATGCATGCGAAAGATGCCGAGTAGTTGTGCAGGTCATGATAAGAATAATTCTTCATTAATTCACTCACTCAGCACATGTGTTTGGGTCCTCACTGTGAGCCAGGCCCCATTCCAGGAACTGGGGATGAATTGGTAAAGATCCAACTCTGCCCTCAAGGAGTTTGAGTTTGTAGCATCGTGATTATCAATCAGAGATGTTACTTTACCTCCACTGTTTTCAGCTCTTGCTTCTCTTTACACATGTGAAGGTTTTGTAAATACTAAAGAAGTGGTAACTGAGATGTTACAGGTATGTGACAGTAATTGACACAAAGAAAACACTGAAAAGCCACACTTGCTGCTGCAAGTTACTGAGAGTAGTATGCATGAGCAAATGCTCAGCTATATTGTTTTGCTGTACAATCAACAAACTAGTACTATTGTAAGGCTTGGAACTCTGGAGTTGGTATAGAATCCATCAGTGTCAAACAGTGAGAGATGAACAATTATATATGATACCATAGGTGTAACTGTGTTGTGTCTTCTCCTCTTGGGACACTGAGAAGCCCACAACACTGTAAGAAGCAGTGGTTGTGACCATGATAGTATTGAATGTATAAAAATTTTACTTATTCCATGTGACCCTCTCACTGAGTGGAGACAACAGAAGGTGCTGTTAAAAAAAAACTTCAAGTAAATGTTTGGACAGTAATACTGATTCTGGGGTGACATGGGAAGGGGTGTGTGAGACTGTGTGTGGAGGTATGTGTGAGATATCTTTTTGTTACAGCTTTGTCATGGTTGATGATTATGCACAAACCTCATCCATTTGATCTCACACACAATACTTTGAAATAGAATTGTACTAACAAATGGGAAGTTGTTTGAAATATAAAAAAACTTAAGTCTAGGGCCGGGGATTTAGCTCAGGGGCACTCCGCCTGCCTTGCAAGCTCAAGGTCCTGAGTTCAATCCCTGGTACTGCAAAAAAAAAACCTCCAAAAAACTAAAGTCCAGGAGCATATCCAAGATTATAAATCTGAAGATAGCAAATCTAGGAATAGGACATAGTGCTTTTGATTATTTTTCCAGTGTTCTTTCCATCATGTTGTGATACCCTTCCAGCTTGCTTTATCTAATACAGCAGGACATGGCCTGAGCCCCCTAAGTACATGAGATTGTATCAAAGTCAGAATATGTGGTGGTTCGGGGTCTGGATTCAGTTCAACAGACTTCTGTTTGAATCCTTGACTTTAGGCAAGTTTCTCTACCTCTTTAAACTTTAGTTTCTTAATCTATACAATGATGATAAAAACAATGCTTATTACTCCCATAAGGTTGTTGGAAAAATTGCGTACCATGTAAGGGTATTTAACATTGTGGTTAGCATGTAATAATTCCCCAACAAATGTTACTCCTCTCCCTCCTTCCCACTCTCCCTTTCTCCCTTTTTCCCCCTGCCTCCCTCTCTCCCTCTCTTCTTCCTTCCCTTCCTCTCTCCCTTTCTCTTTCTCTCCCTCCCTTCCTTCCAAGGTCTGGCTAAGTTGCTCAGGCTGGTTTCAGACAGTATCTTCTACATCAGCCTCCCAAGTAGCTGAGATTACAGGTATGCACCAATGCATCCAGCTTAAATGTTAGTTCTTTATGATTATTGTTTAAGACTGGCTGTTGAAACAAGTCACCACTGTTGGCTGTAAACACTGGACTCTAAGAGCCCAAATTTTAAAGAATTAGAAAAAGTCTAACTTTTTCTCAGATGGCTTATGAACATTCAGTTTTTCAAAGTTTAGTTTGATATTTTGGAGACTTTAATTCTGTTTTCTAGTCAAGCTCTAAAAGTCAGTGAAATGGTTGCTTTTTAAAACAAGAATTTTGACCATTCCTGCTCATTTTTCTGTACTCCCAGTCTGGTGATCTTGGTTGTATAATTTAAGATGTTATTTCTAAGGTCCTTAGTTTATATTCTTTGAATTTCTAAATGGGGAAATGAAATGTTTTTAGGTGTCAAAGCTATTTCCTACTCTAAGTTAATGAATAACAAAATTATATTATAGTATCTATCATTATATACTAGTATAGCATATATAATCATCATACATATATAGTTAACCTTTATCTTTTTTGTTGTAGTTGCTATTGTTGAAATTTAACAACTACAGATATCTGGGGATGTAGCTTAGTAATAAAACTCTTGCCTAATGTGTCCAGAGCCCTGAGTTCAATCTCAGCACCACAAAACAATAGTAATAATAACAACAAAACTCCAACAGTGAAAGAGTAGAATTACAGCAATTATTTCTGGGCTAAGAATTAAGCATTCAGAATGTCTCAGAAGGACTAACAGAAAAATTCTGAGTTGAAATAGTTCATGTATCATGGTTGGATAACCTACCCAGGCAGAGATTGTGTTGTAAATTTTATGTGCAGACTCTTGAAGGAGACAGTCTAATTTTCCACTCTCAGCAGTGTTTGTTAAAGCAAAAAGCCATTTAAGAAACCTTGAGGTTTAAATTCAGCATCTCATAACTCAGTCTCTGGAAACCAGCTATTTGCTCAGAGGCTGGGCATAGAGCCAACTTTTGGATTCCAAAGTAGTCTCAGATATCAGTTAACAGATTTTCTTTTTCTCTTTTCTTTATGTGACGGAAAAAAAGCATCATTGAACAGTGGATTGAGTTGATATACTGCAGTAGAGATCAACCTATTGGCCTAAACAAATCAACCTCAGAATACAAAGTAGGGTGCAAAGAGAAGAGGGATATAGACAGTGTTTTTTGGTTTGATAGGTGACTTGGGACAAGAATTAACCTTTGTGCCTTACCTCTTTCCCTGTGTGCCTCAGTTTCCTCTGTTAAGGCTCTGTCTGTTAAGCTACCAAGAGATCTATTTATTTAGTCGTAGAGAAGGTGGTGAGAAGAAATAATAGAGTGCAAATGCCGAAAGAACTCATGGAGAACTTCTAGAGGAGACCAGTTTTTTGTTTTGTTTTGTTTTACTGAGGAGAAAACAGAGTATTGATTGGACCTAGGTCAGAGTAAGTCTTAGGCTCCTCCCTCCCGGGCCCTCCCTGTCCAATTGTCTTATAAAATCCCTGCCCACTCAGCCTCAATTGTTCCTGGACATTTTTTTTTTAGACTCAGCATAAGTCTCTGCTTGTACATTTTTTCGTCTAGCAGTGGAATATCTTTTACTAAGTAGTTCCATATGGAGCTGAAGCAAGGGAAAATGGGCAGTAAAAAGATCCCACACTCTGGAGGCTGGTTTAATTTCAAAATACTGGGGTAGCGCTTACAGACTGCCCTGTCTTTAAAATCAGAGACATCCTGGAACTTACAGGCCTCCCATGTCCTGTCTGGGTCATCCAGGCTCAAGTTCTTGTTATTAATTTATGTTAAATTGAAAATTTGGCTCCTTGGAAGCTGCAGAGCAAATAGTCCTTTATTTCAGATTCCCTTTCTTAGTTGAGAGCTCCGCTATTTGGAAATCCTCAGGTCAGACTCAAGGGGTTGGAATCCCCTACCACACCCTCTGTTTTTCTCTTTCATCCCTTTCCTCTTGCAGAAATTCCCCACTTTTGCCAAAAACTTAGAATCTTATGTGCTCTCTCATACATTATTACATTCTTCTTTTGTTGTAATTATATTGTTTTTGAAAATTAATAATTTTAGATAAGAGGAAAAAATTTTAGAGCACAAGATTATTACTCTTGGGCCGGGGATTTAGCTCAGTGATTCTGCTGCCTGGCTTGCAAGCACAAGGACCCGAGTTCGATCCTCGGTACCAAAAAAAAGATTAGTACTCTTAACCTGCCCTATTAAACATAATGAATACATTTGAATAATAAAAATTCTATCAGTGTGATAGAAATGAAATAACCACAGTATACCAGGAAAAGAATCAGCCTCTTTAGCCTATGTGCACACTTTTACAGGACATTTGAGGAAGAGAGAAATTATCTAAAAAGATGATCACATTAGATCTATTTTCAGCCCTTTTCTGCAAGTGTCGCCAAGGTGGAAAGTGGGAATTGAACTAGTTAACCCTACTCTTTATTCTTCATTACAATCATTGCTAGTTTCTACATTGTCAATTTCCCTATATCTCCTTTAAAGCCATCCCATTCTCTGCCCTCATGGTCATGGTTCTGGTTCAGACTCTCCTCGTCTCTTTTTTACAGATCTGAAATGGCCTTCTCTTTGGTCTTTCTGTCTCCACTCCCTTCCACATCTGAATACTCCTCCCCACCCTCTCACAGACTTATGTGTATAATCATGTCATAGCAATCCCACCCCTACTTAAAACCTTCCCAACTTGCTCTGGCCAAATTAACCACCCTTCTTTGTTTTATCTCTGTGGGAAACATGGCAAAATCATCTGAGAACTCAACCTTCTGAGTCAGGTGTACTTCAATTCAGCCCTGGCTTTGCCATTTATTGACAATATGACCTCGTTTCAGTTCCTTCTCTTGGAAAATGGGCAAAATAAAATCTATACCAGCTGGGCACAGTGATGCACACCTGTAGTCCCAATACTCTGAGAAGCTGAGGCAGGAAGATCACAAATTCAAGCCTAGCCTGAACAATTTAACAACTTAGAGAGACTTTGTCTCAAAATAAAAAGGACTGGGTATATAGCTCAGTAATGGGGATATAGGGTCAATGCCAAGTACTGCAATCAATCCATCAATAATAAAGTAAAAATAAAACAAAATCTACACTAAGGGTTGTTGGAAGATTAATGAGACAATATAATTAAGGATGCCAGTACATGGTAAGGGCTCAATAAATAATAGTCATCAAGGGCTGGGGATTTAGCTCAGTGGTTTGACCACCTGCCTCGCAAGCGCAAGGACCCAAGTTCGATCCCTGGTACCAAAAAAAAAAAAAAATAGTCATCAATATTCTAACAAACCCTTGCAGTATCAGGTAAAGTGTCATCGCTTCTGGGAAGTCTTCCTTTTCTCCTTGCAACTCTCACTTGGGTTAAGCCCTGCTTACAAATTGCCATAGCATTATATGCTCAATTATCTTCTAGTATATTTCAAAATTATCATTAACTTGTTCAACAATGTTTTTGAGTTTCTACCAGACACTAACTATTGGGAATAGAATGACAACAGCAGAAAAGAAAACCTTTCTTGTTTGCAAACTCTTTAGGAGCTGGACCATGTCTTGTACTTGTATCTCTAGCATGTTGCCTGACATACAGAAATTGGATGCTATACACTGGCTTATTCAATGAGCAAATGAGTAAACCTACTTTTGTTGTATTTGAGTTTTCATGTTCTTTGTGCTTACGTGGCTTTTTGGTTAAATTATTACATGAGTCTTAGGAGAATCAGCCCTTAAATTTTACCTACTCCCCTCCCCACACTCAGTGCTGGAGATCAAACCCAAGGCTTCATGCATGCTAGACAAGTGAGCGACATCTCCTAGACCTATTTTAGCTAGTCTTTTTTGTTTTGTTTTGTTTTGATATTGCTTTTTGAGACAGGATCTTATTATGTAGTCCAGGCTAGCCTTGAACTCACTGTGCAACCCAGGCTGGCCTTAAACTTGCAATATTTCTGCCGCAGCCTCTTGAGTGCTGGGATTAAAGGTGTGCACCATCATGCCCCACAATGTATGCACACCATGACAGCTTTCTGTAGGTATAGTGATTGTATCAGGAGGTGAAAACATTGTACTTCTTTCTTTCAGATTCTATGACAAGGTACTTTCCTTGCATGAAGATTCAGCAACCCCTGTGGCTAACCCTCTGCTTGCCTTCACTCTCATCAAACGCCTTCAGTCTGACTGGAGGAATGTGGTACATAGTCTAGAGGCCAGTGAGAACATCCAAGGTAATGAGGCAGAGGGCTGGAGGGTAAGAAAGAAACTTCTAACTCCTGGCTCAGTGGTAAGGAGAGAGGTTCTATCGGGATATGATGAAGGGTAATTGAGTGGGTAGGTATTATGTGATCTTAGCTCTTGTAAGTCCAAACAATTAGATCCCCTTGCTAATAGGTTTATATTATTATAGATTAGCAAAGACTTTCATATCTACTATCCCATTTGATCTTTACTACGATTCTATTAGAAATACAGGATCTATTATCCCTTCTGTATATGTATAAAAGGTAATGGTGTCCCGCGAGTTTCTGTTTCACTAAGGTTTTAATTTGAAAATGGGATAATACAATGTGATCTACACCAAGACCACTTTCTTAATATGTTCTCCTTTGTACTTCAACAAGTTTGTTGGCTTTTGAGAAGTGAAGAGGATGAGTTGTCTCCTTAAAGGGCAAGATTCCTGGAGGAATATAGGCTGGGACAATAGTGTGTGCCTTATATTTAGTCCTTATCCATTCATTCTGAATGTTCCTCTGCTGTGTTCCAGTGACTGTGGTTGCCGGTGGGGAACACAAAGAGAAATGCAGTATCTCATGAACTGTTTGACTAGGTGGTCATGCCCCATGTGTTTTAAATGCTCACCACCTATTTGTGTGTTTATTTGTGGTGCGGGGGGACCAAACCCAGGGCCTCAGGCATGCTAGTCAAGTGCTCTACCACTGAGCTACACCCCTACTGTACCACGTGTTTTTTTGAAGGCTAGATTATGGTTTTACTACCTTTACAGCTCTGAAGGATGGTTATGAGAAAGTGGAACAAGAACTTCCAGCCTTTGAGGACCTGGAGGGTGCAGCACGGGCCCTGATGAGGCTGCAGGATGTATACATGCTCAATGTGAAGGGTCTTGCCCAGGGTGTCTTTCAGAGAGTCACCGGCTCTGCTGTCACTGACCTATACAGTCCTAGGCAGCTCTTCTCTCTTACAGCGGACGACTGCTTCCAAGTAGGCAAGGTAATGACATTCAGAGAGGGTTAGCTTTAGTTTCTCATGGATGAAATAACCACGTTCCTGTTTCATATATATGTGCATATATATATATATATATATATATATATATATATATACACACACTTTGGTATTGGGGATTGAACTCAAGAGATTGGGCTTGCTAAGCAGGCACTGTGCCACTGAGCTAAATCCTTGGCCCCTGGAAATTTGATGCTATTCCCACTTTCAGAAGAAGACGCTAAGCTTCACAGAGGATAGATAATTAAAATTGCACCATTTGAAGCAGTAAACTAAATTTTGAACCTAGTCTTTTAATTCTAGATCCCACCAACTTTCCGTGGGAAAGTGATCTTATACTTAGGAAAGCCTATGAGTGAAAGTGATGTTATTAATTATGCCAAGACAACAGACATAAACTAGGCCAAATGATCCATTGGTTGCCCTAACTCTACCCCCTGCCAGAAGATGAACCACTGAATGGAAAAGGAAAGCAGGGAAGAGTGTGAGGAAGAGGATAAGAGATGATGATGTGCAGTTAAGATGAGACCTACTGGAATTCCTTGCAATGCTTCCTAAGTTTTCAAAAATACTAAATTAAATTGGTATAAAAATACTGAGGCCATTCACTTTAATTTTACTCAAGGAAACAGACTTCAGGAACCTCCCATATGATGTATTTAATCTTTGGTCATAATTTACAATCACACTGGAGGTTATTTTCTAATGTACTCTTTGCCAACCTTTGCCTTCAACCTATTTTTAAATTTTGAAGCTGTGCATTGCAGGAGAGTGAATTTTTCTTGGCTTCTACCATATTCATTAGCAGATCTGACAGTAGGCCTCACAAGTCCTGGTTCCAAATTTTAGGGATCAGTTTTCCAAATTAATTCAGAGTTCATTGCCCTGAATTTCTCTACATACCATTTTCCCTTTCTGAGGTGTTGAGCAGAATTAGCCATCATTATGTTCATGGCTAATTTAAATTTAGGCCAGTTAAAATAGTCTGATGTATGGTACCAATACATTATTCATCAGTGAGCCCTTTCTGAGACTAAAACCATATGTTGAAAATTTATTAAACTCTTCCCAAAAGTCTTGCTGGCAACCTTTTTTTTCTATATGTATTTTCTTGTATTGAAAGCTAAAACATTTCAAATGTAAGAAAAATACTAAAATAACAAGAAATTATGCTTATAATTGAAATGTGATATATGTTCAAGTTCTGCTACATTTCAGATTTTTTTAAGATGTTGCATACACTTACAGCCCCACTCTTAACCGCCTACCTCCCTGCCCCCTCTACACTACCCTTGCCTAGGTACCATTGTCCTGAACGAGATAGTATGTGCTGTTTTGAATTAGGCTTCTTTTACTCTGCACATTAATATTTATTAAATTCATCCACACTGTTGCATTTGTTAGTGTTCATTCCTTTTTATTACTGAGCAGTATCCAATTATAACACAAAGTATTATCCAGCATGAGCTTTTTATACTTAGATTGTTGCCAGTTTGGGCTACTGTGAATAAAGCTGCTATTAACATTCTTAGGTATGTGCTGTGAACGTTTGTCTTCATTTCTCTTGGGTGAGTACTGGGAGTAGAATTGCCAGGTGGAAGAATAAGCTTCAATAATTACAAACATGTGGCCAAATTTGTTTCACCAGTACTTTCCCAATTCCTTCCTCTATGGGTTATTTTAAAGTAAACTGGCCCTTCTGTTTTCTGAGATTTTAGTCTAATTCCCCTACTGCACAGTGCTGTCTTGATTCTTCTCATAATGGATTATTTTCTGATATAGTTTGTCTTGTTTTATTCACAGTTTATTTTCACCAAGTTATTCCCCCCTACACACACACTTAGCCTTCCCCTCTGAAAATTTCTGTGCCCAGAGCTGTGGAAAATCCCTCCAGAGTTTAAGATTTCTTCTGCCAGGAACACAGGTGTTATCATAGGTCTTAGATCCATTTTTATACTGATTTATTGGCCCAGTGGTTCCTTGACCATATGAATATTATAAATTCAAACTCTAAACTCGCATGAAGCATGGCCTCACAACAGTAAATATTCTAGGAAACATTTTATTTCTCTGCATAGAGACCAGACAGAAACAAATCTGCTTTCTTGTCTCCTTAAGCCAGTGGATAATTATTTTCCTAGTTTACCCTTTTGCTTAAGGTGTAGTTTTTCATGGGATCCAGTTTATGAGGATGTTTCAGTCTCAATTTGAAGGTTTTTGGAGGTCTTCTGTTCTTATGTGGGCATTATATCCTAAGGTTACTAAACACCAGGTCAGTAAGACAGACACCTACCTCAATGCTATACAGCTTCAGCATCTGCTCATAAGCTTATTGCTTGGGTTTTCAGCTAATTTTTGTTTCTGGTACCTGATATTTTCCATTTTTTCTTGAAGATATATCATAAAGTGCTTTTTACATTTCACTACAAATGTCTAAATATTTGTATTTGGAAGAATTCAGTTTACCTCAATCTATCATATTGCTATAACTTGAAGCTCCTCATGGAAATATTAATTAAATTATTGGGGATGTAGCTCAGTGGTAGAGTGCTTGTCTACCTTGTGCAAGGTCCTAGGTTCATGCCTAGAACTGAAAAAAAAAAGAGAATAACTCATCAGGAAAAGTTCTGTCATTTGTTATTATTATTATTCAGCTCAACTTTTTTACAAATGGGAAACATAGGCAGCGTAATGTAATAGGAGTTACTTTATTATTTAGGCTGTAGCGTTGCAGTATCTCTAGGTTCTGCCCTGTCTGGAAGTTACACTTAAATTAGATCATTTTGTAAGAGTTCTCCCAATGTCGTGACTTTATAGTTCCATGTTGGTTCCAGCATTAACTTTCAGTAATTGCACCTGCAGGTCTGGTAATTTAGTTAACTATAAGCTGTCAGGAGACAGGAGTCATGTCTGGTACGTGTTGCCCTGCATTCCAGTATTTAATCAGAACAGATCCACCAAGCTCCCATAGCTCTCCCATGTATGCCTTCATTATGGTAACTAATGCACTGTATTACAGTGCTTACTTTCTTCATGTGTCCTCACTTGATTCGGGGTCTTTAAGGACAAGGACCACCAGGTACATAATACTGAGTAAATATTGAATAAATAAATGAATTGTTACCAGTAATATCTACCTAATATCTACCTAAGTAATATCTACCTAAATTAGATTAGTCTATGTTCTCTTTCAATGTTCATTTTCTTCACTTTAGATTAGAGTCCCAATGGATTACATGAACACATTCTTGCTTTTGGCTTCTTTTAATGCCATTCCTTCATCTTAAAATGCACTTTCTCCCTTTCTCTGCTCATTGAAATCCTTTCCCTTCTTCAAGGAAGGCCCATCTCAGATGCCACACTTTCTGCAATTGTCTACTGAAATTCCCAAGTTTCTTCCCTTTTCTAGGCCTCCATAGCATATTCTTTCAAGCACTCTTGCTACTCTGCCCCATGTTATAGTTACTTGAGTTCTGTCTTCTTTCTCAGATTATAAATTATTTAAATGCAAGAACTCTTGTGTCTCCTTTCCATCTAATATAATGCCTTATTCATGGGTGCTTAATAAATTAAATAAAATGAGTTTGAGGTTAAAACATACATTCTTGGGTTTCAAAGGCCTCTTACTCTGAATTATCATCTCCTTTCCTCTAGCAGTGGGATAAGGCATTAGTGTGGTACTGTATTCCCTGCAGGTGGCCTATGACATGGGAGATTATTACCATGCCATTCCATGGCTGGAGGAGGCAGTCAGTCTCTTCAGAGGATCTTATGGAGAGTGGAAGACAGAGGATGAGGCAAGTCTAGAAGATGCCTTGGATCATTTGGCCTTTGCTTGTTTCCAGGTAGGGGAGCAAGTTAAGCTCATTGCTTTGTTATCATAAATATAATGCTTTACATCTGTTTTACAACTTTCTAAGCATTCTCATGCCTCTTAATCTGTTTCATCTCCCCAAATGCGAGTGCAGTTATTTTATTATTTCCATATATAACATGTGAGTAAACTGAGTCTCCAAAAAATTCTTAAATTATCACTAACCACGTAGAGCTGGACTTAGAACCCAAGAAGAAGGCAGTCTCTTACCTATGGCAACAGCATCTGGATCCACAAATCTTTAACAAGGTCATAGTAATGTAAATCACCCTTTTGCACTCTCAACAACTGATAACTCTTCACAGACATTGCCATGAAGAAAGAAATTTGATTATCCTCTCTCATCTGCCACTGAGTCCAGCTGTAAAGTGGTTAGTGTCCAGCTACAGAACTAGAGTTGTTAAGCCATAGTCCCAGCCTCCATGCCTCCTGCAGGTGTCATCTTTTCTTGACAGTGGTTCTTGACACGCTACTACCTGCCGTGCTTCACATGGCAGTTCATTCCCTAAAGATTAAGCAGCTGCCATCCCTTTGTGTCGATGATCCTATTCTCTACTAGAATTGTATAGTCTTCAAGAATAGGCTGAAAATTCAATCCCCGCTACCAAAAAAAAAAAAAAGAATAGGCTGAAAAAATTGCTATGAAGCCAGTTCCCTGATGTATCTATCACTTAGTGCTTACTAGAGAAAAAGATCTAATGTAAGATCTACAAATACGTAAGAATTTACAAGATTGGCTTACAGTGGCCACCCTCGGAGTCAGGTATGGAAAGGTGCCAAAGAGCTGTCTGAGTACTGGAGATCTGAAGGATCCAGTCAAAGGCCTGGAGCTCACTGTAGCCCATGTGAGTCCATATCAGGAGGCTGAAGGGTCTGTGCTGGGTGCTGAAGAGTCTGCACTGAAAGCCAGGATACAACATCTGAGGTGAAGGTGAAGACTGGAGCTCCTCCAAAGAAACAGAACCGAACCTTCCTTCTTTGTTTCCCTTTATTCCATTCAGGTGAAAAGCCTATTGGTTGGTGTCACTCACACCCAGGGTGGGTCTGCAGTTTTTAGTAAATCCCTTCAGCCATACCCACAACTATGCTGATCCAATGTAGTTGGGTGTTTCTTACTCAAGTTTACACAATCAGTTAACTATCACACCTGGAGTTTCCAAAGCTAATAAACCATTTTTATTCCTTTTTTTTTTACCCTCTTTTGGTACTGGGGACCAAATCTAGGGTATGTTAGATAAGCACTTTACCACTGAGCTACATCCCCACCTCCAAATTTCTTTTTCTTTCCTCCTTATCCTGAGAAAAAGGAGGATATGAGTGGTCCAAACCCACATATTGCTGGGAGAACAGATTTGCAGTCCTCTTTCTCCCATGAAAGTTCCTGGTAAATGGATCTGTCATAAAGCGACCTTTTTCTAACTCTCCTGCCCCATTGCTACACAGTAGAGCAAAACCAGAATAACTGAGTTGTGACAATGAGAAATGATTAACAGAGGAAGAAAAAGGAGAATTGATGCAAAGAGGCTCAGAGAAGGTTGACTGGTTAAACCAGCTTACCCCTCAAAAGATAGGGTTTTAAATACAGTGCCTTCTTATTAGTTTTGTTTTGTTTTTCCCTAACTCTTGTGACAGATTTCTCCTCTGCTCATTGGTAGACTCTCCTTTCACAGGTGCTTTGTCTGGCAAAATTCTATTCCCCAGACTAGGGCCAGCTCAAATGTTACCTACTCTGTGCAGCTTTCTCCATGTGCTCTCACAGTGCATTTTTTTAAATGCCAAAGTAATAAAACATATAAGACTTCATCTTATAGATGATTTCTTTATCTCTTCCCTTTCCCCCAGTAAATTAGAGAGGTAAATGTCCCTTCATGGACTTCTTGTTATTGTATAAAATGTAATATATATATATATATATATTTCTTCATTACATATTTTAGTAAAGAAGTGTTTAGAAGCTGCTGATAATGAGAGTCAGTAGAGGATGGTGATTAAACCATAGGTTCAGGAATCACACAGAGCAAGGCTCAAATTCTGTGAAAACTTGGTCAACTTGCTTAACTTACCTGGGCCTCAATTTTCTTATCTGTAGAAGGAGAATAATAATGATGCTTATCTCAGAGGGTTGCTATGAGGATTAAATGAGCTAATCCATGCAGAGCTTTTGACACATCTATCACACAGCATGCACTAGTGAGTGTAAGCTGTTATTATATAAGTATGTGTTCTCCTTTTTCATTTAATGTTACTCTTTTTTGGTACTTGGGATTGAATCCAGAGCCTTTGCCCTACAATGCATCCTCAACCTTTTAAAAAATTTTTTATTTTTTTTATATTTAAGTCTCTTAAATTGCTCAGGCTAGGCTCAAATTTGTGATATTCCTGCCTCAGCCACCTGGAGTGCTGGGATTACAGATATGCAGCATCACACTCAGCTAATGTTACTTAATATGTATATTTCCAAAGGAATTTAACTGGGAATCAAAAGTAACTCTTTGTTCTTCATAAATTATAATATTATTACAAGCTCTTGAGTTTTGAAGCTATGTAAAATTGTGTTTTAGTTCTCTTCATCTCAGAGTGTGAAAAGCTATTACATCCTGAGTTAATATTTGACATTACAAGATATCCATAGATCACTTAACTATTCTTCTTCTAAGTATAGAGCAGAATAATTCATGATAATAAATAACTGGAAATAATCTCTGCTCCCAACAATAGTGGAATGTTTGTCATCTATAATGTAGTTTCTGGATGGAATAAAATGTAACCACTAAAAATGCTATCTACAAAGGTAGGTATTAACATAGAAACCATTATGAAGCTGAGCATGGTGGGGGCATACAACTGTAATCCCAGCACTCTGGGAGGCTAAGGCAGAAGGATCACAAGTTTGAGCCCACCCTAGGCAACTTAGAAACTTAGCAAGACCTTGTCTCAAATCACAAACATAAAATTTTAAAAGGCTGAGATGTGAATTAATGCAAAGTCCTGGGTTCAGTCCCTAGTTCCATAAAAAGCAAATGAACAAAATAAACAAAAAAATTCTGATAACAATAGAGTAAAATAATCAGGATATGATAATGTAAAATATATTATTGTAACTGTGTAAAAATCATGTGTTATTCAAAGTGCTCTAGAAAGTCCTGAGTCTGGGGAACAAATTATATTTTTACTAGAGTTTTACAGTTTCATTTAAATTTCATAACAAAATATCACAACATCCTATAACTACATAGGTTTGCTCACTTTGAGATTTACGAGTACTTCAAGAAAGTTCATTTTTATTTTTCTATTGAGCAAATAATGTTTATTAAATTACTGTTGTTTTTCTGGGCAGGGTGGCAACAAGTCATTTGTAAATGAGACAAAGGAGAGCTGATTTTCGGCAAATCCTCTACATGTCTAGCCTGCTGCTCTTTTCAGTGAGCTTTAGTATCTACTTGTTTGTTTGGGTTTTTTTGTTTTTGGGGGGTTCCTTTGGTACCAGGGATCAAACTTGGGATCTTCCCCCTTGTGAGGTAGGCAGCAGAACCACTGAGCTAAATCCCCAGCTCTAGTATCTACTTGTGGTAAGACTATAGTTTGCTTTTATAAAATTTAGTCAGTGATTTGGTCAGAGGCATTATCCTCAGTGTTGTTAATGCTTTCTTTTCTTTTTCTTTTTTAATAAGGCAGGAAATGTTTCATGTGCTCTCAGCCTCTCCCGAGAGTTTCTTCTCTACAGTAAGTGATGATAAAAGATAAGCTGGCCATGGGTCTGACTTATGCTTCTGGCATTTAATTTTTGCAAGTTAAATATAGATATTTAGTTTTATTATTCTAATTCATAATCCAAGGTATATTTCAGATTTTGGATGAAGTCTTAGTTATACGCAGATCAGTGCATCACAGAAGATTTGTGAGTTAGTTGGAAAATGTGGAGAAGAAGACATCAACCTGTCCCTCCTCAACTTGTTCCTTCAGTGGGAACAAGTCCAGGTTGGGAGCCTGTTTCTTCAGAGACATTTTAATGACCTGGGCTTTGGAAGTAGACCCAGGGATGAATGAAATCAGTGTTCTCTGGGTGTACTCAGGATTATTCCCTTTGATTGTTTTCAGAGCTCTATCTTCTTGTAAAACTGGAGGTTACTTTGCTATGCAAGTATCATGCCCATTGGCTCCAGAGTTCAGCCTCAGCCCCTTCAGAGGAGTGCCTTACTAACAACAAAATGCCTTAAACTGGAGGGAGATGATTCCTAGCTGAGTTTTGTTTAAAATGTTTGTGGTAGATGGCTCCCTAGGTTTTGCTTCAATAAAGTATTTTAATACTAAAATAAAGCAAAAAACACTGATATTTTGATTGTCTTAATATTTATAATACATTTCATATAGGACTTTATAACTATTCTAATTTTAGTACAGTCAGCCCACCATATCTGCGAGTTTGGGATCAAAAATATTTGAAAAAAAATTGCATCTGTACTGAACATGTGTAGACTTTTATCTTGTCATTTTTCCCTGAAAAATATAGTATAACAACTATTTACATCGCATTTATATTATATTAGGTATTTTGGTATACATAGGTGTTCTGGCACCAGTCCCCCCTGGATATTGAGGGACAACTATAACATTATTCCTTTCCACTAATTTGACAAACAGTAGGATATGAAAGTTGCTGCATAGTTTGGAAACACATGGGTGATTAGTAGTATAAACAAAATTAAAACTCAGCTCTTCTTTATTTCTTTGTTTTTGATCTATTAAAATCTATCTCTCCCATGGAATCCAAATTGTATGCTGTCACAGTTTGGTGAAGTAGGGCATGGAAAATTGAGGTTCATTCCTAGCTTTGCAATATTTCCATTGGTGTTTGGGCTTACCATTTCCATTCTCCAAAACTTCATTTCTCCTTTTGTTAGAAAGGAATAGTAATTTCTGCTCCCCCCTCTCCTCTTTTGCCAAGGTGGTGGTGGTGTGGTTAGAAGCACATTGGGCTCCTCAGATACTTTGAGGGCATTAGAACAATTCAGCACCTCCTTCTGAGAATCACTGAGAATCATGCGCAGAGGCCAGTAGAACATAGGTAGCTGTCAACCCATCTTATAGCCAAACTGGCACAAACAGATGGGCACAAGCAAGATTCATAAGGTTCCCGGGGTTTCCCTTGGGCCCTATGTGAATCAGACAAGAACCAAGATCCACAATCCCTTTGTCTCATACTGTTCTGCTGTGTGTCTAGGCCAGTTAGAAATTTTGAAGGATCTAATGGAGCAGAGAAAGAATTAGCTTCCAATTCTCCAGGAAAGAATAAGTTGGGCTCTTGTGCTACAGGCTCGGGATCCACAAACTTCCTTTCATGGCACTTACTTAGCATGTTTTCTTCTAACTGATCATTAGACTGTAAACTCTGGGAAGTTATCCTTTAGGGCCACATCTGGTATATACAAGATATTTATTGAACATTATTGAATGGATAAGTGAATGAATGAACAAAGCTTCTTTCCTATACATAAAACTGACCATCACACCATCCTCAAGTTCCCGTGGTCTGAAAGTGCTAAGTACGACTTTCCTTCCCAAAGCCCTTTGTTCCTTTAAATCTACCAGGCCCAAGTCAGTCTTCTTTTAATACCAGATATTCTTCTGGAAATAAGAGCATTGATATGAGGAGTTTTTTAGGGTATCCAGTTGCCAGTCCTGTGTGACATCAAAGTTGTAGTCTTGATATTACTTCCTAGGGCCACTGTCTGTTAGCCTGTATTATTTTGTGCTCTGATTTCCCCCAGGCCCAGAAAATAAGAGGATGGTCAGGAATGTGTTGAAGTATGAAAGGCTCTTGGCAGAGAACCCTCACCAAGCAGTAGCTGAGACTGTCATCCAGAGGCCCAACGTGCCCCACCTGCAGACCAGAGACACGTATGAGGGATTGTGTCAGACCCTGGGTTCTCAGGTAGGATTCCACAGGGAAAGAGAAAGAGGGAGGACAGGCTTGGCTAGAGAGTGAGAAGCTAGAATTGGAACAATGGAAGGGAGAAAAGCTGATGTATTAAAAACAGTAATGTTCATTCAGACAGCACCTGAATAACCACATTCTGTAGCTCTCAAATTGTGGTTTTTTTATGCTGTAGATCCCCCGAATTAATTTCTGCTCCCAGACCCTTCCTCTCTTATGCCAATTCTTCTCTGTCCTTCCAGCCCATTCACTACCAGATCCCTGGCCTCTATTGCTCCTATGAGACCAATTCCAGCCCCTATCTGCTGCTTCAGCCAGTTCGGAAGGAGGTCATTCACCTGGAACCCTATGTTGCTCTCTACCATGACTTTGTCAGTGACCCAGAAGCTCAGAAGATTCGAAAGCTTGCAGAACCATGGGTGAGTGTTCCCAAATCTTCATGTGTCTGGACTTCAGGAATGTGAGAATAGGCAGCCTGCACAGTTTTATCAATCCAGGAGCTCAAAATTCCAGCCATTCCATAGATCTCCATGGTGGAGAAAATCACAACAGTGGTTGTCTATGGAGGAAAAGGATTCACTGAGATGAGGTACCAAGGGATTTTTCTGGGGTATTAAAAATGTGCTCTCAATATCTTCTTAAGGCTGTAGAGTACATGGCTGCATGTATTTGTCAAAACTCAGCAAATGTAGGGCTGGGGATTTAGCTCAGTGGCACCAATTCTGCCTCACAAGTGCAAGGTCCTGGTAGGGGAGCGGGGGGACTCAGCAAATGTAAATGCTTGAGACCTATGCATATCATTACATGTAAACTTCAAAAAATGCAAAGTAAACTTCCTAAAATGTCAACCATGTGAAATGGTTGGTGAAGGGAATGGGTTTGATTAAGGTCATATGGAGCTAGAGCCACAACAGAAACTTAGAAGTACTTTGATTGCCACTGTGCTGTTTTTCTTTCTTATATCAGTTAACTTAAGCTAAGTTATACTTGGTAACAGACAGCCCCTGAATCTAGACAATAATTTCCCCCATTACATGTCTATCCTAGGTTAATGTGGCTCTGCCCTATGCTGTCTCTACTCTGGAACCAAGTCTGACAGAACAGCCTCTGTTTGAGATTTTGCCAGTCTTATGAGAGAGGAAAAAGACAGAGATGGCAAACATGAGCTGGCTTTGAAAGCTTCTGCTTGGAAGTGCCAGACATTACTTCCACTCATGTGTCATTAGTTAAAGCAAAGCCTGTGGCCACCACTACAGGCAATGGGGAAATCTATCTGTCCTTCCACAGGAATCCATGCAAGCACCAAGCCAAGCTTGAGACCATTTGAAGGGGACAGTTCATGATTTCCTTAGGAAATCGTGGTAATATTTAGAAAAAATATCATCTCTACAAGCCTGTTGTCTCTTTAAAAGTGGCACATTGGGATAGGAAAGTATCTCAATGCAAGAGTGCTTGCCTAGCGTGTATAAGGCCCTGGATTTGAGTCCTAGAATTGCAGAAAAATTTAAATGGCCCATGAATTCTGTCTCAGAATTATTTATGTCCACCTAGATGTCATAACCTTAATATGTGCTGTTTCATCCAGGTGGATATTTATTCATCCTCAACAGAGCAGAGCCTGCTTATGCCAGACACTATGATCAGTGCTGGGGTTTTACAAAGAGATGACATATCGCTCCTTTCCCTTTAGGAGCCTACTGCCTAAAGGGGAAAGCAGATATTTACAACACTATGATACACACCATATAAGAGGTGTGTGCAGAGTTGTGCTGTGGTGCCATGAAAATGTGAGCCTTTCTCTGAAGAGAATATTGCTGGGAGGAAAGGATACGGTAGCAGGCTCCACTGTGGGGTGAAAGCCATCTGCTGAACGAAGTGGTAAATGGTACCCTAGAAAGACAAAGCCATATGTGCTAGAGCCTGACATGTAGTGTCATCAAAGAACAGGGGGAAGCTTGGTGGCTGAAGTGTGAACGGGACAGGGTAGAGGACAAAGGTTGATGAGGCTTGGAGTGAGCCACCATTAACAAAGGCCATATATGCCATTCTGGGGAGTTTGGATTTTATCCCATGGGAGGGTTGTGGGGCAATTTGAAACTGGCGAGTAGCATGATCAAAGTTGTGATTTTAAGGAAGACTGACAGCAGACATGGATTGGAGGGAGAAGAACAGCAATAATTTCATCCAAGAGCTCTTCCAGGCAAGTCTAGAATCTTGGTACAGAAAGTTTTGAGTTGATTAAGCTCCACTGGTGATGGGACAATGTGTTTTCAACAGCATCAGCTTCTCAGGGAGCCAGCAGTCATATTTGGCCAGCAACAGCTTTTTCGTCAGAACAACTCTGTTGCCATGGCGACAGGAGCCCACCCAGAGATGTTCTTTGATTCCTTTATGTCCAGGTCATCTGTATGGCATGCACAGGCCTTGCCATACTCCCTTCCTCCAGAAGTGTCTCCCTGGGGTTGCTGCTGCCTGTCTGGGTTTTGGCTTTTCCAGGAATAACCCCGGGGTTTACATGGACTGGCTTCCAATCACAACCGAGCACAGCCGCCTCCGTGGCTCCTGTTGGATCTGCTTCGTGTTCATTCTCCCTTTCCCAGATCTGCTCTCATCATTCTCCCCCCACCTACCCACCACTTCCCCCACCCCTGCATCCTACCCATCCTGGAAGGCTCAATTAAAACCCCAGGCATCCTTTGGACCTGTTTCCCTGACTATTCTGGGCTACTTTCACTGTTTTTTGAATAATCATGTTTTCTAGGACATTTTTTTGGAGGCACATAAATCAACCTATTCCTCCTCTGAACTCAGAGCTTTTGTTGCCAGTTATGCAGTACATAATTTTTTCTTTTTATGTTACTGTTATACAAAGTAATGGGGTTTTTTAAAGCATTTTTATACGTGATAAAATGATTATCCATCTCCCTATAAACCTCCCTGAGCCTCTCCTCCTCCTTCCTCTAATGCCCTTCTTCTTTTCTAATAGTCTAGTGTGGCAGTTGATTTTTAAATTTACTCTGCTATTTATGGATTGTTCTGGTATCACTGTAAACTAGCAAGCATTGTATCTTTCTTCAAATGCCTCGCCCTGTGTTATGCTTGTTACAGCTAGAATAATCTTTTTTTTTCCTTCTTTTTTTTTTTTTTTTGAGTTGGAGACTTGCCATGTTGTCCAGGCTGATCTGATCTGGATCCTATGGGCTCAAATGATCCTTCTGTCTCAGCCTCCCAAGTGCTGGGATATAGGCAAGTACCACTGCACCCAGCCAGAATAATCTTTAAAAGGTCAAATTTGACCTTCTAAATCCCTTACTTAAACTCTTTAATGGGTCACTTTTGCCCTTAAATGCTCGCAAAGCTTCATGGCACCGCTGCTCTTCCACATCTCCCCCTTGCACTTGACATTTCAGCCACGTGGACAGCTTTGTTTTCTGGGAATGGACCATGCTGTGTCTCTTCTTTCTGCCTAGAACACTGTACCCTGTACCCTTCACCTGTATCAAGTGAGTCTTGTGGATGTGCTGGGAAGCCTTCCTGTTCTTCATAAGAATGGACTGGGCCCCCTTCTCTATGTTTCCATAGCACCCTGTACTTGCCCATGTGGCAAGTACAAATCTAGTGGCACCACTAGATAACTTAACAGGTAGGGATTTTTGTGTGGATTAGTGCATTGTTTTTCTTTTTTTGGGGGGGGGTACCGGGGATCAAACTTGGGTCCTTGCACTTGTGCAGCAGGCGACGAAACCACTGAGCTAAATCCCCGGCCCTAGTGCCTTGTTTTTCTGATGCCTAGTACAGTGCTTACTACAGAAAACAACCAATAAATATGATGTTTGCTCCAAAAATAAATGGCTTGTAGGTAGACAATAAATGATTGTTAAAGGAATTAGATACAAAGTAGCTCCTTACTTGAGGAAGGAGGATTCACTAAGATTTTGTCATTGATTTTGCCCTCTCCTATATAAATTACTTGGGAGAGGATGCCAGGAAAAAATTGGTGAAGGATAAATAGAGCCAATATTAGTCACCTGATTTCTGGCATCCTAATACTGTAGAGCAAGAGGCTGAGAGGAAGTCTCAAGAATATGTTCATGTGCTGCATTTTATAGACAGGGAAATGGGTCCAAGGAAAAGGAATAGGATTTTCCAATATTGTCAGCCTGGGTTAACAGCAGGAACAGTGATCTTAAAGAAGTTTTAGAGAAAGGGTTTCTGTCTCTTCATTGCCCTAGGCTGAGCCTGACTGCCTGGGAAGTACCAGGGCTGAGTCTGAGTCCCAGCAGCACCTTTCACCCCAGGGCCCTGTTTCATTTATTCATTCATTTGTTTAACCAGCACTGAACACCTAATCCCTGCCAGGCCTTCTCTGCACCCTGGTGATACAGCCCTGAAACCAAACTGGGTCCTTGCCCTCAGGGAGCTGCCAATCTGATGATGGAGCCGGAGGTAGACACATGCTCATAAAAATAATCTTTCTGTCTCTAGTATGGTGATTTCACAATAAAGAGGTACTTTTTACAAAAATAATTTAAATCCTATATCCAGACATTCAGAACAAAATAGACATTCTGTTAAATTAGTGACTTCAGACCTATTAAAGTTCTTTCATAATCAAGGCAGTTGTAGCAAAACAAATTGTGATTCTTACTAAGGAAGGGATTTGGCCAGAATTGTTCAAAAGGAGCAGGCTGTCTCTGAGCATAGATTTTTCCTATTGTTGGAGATGTTTATTTAATTAAACACCAAGGGCTGCTTATAATCAGGCCCTGTGAGTGGCCCTGTGGTACAAAGAGGGAGGAGAAATAGCCCCTACCTCAGTCTTGCAGATACCAAAGGGATTCAAATACCAGTTTATTTTAGTTCAACAAACTTTATTGGGTGTTTACCATTTACAAAAAACAACAGTAAAGGTTACTTTCAACTCTAATATTTTGATCACTTATTATATTTTTATTCTCAAGATCAATAGCCATTGTGTACAAAATATCCACTAATGAGGGAGGACCTGGCAGTTGTGTTTGTGGTTCAGAGAGGGCCATGTGTGTAGATAGCTCTTCCCTTTGCATTATAACCACTTGGATTTTGTCCTGTGTTCTTCACCCCAGCTCCAGAGATCAGTGGTGGCGTCAGGGGAAAAGCAATTACAAGTGGAGTACCGCATCAGCAAAAGGTAAGAAGGACCCTTTTTTCAAAGACCAGGGACTCCTGCTACTACCTGCCCTCAGGCTAGGGCACAGCTGACTGCCAGGTCTGCAGCAGCCTTTCTAGGAAAGTCAAAGGTGCCCTTGGAAAACCCATGGTTCATTTTTATATCTATACCTTCTTTTTAAGAGGGAGTAGTTTCCACTCCCCTCACTCCAAGGGCATTTAATCTCATGTGGTTAAATCATCTGAGGAATTAACTAGGAGGCCATTAGGGTTAGACTTGAAAAAAATCTTCTGCTCTAAACCAAAACATAAACATATAGTTGTTCTAATCAGAATCACTTTTCTGGAGAATACAGCCCTGCTACATTTGTAATTTGACTTTACAGGCTTCCATTCCCACCTCCTGACTCATGCAAAGCATGAGTTGCCAATACTCAGGCAAGAGGGATGAATGGAGTCCCTGGACCCAAGGGCTTCTCCAGGGGAGCAGATTCAACTGTGGGAGCCCAGCTTCACTCCATTCCTGACCCCACCCCCAGTATTTGCACTGTGAGGACAAGACTGATGATAAGAGTAAGTCTCCAGCAAAGCCATGTGTGACAGTGACATCAGTGTCCCTGGGGGAGGCCATATCTCAGGATGGGTTGTAGGGCTTCTAGGAAGTGAAGGTGAGAAATGAAAGCTTTGATCAGAATCATTTTGGATTAACTTATTTGGTCTGGCACATTTAAGACCTTTCACATTAGGAGTTATTCTCTAAACTTTGGGAGGACTATGTGACCTTAACGTAATTGTTTTTCTAACCTTTCTGAAATTCTAGTGTCAGAGAGAAAATTCAACCTTCTATTTAGAGTCATTGCTTTTGGGGGGAATAGATAGTATTTTCTTCAGATCAAGCCACCTTCTCATTTTCCCCTTACACCACTCCTCAACCCTTTGAATTTTGCTTCTACACTCATAATTTTACTGGGACTGGTCTTTCAAAGGTCACTAGAGAATTCCAAATTGTCAAATCTTTTTCTTGCTTATACACTTTCATGGTCTATCCATTATCTGTGTCTTTAGTCCATATTCTGTTGCAATAACTAAATAAATACCACAGAATGGGGACATGAAAGAGATTGATTTAGCTCATGCTTCTGCAGGATAGGAGGTTGATGGGGCGCTTCTTGTTGCATTGTAACACGACAGAGGGCATCACATGGCGAGATAGAGCAAGTGTGCGAGCTCATCTTTCTCTTCCTCTTATCAAGCTGTTGCTGCCATCATGTAACCCTAATTTGACCTCATGTAACCCTGATTTCCTCCAAATGCCCCCACCTCTAAGTACCATTAAACACATATATTTGGGTACTAAGTTTCTAACACATTCAAACCACAGCAATCCACAAAGTCCAGATTGCTTACCATGGCGTCCTCATCTTTCTACATCACACCTTCACCTACTCCTCCAGCCTTTTCTCTCATCACTTCTTTCACAAGCAACATGCTTGCACATTTGCACATACTATTTATTGTCACACTTCCATGTCTGTGCTTATGCTGTTTCTTCAGGCTGGAGTGCTCTGCCTCTTTTCCACCTATTGAAACTGTACCCACCCTTCAAAATTTTGCTTCGATGTCATCATCTCAGCTAAGTGCCCCAGTAAAATTGACTTCTCCTTCCTCTGTACTTTTTTTTTTGAGGCAGGGTCTCCCTATGTAGTTCAGGCTGGCCCTGAACTCACTATATAACCCAGGCTGGCCTTGAACTCACAGCAATCCTGCTACCTCAGCCTCCCAAGTGCTGGGACTACAGGTGTGCGTCACCACCTCTTCTGTACTTTAAAGTCTATTTTTCACTTTTTTCACTCTAATTTTCCTTATCTATATTTGTGTTTTTCCTCTCCTACCCAGTCCATGAACTCTTTGAAGGTAATATCCTAGCGTGTGCCGTAACAGTTTGCATGCACTCTGTATGGAAGAATGGATAAATGAATACATCATTTAAAGAACAAAGGAGTGGTTCCAGTATGCCAAACCTCTTCCCTCAAAACCCTAATGTTCTCCCCAGGAGGCTCACTGGCTTTGCTTGGGAAGCTTGTCCTCATTTCCTAGACACTTAAATTCTGATTCTAAAATTCCTGCTTTGTCAAAACCTCAACAAGATGTGCAGAAGAAGAGACTGAGTTATGCCTTGTGGCCTTTGACCTGTCCTGGTTTGACTTGGAGCAGAGTCAAGGAATAGATTCTCCAGGGTTTCACAGTGATCACAAACATATACATAGTTTACAAAGTATCTTCCTAAGAGTTTCTCTCGCAGTCATCACCAGTCAACAAAGTAGATATTATTGTTGTCTCTGTTTTATAGATGAGCACACGGACCCTAAGAGATCAGATACCTGATTTAGAGTTGGATATAGTGGTATACACCTGTAATCAGCCTCTGGGGAGGCGCAGTTGGAAGGATTCCAAGTTCAAGCCTAGCCTGGGTAATTTAATGAGACCCTCTCTCAAAATAAAATTTTTTGGGGGGGGATACCAGGGTTCGAACTTGGGTCCTTGAGCTTGTGAGTCAGGCTGTGGAACCACTGAGCTAAATCCTCGACCCCTTCAAAATAAAAAATTTTTAAATGGACTTGGGATGCAAGTCAGTGCAAAGGCCCTGGGTTTGATCCCCAGTACTCAAACAAATAAAATCTGATTTAGGGTCACAAAGAGGATCAGGGACTAGTTTTATAAATTTAATCTCAATCCCCCTCCCTCATTGAAATGGGATCTTGTTATGTTGCCCAGGCTGGTCTCAAACTCCTGGGATCAAGCAATTCTTCTTCCTTAGCCTCTTGATTAGCTGGGACCACAGGATTGCATCACTATGCCAAACAGTCTTCCTGCTTTAAATCCTAAGCTTTCTGCATTGCACCCAGATCCCTCTTTTGTAGATGTCTGTGGAACATAGTGGCTTTAAGGGCAAGGTTTTGTTATCTTCCTCCTTGTATCCCACAGACCTGGGTGCTGTGAACCTTCATTTCTGGTAGCCTAGCACCCTGTGTAGGGCTCACATTCAGTGGGCCTCAGAGAATGTTTGTTGAGTGAATGAATATGAATGTCGAGATAGAGGACAAAGTACACTGGACAGACCTAACGTGAGGGATGAGTAGGTGATTAGATATTCATGGCTGCCTTTCTTCCCTCACTCCCCCACCCTCCCTCCCTTCCTTTCTTTCTTTCCTCTGTTAGTTGACATGTATCATTTGTTCATTCATTCACAGAAATCATGTAGTCATTTCCAGCATCAGATCACTGATGCTGCAATCTGTGATGTGTTTTAGTGCCTGGCTGAAGGACACCGCTGATCCAGTGCTGGTGACTCTTGACCACCGCATCGCTGCCCTCACAGGCCTTGATGTCCAGCATCCTTATGCAGAGTATCTCCAGGTGGTGAACTATGGAATTGGAGGCCACTATGAACCTCACTTCGACCATGCCACGGTAATGGGGTCAAGACCAAGCCTCCTGTGATGGGAAGCCAGGATATTATGTATTTCTTTGAGGTAGAGCTCTCCTAGGGCTCTCAGTAAATACCGAGTGAAGTCTTACAACAATGGGTCATGTTTCGAGAATATCTGAAAGCCTTGCTTTCTGCTGATTGATGGTAATTCATCTTCTGGTTTACCACCACCCCCTCTCCAGAATTTGCTAATGGGGGAAGAATGTGGCCTGCAACACTTCATTCAGGAATTTCCCAGTAAAAACTCTCCTTCCCCCAGTCCTTCTCTTCTCATGACTTCAGCTGCCCACCTTTCCTAATGGTAGCAGACAATTTTTGAGGATTAAAAAGACCTTCTCAGAATTGGTCTATAAATTCATTCCAACTTTATCAGAATCCCAGGAGGTTTATTTTTGTAGAAGTTAGTAAGCTACTCCTAACATGTATATAGAAATGCAAATGACCAAGAGCAGCCACGCAATTTTGAAAAGAAGTTTGAAGACACAGACTACCTGATTTCAAAGCTTAATACAAAGCTGCAGGAATTAAGGCAGTGTGATACTGGGGTAAGGACAGACACATGGGTCAGTGGAATAGAACACAGAATCCAGAAATAAACCCACATGTTTAGGTCAGCTGTGTTTTTACTATGGTGCCAAGGAAATTCAGTTAAGAAAAAATAATCTTTTCAACAAAATGATGCTGAAATAATGCAATAATCTACCTGTGAAATAATGATAACAATAACTTATGACCTTATCTCATACCATATATAAGAATTAATGTGAAATGGACCACAGAACTAAATATAAAAGGCAAGACTATAAAACTTCTAGAAGAAAACAAAAAATCTTTATGAACCCAAGTTAGGCAGATTTATTAGATAGAATACCAAAGCATGATATGTAAAAGAAGAAAAACATTGATAAAATGAAACCACCATTTTAAAATGTAAAGACAAGTCATCAAGTAGGAGAAAATGTTTGCAAAAAAAAAAACCCAAAACAAAATGAAATATAATTTATATACCATAAATGCGCTTTTTTTTTGGTGCCAGGAATCCAACTTGGGACTTAGCACTTGTGAAGCAGGCGGCGGCACCACTGAGCTAAATCCCATATACCATAAATGCGCTTTTTTTTTTTTTGGTGCCTGGAACCGAACTCGGGACCTTGCGCTTGTGAAGCAGGCGGTGGCACCACTGAGCTAAATCCCCAGTAAATTAAATTTCACATTGTTTCAGGGCAAGAAAAAAAGATGGTGTCTCTGGCAGATAATTGGGAAGTCTGATCTTGTGAGTTGGTATTTCTGTAGAATAATTATCTGTAACAGTCTATGTATTGATTCCTTTATTTCACAGAGAACTCAGAGGTGAAATTAGCCCCTCATACAGTGCTTTCACTATCAACAAGTAGTTATGGTTAGTATACAGTTCACTCATATGGGAACCTACTTAGTTAGTGTCTGGTAAAAAAGTGGTCGCATACCTGCCAGCAAAGATGAGCACATACTCCACTGAGTGTAGCTCAGGGCTGTGTCCCACCTTGGTGCCCCATTTTTCCCCTTCTTGTATTAATGGTAGAATCCTGGCTGTCACACTTTTGTCATCTGCATAAAATAATATTTTCTATTTTTTTTCTCAGTCGCCAAGCAGCCCCTTGTACAGAATGAAGTCTGGGAACCGAGTTGCAACATTTATGATCTATGTGAGTTTTGCTCTGGAGGGACCAGGGATTATTACTTAATGACTATTCGTATCTCTATCTTATGGTTTTCTTTTCTTTTTTTTTTTTTGGCCCCAGGGATCGAACTTGCGACCTTGTGCTTTTAAGACAGGCAGTGGCACCACTGAGCTAAATCCCTGGCCCATTATTTTATGGTTTTCAAAGAAATTTCATATATTGATTTTACCTGGTACTGAACACAAAAATTTCTAGGAAATTTTAAACATTTTTTGTTAGGCACTAGAGGAGATATAAAAGACAGGACAGACTTGCCACCCTCAAAGAGCTAATAGTGTGTAGATCTAAGTATGACCTTGTTGTAGGCAGTGGATTAGGATGGGAAGTGGGGTTACACTGAAGGCCAAGAGATCATGAGACTTGAACAATTCAAGAAAAGGATACAAGAATCTCCCTTTTGCGGCACGATAACCAAATCAGCATTGAAAAGCATGGATCTGTAAGTGAGGAAATGGGGCTGTTGGAGAGAAGAGAAATAAGGTAGGTCAGGGTACAAGAAAGAAGCACAGAGAGGCCTAAAGAGAAATTCAGGAGTTGTTGCCTCTGATATGTTGTGAAAATCCTTCTTATCTATCAAGAAAATCTTCATCAAAATCTCCATCACACCCCTTTAAAAAATACATAATAATGCAATTCACCTCCTTTCCTGATTCATAGCCTGATCCTACAAGATTTGGTCCAGTCCTTATTATCTCACCAGAAGGTCATGTGAGTTTACTTCTTCATAAACAAGCTATAATCCCAATTGTCTGTCACTTGGAAGAGATTATTAGAAGCAATCACTTATCTTTTTTTTTTTTTTTTTGGTACCGGGGATCGAACTCGGGTCCTTACGCTTGCGCAGCAGGCATCGAAACCACTGAGCTAAATCCCCGGCCCAGAAGCAATCACTTATTAGAAGAGATTCATTACTACTAAAGGATAAACATGTTAACCATAGGGCTCTGAATAACAATTAAAAATGAAGTCCTTTATTCTGGCTCATTGGACTAGTAGACACTCCTCCCTAGCACTCCCTCTTTTCTTAGGGCTGTATCTGGTCTCTGCAGTGTAGCCAAGAAAGGCCAATAGAAGGCCAACATTCTATATACTTTATGCTGGCAGTTCCAATGTGTGCTGCCCACAGAACTGGAGGCTGCCACTTAGAAGTGTGTCTGGCAACTTGTGATGATTCTGGTTAGGCACAGAGGGATAGCTGAAGTCATCTCTCAGGTAGGAGCACAGCTCAGATCTGCATTTCTCTCTTGGTTACCCAAGATGGCATGGGCGGTCACAGGCAGTGATGAATGTAGCAGTTGACCAAAGAATATGAGCACATAGGGGCACAGTAGTAGATCTCTGTTCTTCATCTCTCCAATATCTCCTATGGCTGGTTCTCTGTTACAAAGGCCCAATTACTATAGTGTAGATAACGTGAATATAAGAGTCCAGCAATTTTAAATGGCAAATCAGTATGTGTATGTGCATGCGTGCGTTTGTGTGAGAGAGAGAGAGAGAGACAAAGACAGAGACAGAGAGACATACAGAGAAAGAGAGAACACATGTGTGGTTGGTTTTAAGCATTTGAGACAGTGAAATGTAATGCACTTTGGCTTTGGAGTCAGTCAGCCTAATCAGATTCTGCTGCTCACTATGGAGCCACAGCACAAATTATAATTATTTGAGCTCATTTTATTACCCTGAACTTCCTCACAGGTTTGTCGTGAGGATCTGCTGAGATAATGTTGGGGGATGTGACTCTGGAAAGTTTCACACAATATGTTTCTTTCATTGTAGCCTACCAAGCAGGTAAAAGACCCCATCAAGGAGAATCAGTGTTGGGAACCTAGGAACTGCTCACTTATGCCCAATTCTTTCATCTTCAGGTTTGGTAAAGAACATCAAATGCTAGAATTCTAGAGGCAAGTGTTGAGGTTTGTAGGAAACAAGAGTAATATTTTACAGAAAATAATCTTAAATGCAGAAGATTGAGTTGAAATTAGTTTAGTGATTTTCTGCTCAAGGTGGATTAAGATCAGTCCCAGTAGAAAACATTGGAAGGTATATAGAGGGAAGAGTTCTGTCCTCTACCACTATCTCACAGACGATGCCTTGTTCGTGAGCTTAGCTGCATGCAGAATCAGATTTTCTTTTTAAATTTCTTCGTATAACATTCCTTTCCATAATATTGTAAAACCACAGGTAAAGATTGCAAGAAAGTCAAGGTTGCCCTTGTGTTTTATTTATAACCATGGTGATTGACAACAGTGGTTACAACAGAATTATCTAATTTGTTAGTTATTTGAACACAAGGAATGAATTGGCCTTCCAGGTGGGCTACAGAAGCAAGGGAATGCTAAAAACTATCACTGCCATTTCCAGGTTCTGAATCACTGAGTCAGTTGTTTCCTCTAACAAGTGACAACATCCTAACTCCTATAGTTCTCGCTCTGTAACAAATGTGAATATGGAACAGGAGATGGTGGTCTTGATTGCCATAAGATCACAAAGCATAAACTGGATAAAGAAGATGTGGCTTTTTTATAAAATGGAGTACTATTCAGCCATAAAGAACGAGAAACTAAAGACATTTATAGCTAAATGGATGCATATTGAGGCCATCCTCTTAAGTGAAAAAAATAGGACACACATGTGTAAATACTGAATAGTTTCTCTGATCTGAGAAACTGAAAGTGTAATTAAGGATACACACAGATGAAATGGTCTAATAACATAATTCTTGGATTGTGTTTCCATCGCATGTCATATGACTGTATCAAAATTTAAATTAGGGAGAAGCTTGGCTTATGTGGAGTCTGCTAACTAACTGGAGTTTTTTTCCAGACCACTATTTGTTCACTGTTGGTTTGGGGGATCTTTCTGAAACAAATCACATCCTCTGGTATCTTGTTGGTACTTGAGATTTTTTTAATTATATGGAAAAATGTTTAAGTGCTTTTGAGTTTTGTTTTGGTTGAGTTCTACTGTATTTGAATATTATTTTAGTTTTTTTCTCCTTGCATTGTTCTTCTTTGAACGGTTTTAATTTTTGTATGTGTGTGTGTTTGATAATAAAGTTATTTTAAAAAATAATTTTAAAAAAGATTACAGAGCATGAACCTACTGGTAATGCTAGTCAGAGTGAGGTAAGACTAGTTCTCTTGTGTCACTGGTGAGAAAAAATTTAGCAGTATATGTCAAAAGTATTCAATTTATGCATATACTTTTGACCCAACAGTACTAATCCTCAGGACTCTTTTCTGTGGAAGCAAATGAAATGCCAAAATAATTTCATTCATTAAGATGTTCAATGCAGTTTTCTTTGTAACAATAAATAGTTGGAAATAACCTAAATGTTCAAAAGTGTAGCTTAACATTTATGAGCAGGGATTTAGTAGCCAGATAGCATTGGCTCAGCTCAAATCCTGGCTCTATCATGGAAGTTATATGATCTTTTGTAAAATAATCTCTTTGAGGCTTGATTTCCTCATTTGTAAAATGTGAATATAATAATACTTGCAATTCATAGAATTCTTGTGAAGAGTAAGATAGATAATAAATTTATAATGTATTAATATTAATGCCTAGAATATAGTTAATGTTTTGTTTTTTTTTTGGTCCTGGGGATCGAACTCGGGACCTTGCACTTTCGAGGCAGGCGCCAGAACCACTGAGCTAAATCCCCGGCCCCTAATATAGTTAATGTTCAATAGATGCTAACTAGTACTTTGTAAACTATTACTGTTTTTTTTTCTAAATGGTAAGATGATACACACTACTATTGTTTTAATACAGTGGAGTTACGAGCCTAATTCATTCCCAAGAACTGGTTATAACTCAAGTTGGTCAATGAAGGCTCAGGCTCCTCTACACAGCCTTCAAAGTCTCTCTCCTGTATACAGGCAGATCTCAGTGTCATTAGAGACATTGGCCCAGGATTTCTCAACCCACTACAGGAAAGGATGTTGTAATGTTCCTTCCAGAACTCTTTAAGGATTAAATCTGTATCTGAGACCATCTGGAAGCACAAGCAGCTGGCATTCGAGTCATAACTCAAGGCTTTGTTTGTAAAACTAAAATTCCAGTCATAACCCAAGTCATATGTATGTCAAGCCGATCGTAACTCCAGGGTCCACTGTACTTTTTGTGTATTTTAAATTATGTTCATGATTATTATGTAATTCTTTGACGGTTAGAAAAATATCTTCATAGTAAGAAGACATCCATAACCCTAGAATATACCAGTGGTGAAAGTCTTAAGCTTAGGTTACCTAAGGAAGGGCTGAGTGATTTACGGAACCCACCTGTAAATCTTGGTTGTAAGATTAGTTTAGTAACTCTGATCAGCATTTAAGAAAACTATACCAAAATATAATAAAATAGAAAATATCAGAGTATCTCATGTAGTGGGAATCTTATGAATTTTTTTGGTTTTTTTTGGTACTGGGGATTGAACTCGGTTCCTTGTGCTTGCCAGACAAGCGGTGGAACCACTGAGCTAAATCCCGAAATTTTTACTTCAACAAATGTGTGTGTGTGTGTCTTGCATCATGATGTAAAATGCATCTTTTCCTGTCTCAGTAAAAAAAAAAGCTTAAATCTTATTGTAGCCCTCTGTAAGAACATTGGCTGGAAGGAAAAAGAAGGGAGGAATTCCAAATCTTTCCGTCTGTGGCCCTGCAGGCAAACACCAGTGACATTACAGATGTTCCCTGAATTGTTAAGCTGAATGACTGTCTTTCAAGGATTTCCCATAGATTTGAAGTAGGGTGCCACAGGAGGGAATCTATGTAGAAATGACTTCAGATGTCAGGTTAATGTGCACAGGGCAGAGTAGGGACTTCGGCAGTTGTTTTAACTCTAGCTTCTTCCTCTGCATTGTAGCTGAGCTCAGTGGAAGCTGGAGGAGCCACGGCCTTCATCTATGCCAACTTCAGTGTGCCTGTGGTTAAGGTGAGTGGAGCCTGGCCTAGAAGATGGAAGCCAGGAGGGCATAGAACTAACACCCCAAGCTTCATACTGCCTGTGCTTGCAAGCTGATGTTTGTGAGGAGGGATAAAAAGAGTTCTTCCCTAACTCTCAGAATCAAAGATAATCCCACCATCTGTTACCACCACTTTGGCCCTGTTTGTTATTTTATTTACATTTATGTTAGGGGTAAACAATTGCACATCTGTCTTGTCATAATAGAGCTCTTCAAAGGTACTCAGATTCACTTCTGGATGCCGTACAGCAGCTGTTCCTGCAGTCATTATTTCTGTCCACACTGAGAGTTAGAGGTGCTGAGGGTACAGAAGAAAGCTCAGAGCCCTTCCCTTCAGGAACTCATAAAGGGAAGTGAACAGGCAGTAACAACATACTGCGCCAGGCCCAGAGTGAGCTGTTTGGTGAGAGATTTGTTCATTTCATGAATATGTCCACCAAGTTTCAGACCCAAGCTCCCTGATAGGCCTTAATTCAGGAACGAAATGAAGATAATAAGTAAGGTCATGCCCATGAAGCACTTAGTACAGTGCCTGGCACATCTTGAACATTCAGTAAATGAATGTCGGCTATCTATGCATGTCCAGGGCTTTGGTGTCTCTTCTAGGCTTGGAAATGCAGAGGCTCTGATACATCCTTCATTAGTTAGAGTTTGATCTATTATAATGGCCAAAGTTAAATTTTATAGAATATGTATTGGACCCTCCAAAAAAGCAGTGTATAGAGGGAAAAGAAAACAGGATTTGGAATAGAACATCTGGGCTTGAATCCTAACTTTCCTTTTTAGTTACATGATTTCTAATCTAAGCACTAAGCATCCATTTCTTGGCTAGGAAGGGGAGTTTATAATGATGCCTTCCTCATGGATGTTAGTAGTCCCTAAAACAGTGTGAGCTTCAGAACTAGTGAAGTGCTTGATTGTATGAGGAATGTCTTGGTCCACCTTATGGGGATTGTTGGGCATCTCTTCTCAGTGGTCCCATAATACCTGTGATTACCTTATTCTGAGTGCACTCCACATTGTCCTATCCTGGTCTCTTTTGTCTCTGTCTCTCCTGAGCTGCTGGAGAGCAGAACTGGATGCAGTTTGTCTCTGGTTCCCCTGGGCCTGGCAGAGCAGGCCCTCAGTCAGTGATCTATGCATGAATGAGTGGATGGCAACTTACACCATCCTGTTCTGTTTTTATGCATGCCTTGCCCCAAACTGCATGGAGTTTTCTTGCTTAATGGCATGCATGCATTTGTCCTTATTCATGTGATTTCCAAGGAATAACATTGTGGGCTGACCTTCCCTGGGGCTGGGTCCTCTTGTTTTCAGAATGCAGCACTGTTTTGGTGGAACCTGCACAGGAGTGGTGAGGGAGATGGTGACACACTTCATGCTGGCTGTCCTGTCCTGGTGGGAGATAAGTGGGGTAAGGCCTGTCTTTTGGGACAAGAGAATGGGGTAAGGGTGCAAAGTAAAGTGAACTAGGGAGTGGGTGGGAAACAGCACAGCCCTCCCGTCCCAAAGGTTTCATTATAGTGCCACACTGTGTTGAGTTGCTCAGGTTACTAATCAGGTGCCAGAAGCAGATCAGGAGCCTGTAAAGAGCAGGGGTCCTGTCCCAGAGCAGATATTAGCAAAGGTTTATTGACCCAAGGAGACAGGCCTGATCCCTGAGCACAGCTGAGGAGGAATATGGTGCAGGGTTTCTTCCTGCTCTGTGCTCCAAGGAGAGAACTGTGAAACTTGCACTGCTTCCTTTTAGTGCCTCCCCCAAGGAGACAAACTCCAGAGACAAACTCCCAAGGAGGTAGCCAAACAAGGAAGCATAAACAAGTAGGGAAGAGGGGGATATGTTTGTGATGTGTGTATGTGGCCAAGAGCATTTAGCTCTGAAGACAGAAACAGAATTTGAAGAGGGCTCACATTCTGAGGTATGGACACTGTCAGGAGTGGCTTCATAAGAGATGGGCTTTTAGAATGGAGGCTGAGTGACCATAGTGCCAAACATTTGAAAATTAATTTACAGTGGACAGAATCTGTTAGACTTTTTCCAGAAGAAACAGTTTGTAGTCACAGTGTGGTGGGACTAGGGTGGGCAGGTGGGCTGCCAGGGTGCAGGATTTTAGGAGGCACTTGCATGCCCCAGTGAGCAAATCTGTGCACAGCTCTGCAGCTGTCTGCCTGCTGAGCCTGCAGTCCTCCTCTCGCTCTCTCCCAGTGGCCAATAAGTGGATACACGAGTATGGACAGGAATTCCGCAGACCCTGCAGCTCCAACCCTGAAGACTGAAGGTTGGCAGAGAGCAGCTGTGCAGTCCTGTGGCTTTCCGGAGAAGCTGGGAGCCAAAAACCAGTGTAGGAGAGGAGAAAGGAGAGCAGCTTGTGGGAAGGTCTTGTCAGCATCACCCATTCCTAACAAATGGGAGGCAAGGGAAGTGCTCTAGGGGCCCTGAGAGTTCACCCTTTTTTCTGCTGCAGTCATGAGAGTCAAAGGACAATACAAAGGAGGGGCGGTGGCGGCCTCAGAGAGGTTGCTGGAGCTCAGATTCTCTATCGGAGATAAAACATTGACCGTGTCTGGGGTTTGGCTAAGGGGGCTTTTGCCACTTTGACCCTTGGCCACAGGGACCCAGAAGTGTCAGAGAGGATGCCTGCAGGAGGGGCCAGCTCAGCCCCTCTGGCTTTAAGCCCTTTTTCCCCACTGCTTCCTGCTGCGCCTGAGCAGGGAGTGTGTCCAACACAGAGGCGTACCCTATACAAGTGGTACATCCTATGATAATTTTTTAAAGTAGAAAACAACCTTTTCTTTTTATATGATTATTTTTAATAAAGTCATTCAAATGTTTACAAATCATGTTTCCCAGAGAGAATGTTCTTACAATGTTGAATGAAGAAAAGCAGAGTATGACATCTTATTATGTTCCTCTCAGCCTGGCTAACCTTTCACCACTCTCCACTCACCACATTCAAGGCCCTGACATTCTTTCTGTTCCTCGGAGCCACTGTGCACAGCACCACCATCTCTCCCACTTCTCAGCCAAGGTCTTCTCAATCCATTCCTGGCTTGATGTACTTCAGAGAGGCCTTCCCTGACCACCTACCTTCTAGCCACTTTCTATCCTATTAACTGATATTATTTTCTTCCTAACATATGCCTGAATTGAAATTACTTTATTCATTTGTTGAATTATAATGTCACCTTCCTTGCATGTGAGTGCTTTATGGCTGTTATACTTTGTAAATGCCCATATTACAACCCCATCTCACTGCATTTCAATATTTGTTTAGTTGTCAGACCGCTCCCACTGGACTCTGTACTCCTTATTCCTCTTGGAATCCTCAGAAGGTCTGGTTCAAAATAAGCAGGCAATTCAGCATTTTTGCAAAGGCATCCTTTGAGTTATACCGTGGAGGTTGAATTTTTACAGGCAGAGTCTGACGAGGAGACATTTTCCTGCAAAAGGACTGGCAAGACCTATAGCTGCAGCCACGAGTGAGTGACAGTGATATCTGAGCACTTATACCAGGAGAACACTGAAGCCACTTGGCTCAGTTTCCTTCAGAGATGTGAATGTTTCTTGCTCACAAAGGAGCCACAGTGAAAGGACGAGTTTGTGACTCGGCTTTGGTTAGACTATGCATTACCTCTGCCCCTTCCGCTCCCCATGCCCTTCAGCATCTCAGCTTCCCAGAATTCTGCTCTAATATTCAGCTTCCTCAGAGCCTCCATGAACAGCTTGTCACATCCCATGTATTTATGCTAACTGTGCCAGGATTTTGGAAATCTTACTAAATTACTGTAACCTACTCAACCCACCTCCACCAGCTCCAGAGGAATGGACAGAGCTCAGGTCTGGGTCTGTGTCTGTCTCTGTGTGGTACAACTTTCCTTTCTCTACAGAACCAACTTCTCAGAATTACAGGGCCAGTCTGAGGTAATCACAGCAATGGTGCACATGACAGATTTACTGAAATGTGGCACCATTTAAGGGCTCCATGGATTCATTATTTAATGCTCATCCTAATCCTGTGGGGTTGATACAGGTAAGGAAGCAGAGTAGTTAGGAAACTTGTCCAACATCCCACAGTCTGGCCCCAAACCATGTGCTTTTAACAGCGAGATGTAGCAATTATCAAACACCTTAACCAAGTGGCTGAGGCTCAAGAATGTCTGGCTTCAAATTAAGCAGCAGCTACTTACTGAGCACTTACCAGGAGCAGGCCTGGAGCTTGGCTGATCTTGTAGGGGTACAGAGAAGTACAGAACACAGTCCCTGGGTGCTGGGCCAGTAGGAGGATGAGAGAAAATACATCCTGAGTTAAGTGTCATCTAAGCACAATGAGAAAATGTTGCATATAAGAAGAGATGAACTACCACCAATTGCTACAATCAGAGGAATGTGATCATTGTGACTTGTGATAGTTGGGTGTATTGGTCCATTTTCTGTTTCTATAAAAATACCTGAGGCTGAGTACTTTATAAAGAAAATAGTTTATTTAGCTTCCAGTTCTTCGCCAAGGACATGACAATGTTATCAGCACAGCTCTGGGGAAGGCCTCATGGTAAGGGTATCATAGCGGCAGAAGCATGTGTGAGGGAGATCACATGGTGAGGCAGGAAGCCAGAGACTGGGATCAGCCTTGCTCTTTTATAATACTTTCTTGAGAACTTGCCAGGGTCCCACAAGAATTACATCAATGCCTTCCAAAGGCAGCCACCTCGATGACCTAATTTCCCACTAGGCCCCACCTCTTAAAGGTCCCATCACCTCTTGATATCACCACACTGAGGACTGAGGTTCCAACACATGAATCCTTGGAAGATGCACTCAAACCGTAGCATTGGGAAAGCCTTGTTTAACTATTCAAATCATATTGACCAACTGCTTACTCAGAGCCAAGCCCTTCCTAGCAGTAAGGATGGAGAGAACTAGATACTGACCCTGTCTTGAAACAGAGAAAGACCCTTAAGTCATCATCAGACCATGTAGCCATGGGTGAATGCATGACCAGATGGCGACAGGGGCTATCCCCAAATCTCAAGAGGGTTCATGGCAAGGAGAGCTGTGAACAAGTCTTAAAGATGACGGGAGGCTCTGTAGAGGTCAGGAAGGGGAAACGGGCTAGGCCTGCAATAGGACAGTGCCCCTCCTCAAAGCTAGGAATAGTAACACCTTCCTTTTGGCCAGCACATCAGTCTTCAAAATGCCTTTTTACTGTTCCTTTCAAAACCCACCTCCCCAGGGAGGAAAGCTGAACAAGTGCTGTGGAAATGAGGTTAAATGGTTAGTGGCTCACAGCTGTGACACAGGAGAGCCAGAGCTGGACACCTGGCCTTCTGTGTCCCTTGCCAGGGCCCTTTCCAGAGCCATGTCCCTCCACCACCCCACTCTACACCACAAAGGAAAGGCCTCATTATTTTATGTTTGCATTAGTCTCCATATCCCCTGAAGGCTGGACCAGACCTGCTAGACACTGTGTGTGGTTTTGGGGTCCTGGCAGCATTTAGTGGGTAGATAGCGAATTCTAAACATGACTGACTGGGCTTGGGGCATTTCTTGTTTATATTTTTTTCCTTTTTTCTTGCACAGTTTTGTGAGCTGGTTTCTAAAGCCATGTCTAACCTGGACTCCTGGCCTTGTTGATATCAATGCGACTGTTACCATTATCATTAGTACAGCCAGGCACTGTCCTAAGAACTTAGGTGTACCTGTCCCCTTTATCTTCACAATGAGATAAGTACTATTATGCCTGTTTAATAGACAAAAGAAATTGATGGCCAGGGATTTAGCTCAGTGGTGCCACCACCTGCCTCACAAGTCCAAGGACCCGAGTTCGAGTTCGATCCCCAGTACCAAAAAAAAAAAAAGAAATTGAGAAAGAGAAAGTCTAACTTGCCTGAGGCCACACAGCAGAGACAGGATTCAAATCCAGGTCTGTCACCAAAGCTCTTAATCATTCTCCAGTGTCTGCATTGTCACTTTTGCTGTCATTGCTTTGCTCTTGTTGGCAATAATATATTTTGGAGTTGATATTTCTAGAGGAAGAGTCTGAAACATTTTCCCAAGCACTGCAAGGGTCTATCCATTGTGTCTCTGATGCCTACTAAGACCTCTATCAGATACAGATGTATGTTGAATGCTTGAATGAATCATTTCCTTTCCACAGATGTACACTGACCCCTACTGGGTGAGGCGCTCCATACCAGGGGCACAATAACACCCAAGAAAATGAGGTAGCCTGCTCACTGCCCTGAAGGACAGTTAGTCCATGCCCAAGTGTAAGAATGGAGAAGTGGATATCATCCAGTGGAAAGCCATGTGGTGTTCATCCCAAGGATTATAAGGCCAGAGAGGGCTGAGAGGGCTGCCATGCTGGAGACACAGGAGCACAAGGGAGAGAAGAATTGTGAAAGTGGAGTGGGGAGCAGCAGGCCACCCTGCTTGTCCTCCTTTTATAAACAACAGGGTAGCAGAGAAAGCTCTCTGGGAGGAGGAAGCAAGAGGGTATTGATTCTAGGGGACTCCTGTCTAGCAACGCCAAGAGCAGTACAAACTGCCCTTTCATGGCGCCACTCAAAGAGTCCCCTGTTTGGGGACCTCGGCTGCTCAAGCTGGGAGAAGCCAAAGGAGCCTGTGGGTAGGGGCAGGGAGTGGGGAAGACATTTGCCTGTAGGTTGCTGTGTACCCGGCAGAGCTTTAAAATCGGGGAAGAGCTGGGGGAAGAAAAACATTTGTGCCTACTCTTTGCCAGTTATCTAATGTCCCATAACTAATCCTCAGTTGTTATCATTCATTCCTTTTGACAAACGACAAAAGTAGGGCTCAAAGGGAAGATATATGAGCTCACATAGCTGGGAGCACGGCCATCTAGAGCCAGGAAGCCCCCCAGCCTCCACCTGTTTCTCATCTCTTTCTCTGGACTTTTCTCTCTTCCTCACTTTGAAACCTTCATGTTTTCTCTCAGAAACAAGAGCCTGACTCTTTCCTTTATCTCCCTGCCCCATCAAGTGCTTGATCTGCCTGTTCCCCTAAGGGTTGAGTGACAGAAGCTTCCCTGTTCCTGCAAGGGACATATTTGCACTTGAAATAGGAGTCCTGGGAAAATAAAAAATTATCTCAAAGAAATGAAGTGCCGAGGATAGATTCTAGGTATCAGGAGAGCTGGGTGGTGACAAATTTTTTGGCCACGGGCTTAAGGGCATGGCTCAGAAGGATGCTTGCAGACAACTACATCTCTGCCTTGTTCAGGGTTCACCATATTTTTGGACAGAATGTAACTATGATACCTACCACGCCTCCTGTTCAACTGTTTACCAGTTGATGGAGGCAGAGAGCAGTTATTTCCCCCAGCTCAGAAAGATGAAGTCAATTGCCTGTATGGGGTGGGGGTGGGGGTGGTTGAAACAGGGTCTCACTATGTAGTTCAGACTGGTCTTGGACTGTGTAGCCCAGGTTGGCCTCAAACTCACAGAGATTCTCCTGCCTTAGCCTCTCGAGTGCTGGGATTGCAGGTGTGTGCCACCAGGCCTGGCCGCTTGCCTACAATTAACAATGTGTGTCAGAGCCAAGGCTAGAAGCATGGTTTCCTGGCTTAGAGATCCATGCTTTTTCCAAAGCTCCACAGGTGCTTCTTGGAACAGGAGGAGCACAGTGGGCAAAGGATGGTCCCAGCCCTTGACAATGTTTTCATGGGCACAGACTGTATGTGTGGTCTGTCATTCATCCAACTAAGTATGACTGCTGTTGACTCTGCACCAGGACCTTCACTAGGGCTGGGGAGAGCAGGATGACTAATTTTCTGTCCTTGAGCTCCCAGAGAAGAAAACCCTCAATGACAATACTAGTGAAATACTTGTGAAAATATTGACATATATGAAAATATAATGATGATACTAGTGAACTATTAGTGAAAAAAGAAAGTGCTTCAAAAATTATGAGAAACACGAATATATCTTTCATGTGATGGGGTTCATGCAACATTTGATTTGGTTCTTGAGAGATAATGAGGTGTGTGTGTGTGTGTGTGTGTGTGTGTGTGTTATGGCGGAGGGATAGTGCTTATCACCTTAACTCACCAGTGTATGAGTCCTGATAAACCTAAAATTCTGTAGTCCTGGAAATTCAGAGAGATAACTTTAGGAGGGAAGATTTTTGTCTAACTTTATATTTTATAATCTGTTTTGAGAAAACATTTTATTTATCAAATTAAAAAATCTCAAAAATTATATGTGGCTTCCTAGGAGGCACCACCCAGCTTCAGAATTCCTTCTGTGCTTTGAGGTTCTAGGTGCTGGAACCTCTTGTGATAAGCAGAGAACAGGAATTGTAGGCCATCTCACACTTGCCACCACTGCTCAGTCCTGCAGTGCCCGGGACTAAAGACCACCCTTCCCTTCCCTGCCGCCCCAGTCCCTCAATCTCTTGTATTATGCGACGGTGACCAGCAAGGTAAGGCCCAGCCTGGACCTGATGCATCAGCGCATTTGCCTGACTTTAAACCCCTATGTGGGTGCTTTGCCCAGGGTCACCCCACTTACTCTCCTTCTATAACAGTTGTCTGAGAGTACAAAACTTAGAGGAACACAATGACGTACCACTTTACACTTACTAGGATGTCTATAATTTTTTAAAAATGGAAAATAAGTATTGACAAGGTTTGGAGAAATTGAAATCTTTGTGCATTACTGGTGGGAATATAAAATAATGTAGCTGCTGTGGAAACCAGTTTGGTAGTTCCTCAAAAAAGTCAAATAGAATTACCATATGACTGCAGGTATATATCTGAAAGAATACCGCTACTCCTAGGTATGTATCTGAAAAAATGAAGGCAGTTATTTGAACAAGTATCTGTACACAAATATTTGTAGCAACATTATTCACAATAGCCAAAAGGTGGAAGCAATCTGAATCCATCAACAGATGCATGGATAAACAAAATATGGCATATGCACACATGGAATGTTATTCGGGTACAAAAAGGAATGAAGTTTGATATATGCTACAACATCGATGGACCCTGAAAACATTATGCTTAATAAAATAAACCAGACCTAGGATATGTATTGTTATTGTGTGATTCCACTTATACAAGATACCTAGATGGGTAAATTCAGATACAGAAAGCAGAATAGAGGTTCTTAGGAACTGGGGATAAAGGGGAGGAGTTCTGCTCAATGGGTACGTTGTTTCCATTGGAGATGATAGAAAAGTTTTGTGTATAGATGGCGGTGATGGTACACAGCATTGTGTATATTACTTACATGCCACAGAACTGTACCTTTGTGTATGGTTAAAATGATAAATACTATGTTTTATATATTTCATCATTTTAAAAAACTGTTAAATTTGAAGACATTCCCAGGCCAGAGGAGGGTTTAGAGTACTGTGCAGCATTCAGGCCCCAAGTGCACAACAAGTTAAACTCTTCTTAAAAGCAGCCCCACAGAATGGGGGGGGGGGGTGTATAATGGTTTTTGCCTTTGTCTGGCCTCTTTTGGGTTTCCCAATCAAGAAGAATAATCCCCTTGTCTTCTAAGCACCTGGCATTTATTGCTTTTCCTTTATCTACTAGAGGAAGTACACATTCATTATACTTATTACATGCAGTTCTCATTTAACCCGCAAAACTTGGCATTATCTCCCCATTTTTTAGATAAGGAACCTGAAGTTCAGAAAGAAGTGATATGCCAACAATCAGCTGGATAATGAGAAAGAGGCTGTACTGAGCTGGAAGCCTGTCTCCTGTAGCCAGGCCCATTCTCCACACACCTGTCCCACCTCATCTCTGATATGGCTTAGGATCAGTAGGGCACACACTGCTCTGGGAGTTGTGGCCAGATCTCTCCGGTCCAGCTTAAGCTATTGTGTGGCTTTTGCCAAGTCATTTTTCTTCTCTGAGTGCCATTTTCTTATGTGGGATGGGACAGCTAAGCTGTCTGGCCTACCCCTTGCCACAGAGCTGTAGGTTGTAAAGGCAGTGACTTATAAATAGCAGAGTCTGTAGTGTCAGTTACCCTAAGCTTATGCTCTATCAGCCATTGATAAGTGGCATCACCACTGACCATCAGGGAAAAACTTTCTCCCTCAACACCCGAACTACTCATGTAACTATTCCCTCCACTTGGGAAGGACTAGCCCCTTGCCAGTCTCAGGTTCCAAGGTTTCTGCTGGCTCTGGGCTGGGGTTTTCTAGCAAACTGCACGGAGAGGAAGCCAGCTTGAGGAATAAGGGCATCTCTGGAGTTTACATAACTTGCTGAGCCTTGGATCCAGACTGGGAATGTGTTGATTCTGGCTGCTAAGGGATGGCCAGTTGGGGCAGCAGAGGAGTTGGCTCCAGGACTGTAAACAAATCACTGTTGCTGCAGGGATGAGGACTGGCTTTTGCTTTCTCTGCCACTACTGTAGGCTCTCTTCGTGCTTTTCCCTTATTGATCTTGACCTTGTTAAGTCCTTATCCCCAATTCTGATGACAGGCTCCTGAATCCAACTTATTAGTCCTTGGTCCCCCTTTCTCCAAGACCATTAATATGTCTTGTTCATTACACCTCCCCAGTTTTTTTCATCCCTGCAGCTCCTGTCCTAATTTGGTATGCCCTTATCTTTTTACCTGGACTACTACACTATAACTGCCTTTTTACTAATCTCCTTGCCTCTAGTATAATGTCCAACAACTCATATGCACGATGACTTTCCTAAAAAAAACACACACACACACACAACAAAATAAAGACCTGATCTCATCACATTCCTGCTTAGTAGAACTTCTAACTCTCCACTCTTGCCAATCAAGGCCCTGTGTCCCACATCTCCTCTCCTGGGTCATCTGTCACAGCCTACAACCAGTCACAGTAATCTACTTACTGGTTCCTAGACTGACTTTGAATCTCCAGGGTCTGTCTATGCCAGTTGCGGTGAACCTATGGCAAGTGTGCCACAGTGGGCTGTTTGTGCCCTTGAAAGCTCTAAAAGGTTCACCATCACTGGTCTATGCTATTCCCTCTACATAAAACAGACTGCCTTTCCTCTCCACCTCCACCTTGCAATGTTTTAAGGCTCACGGTAATTCTGTGAAACCTTCCTTGCTTGTTTCCAAAGAAGTGTTCCCTACAACCTTTATACAATGTGGTCACAATTTCTGTTAACTGTCTCCCTAGACTGTAAGTTCATTTTAAGGGCCTCATTATTTTTTTAACCACTCCCTAAGATATTTAAATAAACATTGCTGACAATATATTAATACATCCTTTGGAAGGAAATCTGGTGAGAAATATTAGGAACCAATCCTGTTACTGTCTTTTTTTCTTTACAAACAGGAAAAAATAGAAAACAACAAAAGATTAGTTTTATAGATCATAGTATAACACTTTAAAACTGAGTCACTTATTGGGGATTTAGCTCAGTGGCACTGAGCCTGCCTCAAAAACACAAGGTCCCAGGCCAGGGATTTAGCTCAGTGTTTCCGTTGCCTGCTTCACAAACGCAAGGTCCCAAGTTCAATTCCCAGTACCAAAAAAAAAAAGCACAAGGTCCTGAGTTTGATCCCCAGTACTGGGGTGGGAGGGGAGAAAAAACTGAGTATGGTAGTGTACATCTGTAACCCTAGAACTCTGGGAGGCTGAGGCAGGAGGATTGCAAGTTCATGCCCAACCTGGGCACCTTAATAATAAGGATCTCATTATTTACCTCTGTCTCCAATATTCCATTGGAGGCTTGGCACAGAAAAGGTGTTCAGGTTTGCTTAATCAGTAAGTGTTCATGAGTGTTTGTAAAAGTATGGTGCTAAGAAGTCATGTGCTACTCCCCACCTGCCTTTGTCTAATTCCTCTCAATCTTGAGTCTACTCCTCCCCCAACAAGATTTGTCTGCCTCCAAACTTTGCCTATCCTGTTCTCTGCAGAGTTCCTCTTGGACATATTTTAGTGTGTGACAGAATGGTCTTTGGTTTGACCCAGGCATGCTTCTGCACCTGTTACACGCTTTCATTCAAGGATGCTGGAGTCTCCTTGATTCAAGGGTCCTCAGTTCATTTGTGCTCATCTGTAGGCTCTGCAAGGACACTATGACAGCCAGCGCAGAGCAGGTGCTCTTTAAAGATCTGGTAAGTGAATATATGAATGGCCCTTTCTCTGTTGGGGTGTAGTAGATGCTCAGACAACTTGGGATCAGAGGACAAAAATGCTGCCACCCTAGCATGGCTGTGGACAAGCCATTTCACATCTCTCAGCCTCAGCTTTCTTGCCTTTAAATCGGTGACAATGCCCATACTTGCTGGACATGTAGAAAAAGGATGAATGGAGATATAAGTGCTTAGCACAGTACTTGATGCTCAAGGAATGCTGGGCGTGGTGGCCCACACCTGCAATCCCAGCACTTGGGAGGCTGAGGCAGGAGGATCACCATGAATTCAAGGCCAGCCTGGATTACATAAGTGAGTTCAAGGACAGCCTGAACTACATAGTAAAAAAAACCAAAACTTGTCTCAAAACAAAAAGATCAAGGAACATTTCATTGTCAGACTCCAGTCATCAAACCTAAAAAGGTCTCATTTTCCTATCACACCTCGTCCTGCTGTTTTAAGTGAAGTATCTGGGTCCAAGTGATTTCTGTCCAGGATCTCTCATATCATTCAGGAGGCAGCGTTACATAGAAACAACCTAGGTTTGAATTCTGGCACTGTCACTTCTAATGTGTGTGAATTTGGATGTTTCTACCTGTAAAATAAATATAGTAGTACTTGTTTCATAGCATTGATCTGAGGATTAAATGATTTGTGTCAAGTAAATTATATGATGCTAAAAATTTGGTAATTATTTCATCTTGCCTGGCCAACAAAAGTAGCTGAAATGAGTGTCCCTGAAAACCACACAAGTGACCATGCTGCCCCACTGTGGACATAAGGGCATACAGCTCAGTGGAGGCACCCCCAGAAGATTGGTGGGAGAAATCAGATCACACAGAAGGCAGGCCCTTCTCTCCTCTGGTAGACAGCTCATGCTTTACCTGGAAATATTAGGTGAGTTGGGCCAGGGATTTAGCTCAGTGGTTCCACTGCCTGCCTCACAAGTGCAAGGACCCGATTCGAAAAGAAATATTAGGTGAACATCTAAACCTGAACTTCTCCAACATCAATGCACTTATTAAAATGCAGATCAGTACTGACTCAACAGGTCTGGAGCAGGGACAAAACCTATAAGGTGATACTGATGGTACTGGCACATGGACCATTCTGAGTAAAGAAAGTCTTTATGAGTATGACATAACACGAACTATTTATTAACTGTCTACCATGTGCCAGTTACTCTTTAAGAGAGAGCCAGGTGACCTATTTTAACGTATTCTTCAGGACCCTGTGGGGTAGGTGCTACTTATCTCGTTTCTAGATGAGGAAACCACAGCACAGAAAGAAAGTAGGTTGCTTCATCATACAGCCAGTAGGGGCTGGACCTTGGGTTCTAATTTAGGCACCCTGGCCCCAGAGTCTGCTAGGAAGATGACTCTAATAGTGTGGGGAAAGATGACCAGGTTGGAGGTTGGTAGGAAACCAGCAAGGGGGGGTACCAGAGTGAGCTAGGTGAGAGACAAAGAGGGCTAAGCTAGGGAGTGGCTGTGCAATAGAAAACAGGGACATAAAAAAAAGAGAGACTGGACAGCATTTGGTGGCAGATTAGTATACGAGGGGCACCAGTTAAGGGGACTCTGGGTGCTCTGTCTAGACAACTGGAGACATGGTTGTACTTCTTACTGAGCTAGGAAACATAGGAGCAAGAACAAATTTCATGGAGGCAAGGTCATTATGAAGTGGCTTTTGGTCATCTGGGAGACATGAGTTTAAGTAGATGGACCCAAGTCTATGGCTCAGTGGATGTAATCAGGGTTGTGAATAAAATTTTGGTGTTGGCATAAGTAAAGCCATGAGTGACTAAGGTCATGTGTGCACTGTCCTGTTCTGCATCCGTAGAGAGGGGACTGGAATCCAGGTTCCCTTGGACAGTGGCAAGAGTGGCTCTGTCCATCACATTGTGTATCTCAGATCTAGTGAGCAGGCAGAACACAAGATACTGACAGACTATAGGGAAAGTGGCTTGGGGAGTTTTTTTCTTTCTTCAGTGCTGGGAATTGAACCCAGGGGCTTTGCACTGAGGTATATCCCCAGCTTCCCACCCTACTTTTTGAGACAGAGTCTCTCAGTAACTTGTCTATGCTGTGCTTGAACTTGCAATCTTCCTGCCTTGGCCTCCCAGAGTTCTGGGATTACAGATATGCACCACCACATCTGGCTGTTTTTGGAGTTCTGTGGCAACTAAGTCTAATGAACCTTCCCGTAACCCTAGATTAGCAGAAATAAAGATAACTCCAGAGAGAAAGACCAGCTGAATAAAGGTTGGGAAATATTTATTTTCTTCAAACAAGGTCATAAATACAAAGAAACAAAGTAGGTCCCAGACTCTGGACCATGCAGCAGGACAGGGAAAGGAAGTTGTTGGGTGAAAGGTAGAGGGGACTACCTAAGACAGTCACAAAGAAGATGGGCTTTAGGAGACTTCCCCTCCTTGCCCTTGGAAATGGCGTGCCTGGGCAGCAGGGGGAAACCTCAGTGCTGGGATGAGGCAGCTAAGACTGAGGGCAAAGACAAGGGCAAAGACTGAGGGTGCAAGGTTGTAATGTTTCTATGTAGAGTGACATGAAAACCACAAATGGCAATGAGAAGCTATGGTCTAGAAAAGGCAAGTGGGCACTCTGCACACCTCCAGGAACCAACTACGAAAATGGTTAAATTATTAAAAACAATTCCACAGGGTTCAGCCTGTGGCTTTGTGCATGGGCTGTATTTAACCTGGGGTGCTTTTGGGCAGGTGAGGGCTCAAGAAGCCCCTGGAGCAGCCTGGCCTCAGCCCAGGGCAGGTGCCCGGACATGTGGGAGTGGAACAGTGGGCTCACCCAGATGGGAGCCCATGTGCTTGGACTGGCTGGACCTGATTTTCAGACTGGTTTCTTGTGATGCTTGCTATCCACCACCCCTCCTGTATCTAAGGCTGGGCTCCTGGCCTCTCTGGGTCTTCTCAACCTGTTTAGAGTAAGACTGGGATAAAACGGTACCTGACGGGTGTTTTATTTGAAAGGGAGAAATAAGGATCACCCTGTGCATTGTCCATCCCATGAGGTAAGGCAGGACCATGCCAAGAACAATATCAAGGAATGAAGGTCCCTGAGCCTGGGGAAACATTTGGATCCAGGTGCATTGCCAGATGCCAAGAATCAAAGCCCAGGGTGGTAGCTCTGGAGGCTTCACCCTAAGCAAGGCAAGGAAAACAGACAGGGGCTACCCCTCCCCAGGGAAGGGGTAAGAGCTAAGAATTCTGGACTGGGAAGGCCAATGCTGGACAAGGGGCCTGGAAAATAATGCTTTGGGTAGGAATACACAACAGGGTTTACACATCTAGGGATGCCCATCTATGGGGAGCCGGTGTCACGTGGCTGGACAGGATGGTGAGGAGGAAACAGCGGCATCACAGTGGCCTCTGGTGCGTTGTATTTACAACAGAGCTCAATGTTGAGGGTAGGGTAGATAGCAGGTCACTAACAGCCAGGAAACACACTGTCAAGGATAAAAAGAGAAGAGAAAACAAATTTAACCATTCCTAGCTTTTCCCGTTTATCATGTCCTCTTCAGGAAGCCTTGCTCTAATGACGACCATGGCCCTTGCAGCTCTGTCCCATCTCTTCATTGCCCCGCCACAGCTAGACAAAGGGTCTGCACTCAGTGTATTGTTCATTGGACGAAGGCTCCAAATAGTCTAGGGACCTCAGTCAAACAGTTTATTCAGAGAAATTAAATCTTCACTGTTGATTTCTGGTTCTCAATGGTTCAGCTGCTACAGGTATGATGTGACAAGACTGTCACTTCTGTGGCTCACTGTACTAGGCTCCCGTCATCATCTCTGATGCCTAACCAGCCTGTCACTCTCATCAACAAGGCCCTGCATTCAGAGTTGTTTAAGACAGAGAAAATTTCTTCAAACTTTCTGAGGGTAGGAAGCCAGTACTCCTGAACCTTCACCTTTCCAATGGCAAAAGTGACTCCTTATGATGCTGATGGAACGAGAGCCTTCCACGACACAGACTAAGTGCTCATGAGGTAAGCCAAACTCCCTGGTTAGGGTCAACCTGCCTCTCCTTCCTTCTCAACAAACTTCCTAGGATGAGAGGCCTGGCCCCCACTCTTCCTCTAGACCAGTGGTTTTCTTACTTTTGCCTCCCTTGAGACATACTATAATACCTGGAGGTATTTTTGGTTGTGGAACAGTGTGTAGGAGGTGCTACTGGCATCTAGTGAGTAGAGTTCATTGATGTTGCTCAACATCTTACAATCCATAGGACAACTCCCTACAACAAAGAATCACACATCCTGAAGTGTGCTGGGGTTGAAAACCTTGCTCTAGATTTCCACGCAAACTCCATGACCTGCCCAGCTCTGCTCAGCAGTAGAGCAAGAGAAGATATAAAGAACTTCTCTAGATAAGGACTGATTCTCAACCTAGCCTCCTCAGAGAAGGGGTAAGAAATGTTCATCACAGTGAGGGTCAGGAGATAAAGCAGACTTAACCACAGCCACAATCTACTGGCACAGCATATACAAGCATCCAATGTGGCTTTGTGGAAGCATGCATGGCAGGGTCTATTGAGGAAGAGGAAGAGGCATGGTGACCCAGAGCAGGTAGTGGTTAGGCTGAGATATTCACAGCCCTGCATATACCTATGTGTTGGTGTTGGCCGCACTGCTGGGCTCCTAAGCCCTGGCACATCCTTACCACTGGAATCCACCGATGGGCTCTGCAAACCTGTGCCGGATCAGGAAAGTGGCAACAGCTTCAGCTACCTGAAAAGGGAAGAGATATTCCAGATTATATAAAAGCCAGTGATGGTGCTTAGCCTTGGAAGTCGTGTGGGCTCTTCCTGGAAGGAGAGGCTTGATGGTGTCCTCATGAATCCCATCAGTCTGAGTACCTTGATATCAAAAGGACCTGGGCTAGGAGGCCCCTCCCCTCCATCCTTGCCAGGAATTGCTCCAGACAGGTCAGAAGGAATGAGGGCTTATCTCCTTACAGTTACAAAGCACCTTTTTCCACAGGAGGAACCCTTATTACTTCCCATGACTAGAGTTTAAGGTGTAGTTCAACCCTCATTACCCCTTCTTCCACCTGGCTTTTAAAAGGGGGTAATGGAGTAGTAGAGCTTTAAGATCTTAACCTTTGGACCATGGGATCAAAGAGCAGTTCCTCAGCCAAGACACACAAAAGCAAGACCATAGGCAGCTGCTAGGGAGACATTTGGGGAGCTGATAGAATTTCATAGACCCCACAGCAGCTTCTTCAGGTAAGCACTGAGATTCAGAGGCTCGTCCAATCTTCTGTGACATCCAAGGTTACTCTCACAGTTGTCCTTTTATATTCATTGAGCACCAGACTCACCTTGTCAGGGGCATCCTCATGGACTGCATGGCCACACTGGGGTAGGACCTGCATCTGGAACTTCCCTAGAGAGGAAACAAAGCCAGGTAATCTCATGAATTTAAATCTCTCCTTACCATGTCTGGAGCTTTACAGGTCACTCCAGGAATCTAGCACCTTATACCCAAAAACCTCTGGAGTCAGTTACAAAGTCTTTGATGAGGACATTAACACCTGTAAATGTAACCTGGAGCCAATCATTTTCCCTATACTTTTTCCTTCCAGACTTTAGTGTACATTTACTTTGGGCAAAACACATAGCAGAAAATAATCTGTCCTCATGAGACTTATAGTCCAGAAGAGGAGTAAACACAAAACCCAACATTTGAATGTAGTACATAGATCATATCATGAAACTGGGCACATGGGTAGGGCTTTAAAATCTTGGGAAAAGAAGCTTCACAATCCAGCAGGTATCCAGGAGGGCGTATGCAAAGGGAAAAAGAAAAGAAGGCCTTAAATGGTATTTGTTCCTCAAAATAAAAGAAGACTGATATGGTGTTTATGAGAATGGTTAGCAGTAAAGCTAAAGATGTGAGCAGGGACAACATTAAGGATTTTGTAAGATATATTAAAGTTCTTGAAATTTTATTACTATAAGAAGTTGCTACTTGAGCATTTCAGTGCCAGGTAATATATACTAACTACTTTCTTATACTGTTTTATGGAACATGGTAAGCTCACAACTAACGTGAAAGTAGTAGAACACTTGCCTAGCATGCATAAGGCCTGGTATTGAGGCTCCAGGCTCAATCCCAAGCAAAAAAAAAGGGGGGTGGGATGATTGATAAAGATTTCCAAAGAGATAAAGGATACAGGACCTACAGATCTCATACGCAGAGAGAACAAACTTTCTGAGCCTCAGTTTTTCCTTTTATAAAATAAGAGAATAAGCTCAGGAAGTCCTAATCATCATAGCTTGTGGTTTTTGCCCAGTTACACAGTGCTTCAAGAAGTTTCCAATGTACTCTTCTATCCATTCTTAAAACTGATTCTCAAATCTACCCTATAAATTAACACAGGATAAATATGAAATATTTTTGAGATGATGAAACTGAAGCCATGATTAGAGAACTATCTTGTCCAAGGCTGCTTAATTAGTTCAGGGCCTGAGACCATTCCATTCAGTAAAACCCAGCTAATATCCCTCTTTTCTTGCTATAAGCTCTGGGGGCACCAGCCCAGCCATCTCTTCCTTGTATCTCTTAAGGTAGATCTAACTGCATTCATAATCCAAACAGCAGTGTGTGGCCCTCTTGTTGTGTAAGCTTATATTTTACATCCTCTGTTGTTTGCTTCCCCAAGAGCATGTCAGTTCTGTGGTAATGGGACTGGTAATATTACATGCTCTATATCCCTGGGGTACTGAGTAGGTGCTTAGTAAGTCTTGAATGAATGATTAGACTCAAACCCTGTAATTCCAATCCCCTGGCCTTTCTATTAGATCAGCCTCTGAAGACTCAGGATGTACTTTCCATTCTTCATTTGGAAGAGTGGGAGTAAGTAGTTAGGAAGAACTCACACATATTAATAACACTGTGCTGTATACACATAAAATAATATGACCCCAAATAATCCTCAATTATCCTATGAATCAGGAATATTCCAAATCTTCTCTAATTTTACAGACCTTAGGTTCAGAGAACCTAAATTATATAATCAAGTCACTTCATGAGTAACTGGTAGGTTTCTAGGATCCTATATCAAATTTAGCTCGTTTGAACACAGTACTGGGAAGGCTGTGCTTTAGAATCTATGCAGACTTAGCCACTTCCCTTTGTTCTATAGGCTATCTCTCAATCTACTTATTTATTTTCTATACTCATAGGATACTTGCTTTAAAAGAGAAAGTGCTCTTGCCATAATCAATTCTGAAGAAACGGGAGGGCATCTAATGAGGAACTAGGTATCATACGCTTGCTGGTACTTCTTCTTTCCCCACCCCCAAAGCTGCAATGTCTATTGTCTCCACCTTCAGCAACTCTTTTACCTATACTAAAACAAGAAACTCCACAGAATTGGTCCCACTGCCTCCAGTGCCATATGGCAAACAGACTTGCACCTGTACACAGTGCTCAACACATCACTTTCCTACTCATACTATATGATCCCTTTGAGGCTGCCATTAATTTTCTCATTTTACACATTTAGAAAACTGATGCAGAGGCAGGTCAGAGAGCAATATTCAAAACCCACTTCGCCCAGCTTTGGAGCCTTTTACCTCTTCTTTACACGTTATCTTCTAAACAGATTTTATAATTTTTGGTATCTAGAGTATCCTGGACATTTCCCTTTCCTCAAAAATTCTATACATATTTTATATTTTCCTTAAAATTCTATATTATTCCTAAACAATAATAAAAATACTGATCAATATTTAGAATATCTCCATTCACAATATTATATACCTACGTAGTACTTTCTAACTTTCTAATACATTGCCTCATTTTAATTCTTATAACTGAGACATCAATGATGTTAAAAATCCCCATTTTTAGCAGGGCATGGTGGCACAATGCCTATAATCCCAGCACTTGGGAGGCTGAGGCAGGAGGACTGCTGTGAGTTTGAGGCCAGTCTGGGCTACAAGTAAGTTCAAAGCCAGCCTGAACTAACAGCGAGACCCTGTCTCAAAAAACAAAGAAACAGGGCCGGGGATGTGGCTCAGTGGCACAGCACTTGTATGGCAAGCACAAGGTCCTGAGTTCGATTCCCAGTACAAACGAATGAATGAATGAAGTAAAATAAAATCCTCATTTTTAGATGGAAAAACAAAAAAGGCAATCAATACTCAAAAAAGGGAAATACTTGCTCATAACTATATGGCATGTCTGAAGTAGAAGTGGATGTCAAACAGGTCTGATTCTAAAACTCATGCTCTCTCCACTGTACCTTACCTTCTCAGAATATTAATTTCCACATAACTCCCTGTTTCTTTGCCCTCGGAAAAGGGTTCTAGGGTATAACTTATAGATAACTTACCTTGCATCTGGCCAATGGTTAGATCTTTATCCAACCTATCAACACCTAGAATAAAACAAGAAAATTCACAAGTAGCTTACTAGAAAAGGCCCTATGAAATAGGTTTTACTATTCAAGCACTAAGTCAAAATTGTTACAAAGTTATAAACATGATGCATGATTCTCAATGCATCTTCGTGACAACCCTGACTCCCAGATGGTGTATTTTTACCAGATGAAACTTTCTAGGTTGAGATTTCTCTGCACTAATTTTGCTCATTTAAAGTAGTTTCTGGAAATAAAGTTTTACTGTTTTGATTCTTGTAATATACAGAATATTATACTACTATGTCTACTATTATACTACTATGTCTAGGAGGACAACTTGGGTTTGACCAGACACAAAGACCAGGCCAAAATCAGGCAGGCCATCCCAGGTGGAAGCTTATGTTTAGCTAGGTTAGGGATTGGATGAGGAGAAAGGGCATAGAAAAGGATGGAGGCACTCAAGTTTGATTAGTAGTTTTAATGCAATCATATCCAGATGACAATATACTCACAATACCATGGACCAAACTGTGTTCTCCAAAATTCATGTTGAAGCCCTGAACTACAATGTGACTGTATTTAAAGATAGGGTCTATAATTATGGTAATTATGGTTAGATAAGGTCATAAGAATGGGTCTCCGATACAAAAGAATTAAAGTTCTTATATGAAGAAACACCAGAGAGCACACTTTTGCTTTCTCTTGGCCATGTGAGAGCACAGAGAGAAGGCAGCTCTCTGCAAACCAGGAAGAGAAACTATACCAGAATTCAACCTTACTGGTACCCTGATCTTGGACTTTCAGCCTCCAGAGTTATGAAGAAATATGTAACTGTTGTTTAAGCCACCCAATCTATGGTATCTTATTATGGCAGCCAAGATGACAAATATAGGCACACACTTACACTTACCAGCCAAGAGCAGCAATTTAGGAATAGGGCAACTAAGAAAGAGATTGGATAAGCCTCGGAACCAGCCATCCCAGTATTTTTCTGTTTTTGCCAGTTCAATTCTCCAGGTATATGGATGGTCTTTCTTGGTCTGGAGGAATAAGAGCAAGTTCTGAGTCTCTGAGGGCAACTCCTAGAGAAACAGGATAAAAACTAGGTCCCTGGGAAAAGGAAAGGGAAGGAAACTAGCTCTTACTAAGGACCTACCGTAACCCAGACATTTAGTATACATTTAATTCTTATAACAAAATAACCCCAAATACAAAACTATTTAAAGAACAAAATAAGTCAGAAGGCAGGGAAGCAGACTTTGTGGAGACAGGAAGGGGATCTGAGGATAGGAGAGAACAGAAGGGAGAGGAAGGGGAAGTAAAAAGTATTAGGATGAAATATATGTGCCAATTCCCCAAGATGAATATGATTGTTATGTATTATAAACATATAATAATAATGTGAGGGCCAGGGATTTAGCTCAGTGGTTCCAGCGCCTGCCTTGAAAGCACGAGGTCCTGAGTTCAATCCCTGGTACCAAAAAAACAAAAAAATAATAAGTGAAAATAAGTAAAATCAATGAGAAAACTATTAGAAGTTAGTTTAGTCAGATCAGAGGCTATAAGGTCAATACATATACTGTAATCAGTTAAATTTCTATGTATTGATAACAATTAGATAAAATTTAAAAATGCCTTATAATTATGTCAAAAATATAAAGTACTTAGGAATGAAGTTAACAACAGTAGTTCAAAAACATCTCAATGTAAATTTAAAAACACTGCTTTGCTTAAAGTCTAAATATAAAAAACTCTACAAACAGTCTTTATAGGTTATTATAATTTAATTTTTAGTTTCAAGTTTTCTTTTTTATTCTAGTAAGCCTCCCTCCACCTCTCTTTCTCTTTTTTTGGGTACTAGGGCTTGAACTCAGGACCTCTTGCTGTGTCTTTTTAAAAGATATGATGTCTGTCTGTGTTGCCCAGGCTGACCCCAAACTCTTGGGCTCAACTGATCTTCCTGCTTCAGCCCCTCAAGAAGCTGGGATTTGGGGCATGTGCCATCATATTCAGCTACTTCTGTTGTTTTCAATAAACTTAAGAAACTTTCTTAAGACACAAAGACAGTAAACTACAGAACAAACATTGAGCTCTTTTTATACCTAGTTGGCAAAAAGGGCATACCATCAAAAGAATACAAAGACCACATTGCAGTATGAAAAAAAGCTTACGATATAACATTGAGTGACAGAAGCAGAGTACAACACATCATCTAAGTTAAGATTACTATATTTATGGGACCACGTGGGAAAATTGAAAATTTATTTGTTGGTAGAGTACCTTTTTCTCATATTTTGATTTATGATGATACAGTGTCCATGCAATAGGAATTCTAAAACAGGAACTATGGCACAAATATGAAAAACATCGACAGCTATTATACTGTGGCAGTTGGAAAGTTGATGGGCACACAGTATACACCAAACATGAGCTGGACAAATAAATGATTCTTCATACTTTCCTGCATTAGTCACTTTACAAAAATCTCAGCATGAACATCAGATAGTAACATGCTGTGTTAAAGATCACTGGGTAGTTATGATGTCCATATTACCCAAAGTGATCTACAGATTCAATGCAGTCTCTCATCAATATCCCAATGGCATTATTTTGAGAATTTTTTTATGATCTTAAAATCATGTAAAATCTCTTGAGATCTGCAATAACTAAACAATTTTTACAAAGAGAAACAAAATTAAAGAACTTATACTTTCTGATTTCAAAACTATTACCAGGCTGGAATAATTAAGAGTTTGGAACTGACATAAAGACAGATGAAAGGAATTGAATAGAGAGCCCAGAAATAAATCCTAACATGTGTGGTCAAAATGACCTTTGAAAAGAGTATTTAGACAATTCACTGGGAAATGGATAGTCTCTTCCAAAAACAGTACTGAGATAACAGAACAAAGGAAATATAGATGGACAATAAGCATATGAAAATATGATAAACATTAACAGTCACTGGGGGAGTACAAATCAAAACCACAAATGAGATACCATTCCATACCCAGTAAGATGACTATAATAAAAAAGAGAGACAATAATAAGTGTTGTTAAGGATACAGAAAAACTGGAAACTTCATATACTGCTAGTGGAAATGTAAAACTTAGTGCTTTTAAAACCATTTCCTCAAAAGATTACACATTTGGGCCGGGTATATATTGTAATTTTTATGTTCCAATTGGTCAGAGCTACAAAAGTGTTTCATATCTCATAGTTAATCTAAGTATCTCTTATGATAGTGTTTCTACCCCCTAAAATATCTAATGGTAGACAAAAAAACATCATCTCTCTGCCCCTTCCCCACCCACACATGGAACCATCCCTTACTCCATCTTTCCAAGAAGGAAGGCCTTCACCTACCTCCATGTCATCTTCCTTTTTCCTTTTGTTTACTGACTCACTTCCTTCTTCATCTTCTTCTTCCTCCTCTATGATTCCTTCCACTATAGATTTTGAGCCTTCTGGACTTGCAATTCCTTCACACCTAGATTTTTAAAAAGAACAATCACATGTCTGTTTTTATGACAAATTATCTCAAAGATATTCATATTTATGGCCCTTTATAATCAGGAGGAGGATGTGAAAATGTTCATTTCCAGGGCTGCAGAAGATTATGGCTAATGCGTGACTCTACTCTAACTGGTTTCCAGTTCTTATAACCAAAACTGATCCACAAAAAGAGAGCAACCATTTCCTGAGGCATGGTGACAAGAGTCTTATTTGGCATTCTCTGATATAATCTTCATAACAATCCTATGAAATAGACCCTGAAGAATTAAAAAAACTGCCCAGAATTACCCACCTCATTAGTGGGTAAGACTGGGATGTAAATTTAGGCCAACTAACTTCAAAGCATGGTGTTTTTCTGCTGTACCCTGCTTAAGCAGCACAAGGGTCAAATACAATAATAAAAGGTCCCACTTTTTAATTAGCTGATAGAAACCACCAATTGTAACAACCAGGGCCAGCTGAACCTTGCAGATTAGATCACCTGATCCAAGCAATTATTGTTGTTTTTCCATCTTAGAAATGGTATCTCTTTATTAAGTAATTAGGTAGAAAAATTATTATATGAATGGCTTGTACCATAATTCCTTTTAGAGAGAATTTGATGGAAAAAATACACTGGTAAGAACTAAAGGTAAAAATTCCAAGTGCAGCTAGTGTCAAAGTTTGCTCAGCATCATAGAAAGGGATTTGTTACTGGCCTTGAGAAGGAGAGAGAGAAAGGAGAGCCGGGAGAGAACAAGCAAGAGAGAGACTGATAAATTGAAGGGCCTGAAGTAGATTTTTAAGAATTGTAACTTCTATCTCCTCTATCAAACCTTCAGTAAAGTGTATAGTCACAAATGTTTTACTAAGTGGGGGTTTTCTATGAAACTTGAGGTGCCAAGCTTTACAGCTATTACATAGTATGGCATGATTTTTTTTTAAAAAGTGTTACAAAGAAACTTGTGCTCTGAACTTCCAAAGCCTGGGATAAGGAAGTCCAAAGCAGTTCACCTAGATCAAAAAGGGTGGAAAGATTCTGGCTATTTGAAATATACATATTCACAAACCACTGAAATAAAATTAAGGAGAAAACACCATCTGAAATAAAATTTGCATAAGCAAAGGGTTCTTGAATAGAACTCCAAGACCACAGGAAATAACAGCAAGAATCAACAAATAGTACTACATCAAATTAAAAAGTTTCCACACAGCAAATGAAATAATCAGTGGAATGACAACCTACAGGATGGGAAAAAATTTTTATCAGCTACTCTGTGTACTTCTTTATACATCTAGAATATAAAAATAACTCAAAAATACCAAAACAGTCAAACAACTCAATCAATAAATTAGCAAAAGAATTGAACAGATACTTCTCAAAATAAGTAGTACAGATGGCCAATAAGTATATGAAATGTTCAACATCTTTAGTCATTAGGGAAAAACTACATCTATCTTATCCCAGCCAGAATGGCTATTGTCAAGAATATAAAAAAAACTGAGAAATGCTGGCAAGGATGTGAGGAAAAAGGAACCTTTCTACACTGCTGGTGGGAATGTAAGTTATTATAGCCATTATGGAAATCAATAGGGAGATTCCTCAAAAAGCTAAAAGTAGAACTACCATTTGATCCAGCAATACTACTCCTTGGTATATACCAGAAGGAATTAAAGTCAGCATTTCATAGGGAAACTTCTATACCCATGTTTACTCCAGCACAATATACAACAGCCAAGATATGGAACCAGTCTAGCTGCCCATCAACAGGTGACTAAAGAAAATGTGCTATATATACACAATGGAGTATCAGTCTGCCATAGAAAAGAACAACATCTTGTCAATTACAGAAAAATGGATGGATCTGGAAATCATCATGTCGACGAGTGAAATAAGCCAGACTCAGAAAGATAAATATTGAATGCTCTCCCTAATATGTGGAATCTAAAAAAAATGACACAAAAGTAGAAGTGAAACTATTATCAGACAAGAGGAAGGGAAAAAGGGGTGTAGGGATGGGCAACAGGGAGCATAAATATGATTAAAATACACTGTATTATATACACCCCCACCCCAACATGTGACACTAGGGAGGGTAGGGCAAGGGAGGTGATGGGAGAAATGATTAAAGTATGTTATGTGCAAGTACAAATCTACCAAAATGAAACCCATTAATCGGTATAACCAATATGCACTAATAAAATGTGGGAAAAAATAAGGCAGTATATATAAAATACTTTGAACAGTGCCTAACAAATAGTAAGCACTCAATAATGCCATTATCATTTTCATCTAACTTTTACGGTCTTGTTTATTTTATTGGATAGATTTTATCAAGTAACCTATAGTTTATTTTGTGGCTACACAGCAATACCCAGAACCTATGTAACTCTACCAAAAAAGACCAATTGGGCTAAATAATTTTAGCTTAATTTTAGTATCTGGCTTTCATTCTGGCTGTGTCAGAGTTTTTATATTGTAATTTCCTTACAACAAGAGTTGGCTTAGGAGACTGTTGCCAGAATAAAATCACATCTGCCAGCACTAAAGTGGACACTTAAGTTTTTAAAGTTTATTCTCTGGAATGCTTCAATTTTTAACACTTAAGAGTTGTCTAATATAATAGCATATTTAAACACTAACTGGCTTTGAAAGAGAAGGAAGGAAAGAAGGGAGGGAGGGAAGAAAAAGAAATAACAAAGGTAGGGCAGGAAAGGAGAAGGAAGAGAAGGAGGGAAGGAAGAGAAGACATAAAAAGAGGTGAGACCTATATGGCAGGCCCAACTGAGTCATCTGTAAAATTACTGGAATGGTAGAACAGGTACAAGACAAGAGAAGCAATCTATAATTCCCATATCATATTTTAGCCTTTAACCAGCCCAAAAGGAAAAAATAAGACTTACTGTTTGACTTGGCCAACCATTGAGACACGGGCCGACTCCAGATTTCGAATCTGGCCACTCTTCACACTAAGAGAGAAAAGTGGGAAATGAGAGAGGAAGTTATTCAGGATTTACTCATCACATCACTAGAACCAAATGAATAATTCTGCAGATTCTATGGGATCTAAATCCTACGTTGCTTACTATGAAGACTACCCACTGCTCACCTGAGTACTATAGCTAATATGACAGACAGTAAAAAGTGAAGACATTGTGGCCATTTCAGTCTGCAAATATTTGCCGAGAGTATTATGAGCCAGCCCTGTGCTCAAAAGTACATGATTCAGTAGGGACAAAAAAAGACATGAACAGACAGTGTTATATAATAAGGCAAGATTCAAAAGAAGCACTTTATTCTGAATGAGGATGTTGAGGAAAGTTTCCCCCAAATCCTGCCTAAACTAAGAACTGAAAATAAGAAATTAAACAGAAAATAAGTGTGGTCAGAAAGAGTGTGATCAGAGCACTATAGATTGAAGCACTATGAGCAAAGGTATTGTGATATAAAAGTCAGCAGGACGATGATCTTAGAGAACTGAGGGCAAGAGAGGGTAAACGGAGAGTGTGACAGATTAGGACTGTAGGCAGGGGCTAGCTCCATACGGTCTAAATGTGTTCCTCAAAGTTTCTATGTTAATTCCCTTGCAACAGTGCTGAGACATGGGCCCTTGAAGAGGTCATGAGGGCTGAGCTTTGCCCTGAATTAACATCTTAATCACAAGAGTAGATTTGGAAGGCTCTGGGTTCAACCCCTAGCTCTGGTGGGGGTTGGGGAGAGTGGGTTTGTTATAAAGATAAATTTAGCCCCCTCTTGTTCTTTCTCACTGTGTAATGTTCTCTACCATGTAATGACACAGCAATAAGGCTCTCACTAGACCCAAGCCCCATGACCCTGGACTTCCCAGCCTCCCTCATGAGCCAAATAAAATTCTATTTTAGAGGGCCAGGGATTTAGCTCAGTGGTACCCACCTGCCTCACAAGTGCAAGGACCCGAGTTCGATCCCCAGTACCCCCAAAAAACAAAAACAAAACAAAACAAAAAATTCTATTGAGAAATCAGTTTGTGGTATTCTGCTATAGCAGCATAAGCTGGATAAAGACACATGACAAGCTATAGAGCTATAGAGCTACAGAATCTAAGCTACAGAGCTAGGTAAACAGTTGAGTCTTCTACTATTTATCTACCTAAATACATCTAAGGGTAAAGCAAAATGACTGCAACCCCAAGAAAACTGGGAACCCTCCCTAAAGCAGGCTACAAAGAGAATCTATTTCTTTAAACTTCTTAGTTTTAAAATATGCAAATTTTAGGCGCTGGGTGTGTAGTTCAGTGGCAGAGTGCTTGCCTAACATGGGCAAAGTCCTGGATTATATCCCCAGCACTACACACACACATACATGCACATACACACACATGCATGTGCACCTCATGCAAAATTTTAACTCCTCCCCAGACAATAACATTGTTTCTTACTTCAGTAATAAACAAAAGCAATCTGAACAACTTCCTCATCTTTCAACCATCAATGGACCCTACACATTTACCATACCTTAATTTCTAATCATACACTCTGCCTTGATACACAGTTTGTTGTTTTGTTGTTATTGTTGTCTTCTGTGGTGCTGGGGATCAAACCAAAGCCTCATGAATGTCAGGCAAAGCCAGGTATGGTGGCACATGCCTGTATACCAAGCACTCAGGAGGCTGAGGCAGGAGGAGAGTTCAAGGCCAACCTGGGCTACATACTGAGTTCAAGGCCAGCCTGAATTACAGAGTGAGACCCTGTCTCAAACAAAACAAAACAAAACAAAACTGCTAGGCAAGCACTCTACCACTGCGCTAAACCCTTAGCCCCTTGATGCTGGTTAATACTGTACATGAAATTTTCTGTTCCTAGTCAAATATAACCTTGGATACTAGTTCCCACCCCTCTTGTTTCTGAGAGGATATGTGTTTCCTTCAGTTACCAACTCTTTCTTTGGTGCCCTTATTTTTTTCTCTAGTAAATGTCATAAACATATATTATCTAGTCCTTACATTCCCAACACCACATCCATTACTAGTTACAGTACTACTCATTCCCCTGCGCTAGGCAGCAAAACTCCTCAAAAGAGCTATCCTGCTTTTCCCATTTTGTTATCTCTCATCTTTCCCTAACCTTTATTCCAACTTAGCATAAGGTTTTAGTCTCCCATTTATTTCCTGAGATTTCTTTTGTCAAGGTTACTTCTATCATGCCAAATCCAATGGTCATTCCTTGGTCCTTCAACTTGATCCCTTAGCTGCATTTGACACAGATGGTCTCTCCTTTCTATAAATACTTGCTACAATCTCCTGATTTTTCTTCTACCTCATCAACTGTGACTTTTCACTTTTCTTTGTTGGATCTTCCTCTTCTTCCCAAGCTCTAAATATTGTGGAATACCCCAAGGCTCAACTCTTAGATCTTTTTTTTTCTATCAACATCAACACCCTAGCTGATTGCATTCGATCCTTCAGCTTTAAATGTTTTCTGTATGATGGCAATTCTCCAATTTATCTCTAGCTCAACCTCTTCTAACTAGTATATATAACTGCCTACTTAATATTTCCATGTGGATTTGTAATAAGCATTTTAGCCTTTCTCAAACAAAATTCCTGATTTCCCTGCCCCTGTTTGCTACCAAATTGACTTCTATCTCTACTCTAGAAGTCATCATTGAGTTCCCTCTCTGCCCTCCTCTCTCTCAACATCCAATCCATAAACCAGTTGTCAGTTCTATCCTCAGAAGACATTATCTAACTGTATTATTTTTTCTGTTGCCATCCTAGTCTATGTTTACAATCACTACAATAGTCTCCTAACCAATTTCTCACTTCCTTTATCACATCAATCCTCACTTCTTTCCCTATTTTATTTTAGTGGATCCAAGATCCAAATTCCTATATGTCTGACTTCAAAGTCCCACTTCTTTTTTTTTTTTGGTACCAGGTATCAAACTCAGGTCCTTGCGCTTGCGCAGAAAGTGGCGAAACCACTGAGCTAAATCCCCAGCCCCAAAGTACCACTTCTTAATCACCTCAACTTACTACTCTCATTAGGAAGACCAAGAGAGCAAAAATAGTAATTTATTGACCTTTTAACAATTTTCTTTCTATTAATCTGGAATAGCCAAAATGGCCACGAGTCATAAATCTCATTCAGAATATTCAGTGAATTACAAAACAAAATCATCAAATATCTCTGATTCTCAAGCTCAGAATGCAGATTCTAAAAACCAGTGACTCACAGAACCAAGATTTTAATATTCAACAAACCTACAGCTGGCACTAGAATTCAGACAAGACCTACCTTGATCTCCAAGACTAAAGTGGTTGCCCTTCTTCTATACCCTCTCTGCTTCTTTCATTGTGTTGTATTTACATATTTGTCTGTATCTCTAATTTTTTTATTTTTAACGACAGAAACTGAACCTGGTTCATTTCCAATTATTTAATCAGGTACACAATTTAGGTACTAGAAAAGAAGTTTACTGAAAAAATTTTTAAAGTTTGGAAAAAGACTGAATTTTAGATAACTAAATAAGTCCAGAATAATTTTCTCACTTGTTATTACTTGGGAAGAAGATAGGGCACCTGGGGTATATGCTGAGCTGGCATCAACTACATTCTCAATGCTGTCTGTGGCTGCCAAAGATAGAGAGCTCTTTGGTGCTTCTGAGAGAACAGGAATCTTGTATCATGGTAGTGAACAAAGGTGGCAGAAGCAACCTCAGCAAACACAAACATCATTCTGGCAAGCCATATTCTAGTATGAGATCCTCTGTCCCAGAAAAAAATCCCTCAGATATATCTATCAGGGCTAAACTTCTTAGTTTCCACTTGATATCTCTGATTCAGTTAACAGACATGGTCTTCTTACTAGGGCAGTCAGCAGTATGCTATATACAGTATGAAAGTATAAAAGAAACAGAGAACAGCCTTTGGCCTGATGATGAAGTAGCATTAAAACAGTTATTTGTGAAAATTGACACTGAACATATCCCTCAAGGGGGAAGTGGAAGATTTTAGGGGTAAACAGTGCAATATAATATAAACTTAAAGGTCTCTAGTATTTTTGCTGAGTGAGTTATTTGATAATTTGATGGAGTTAGAGAAAGTATTCTGGAGAAGAGACTGGAGACAAGACTTTGAAGAATAGGTAGGAAGTTAGAATGGTGAAGATATTTTATCTCAAGATTTATCTCTTTGTGGAGAGGGTTTTAGACAACTGAGCCAAATCTGAAATGTTTAAAATACTGAAAACTCTCTGATCTTTAAATATTTTCTCACATATATTACAATAAATCTTAGAAACTGAACTTCTATTCCTTTAGTCTCAGTGCTTGAACTGACGAAAAAAGTTATAATGAACATTTGAAATTAAGACAACATAGATTTATGTGTTACCTCCATTCAATAGCATTCTCCAAAGACTTGAAGGTTTTAGGACGACCACGTAAGAAGTTCTGCATGCTATTAAGTGCATCCATTGCTGTACCTGGATGTTAACAAAAATTTTAACAATACTTACTTATTCTGCCTCCAATTTATACGTCTGCCTCCAATGACAACAGAATTCAATGATTGTAGAGGATATTTTTTCCTTTTAAAATCTTGTATTACAGAAAAGTTACCAACATGTTAGACTAATACAGAGAACCTCAATTGTACCTGTTGCCTATTCTCAGTAGTCATTAACTTATGGCCAGTCTTACTTCATCTGTGTGCCCATTCTACTAAGCACAAACAGATGCCACTTAAGGAAATTCAAAAGACTAACATGATAGCTTCTATGGCCCTCAGTAATTTTTGCCTCCCAGTATTCATTCCTTTGTGTAGTGCACCCATAATGAATAGGACTTATATAATCAGGAGTGTGGCTTCTCAGGCTGGACTGTAAAATATTTAACAGCTTCTTTTTAAATGGTTAAATGAAACTATGAAACATATATATGATTAAAATATTATGCACCCGTAAAAAGATATTAGTGAAAGATTTCTGATAACATGGAGAATGGTGTAATTTTCAAAAGATACAAAGCTAGAGGTATATACGTCAAGATAAATGAAACTGACAAAAAAAAAATCAAAACAAGACAATAATCTACTGTGGATGTCTCCCACAAGTCAATGATTCTGATTTGGTTGGCAGAAAGGAAACTTACCTTCCACAACGTCAATCATGCACAGACCCAGGAGGTTTGGCACCAGGTTAGATGCTGCCGCATGCACTGCAATAGCACCACCCATGCTATGTCCAATCAGCATAATTGGAGGAGGGAGATCTCCATACATGGCTTCAACCACATTGCCAATATCTCTGCAAAGAGAAGGGTAAAAAAGCTGGTAATAGACTCTTTGAGAACACTTAAAAATAGTTTTCTTTTCCAGATCCTTCTTTTGGTCTGTATCAGTTCTAGGAGATGGTAAAGGTCTAAAGAGCTATCTTAAAAACATATCTAAGTAAATAAACCTCCTAACACAATCCTTGGTATCTATGCAGATAGTCACACACCTACCTAACCTGACAAACGTCAGCTTAAGGACAAAGAACTCAAATTTTCTCATTTTCCTTTACCTAATACTTTCACCATTCACACTGCATTCATTCATTCATTTTGTTTTTTGAGACAAGGTTTTGCTGTACAGTTCAGGTTGGTCTTGAACTCACTATGTAGCCCAGGCTGGCCTCAAATTTGAAGCAATTCTCCTGCCTCAGCCTCCCAAGTACTGGGACTACAGGTGCACATCACCACAGCCAGCTCCACACATTTAATATATAAACATATATCTTTATTTTTATTCTAATCTTGAAGCTCTGGAAAAATCATTTAACTACTCTATACTTCAGTCTTCCCACGAATAATGCAGTGAAGTTCGGAGTCTATTTTTTAACTACACAATCTTGGATTAGTCTCTCAGACACTGAAAGTATCTCTCACAGACACTTAACATCTACAAAATGAAGGTAAAAATGTCACTTACTGTTCTAGATTGCTTGGGATTGACTGAGAAGTGAATGTAAAAGTACTCTGAAAGAGCGAAGTGCCATACAAGCATTAATTACTTACAAGTTCTTACATGTAGTTGTCTGAAGAATGACCATTTATAAATCTATATATAGTGCTCTGTGAAACTAGAAAGGTGTTCACAGCTAATTTTTATTGTTTTTTGTTTTAATCTTCAATTAGAGTGGAACTGTTTAGCAAAGCTTTGAATTTTAAAGCTTTGAAAATAAGAAATGAAGAACTTTGAATTTTATTTGGAACTTGCTGGAACAACAGGTGGAATAAGAACAATAAAGATGTGTTTCTAGAGACCATTAGCTCTATTGGTTTCTTTTGGGAGTTGCTAAATCAGTCAACTTTAAAAGACAGTTTTGTTTTGCTGAGTGTCACTGCATATTCAAGTACTCCTACATTGTTAACTAAATGTTCCAAGTCACCACAGGGACACACACTTTCAAAGATGGTTTCCACTGTATTCACAATGATTAAGGCAAATTTTATTAATTACTTTGCAGGAATTGTTAAAATTTCATACAATTACAGTGGTGAACAGTGTAGCTGCTGCAGCAGCAGACAATGTGAATGGGAAATAGGGAAACCACCAAATTTTATAAGTAAAAACAAATAATAGTTAAACATTCCTTTGGAGTTAAATTTAAGGCTAAGATGGAAAGTAAAGCAGTTCAGGCAATCATCTAAAGAGATAATATAGTTAAGATAAAAAGCCCAAGCTTCTTTGACACTATTGCTGCTTCTATACTAAACTCCAAATTTTCTCTGAAACAAATGATATGAAGGGGAGAAAAGAGAACCAACAGTATTTATTCAGTGCTGCTATGATTTGAACATCTCCCTCAAATTCATACATTATTGGTATTTGGAGGTAGGACTTTTGGAAATGATTGGGACGAATCCATTCATCAATTGATGGATTATTATGGGAGTAGCTTTGTTAAAAGGAATGCTCTCTGTGGCTCATTTGCTCTATCTCACCATTGAGGCCCTCACCATGTTATGAGGCAAGAAGGCAGCTCTGGCCAGATGCCAGCACTATGCTCTTAGACTTCCCAATCTTTAGAACTGTGAGCTAAATAAACTTCTGTTGTGTACGAATTACCCAGTCTGTGGTGCTACAGAAAGTAGACTAGAACAACTGCCTACTATGTGCTATGAGCTTTCTTATATCATCATTTAATGTAATTCTTCAACAGTCTTGTCTGAAAGGATTTTTATTACATTACAGATAACAAAACTGAGATATACTAATCAACTTTAGGATTGGCCGAGTCAATTTCATTGGGTCTATCTGCATTACTACCAAGGTAAAAATAGTTGCGGATTTCTGCTATTTTATTGATTTCTGCTATTTTATTTTATACTTAAAGCTGTTTCCCCTTGGCATAGGGGACTATGGATTCAAAGTAGTAACACGAAGTCAAATCCAGGATGCCTTTCCTCAGACTAATGGAAAACATTAGGAACAAAGATCAAATAACAAGTGATCTTTGGAGTAAGTGAACCAGACAAAGATTAATTTCTCAAAAACAAAAATTGGTGTTCCAAGGTTAATTCAACATACCAGTATGCAAATAATAGATGGGGGAAGGGGTCAATTAATCTAAAATCATGCTAAGTGTGATTTGAGGGACAAAAAAAAAGACCAAAGCTTAAAACCAATCTGACTATGTAATTTCCATAATAATTCTCAATTCTAAGAAACTGAGTTGGAGGAGTCTATATCAGCTTTATGCAGGAAGGTAGACAAGGTCTGAAACACAATTCATTATCACATCTATGCTTAGGACAGGTGTATTTACCCAGGTTAAAAGTAGTCTGATTGATCACTTGGATTTTATTCTTATTAAAGTGAACAGTTCTCATGAGCCAGGCGAGGTGGCACAGGCTTATAATCCCAGCACTCTGGGAAGCTGAGGTAGGAGGAGTGCAAATTTTAGCCTGCAAGACCCTGTTTTAAAAAAAAAACTGGGGATACATACAGCCCTGGGTTCAATCTTTACCAGCAGCATGACTACCACCACCCTGACCACCCCGTCACACACATAAATTAATGGTTCTCAAATATTAGTCATGGGACTGTTTGAATCACACTGCTCTACAGAGCTTCATCAAAATATAAATGCCTAGAGCCCACTGCTAAAAAGCACTAATTCAGCGGATCTGGGTTAGAGCCAAATCATTTTAAGTAACTTCTCAGGTGATTCTGATGAGTAAGCAAGTTTGGGAGCTACTGTACAGTATATGCTATATTCATCTTTTACTTTAGGCCCAGGGTATAATTAGTTATTCTTAAACATCCTGTCTTCATCTTTCTGTAACACTGGACAAAGAAAGTAGACAGATACTTAACACACTCTTATGACCTCTTGCATTCAACTATTTTCAAGGGATGGATCCATGATAGATATCTAGATTCTATCCAACTCTATCAACAGAAGAAAACTTTTCAAAAGCCTATACAAACTAAACTTGAACAATTTCCGAATGTTTTATGTGATGACATATTAAGAAAGATACAGGTTTGGGCCGGGGATTTAGCTCAGTGGTTCCGCCACCTGACTCGCAAGCGCAAGGTCCTGAGTTCGAAACCCAGTACCAAAAAAAAAAGAAAGATGCAGGTTTCATTCAAGATTAAATTATAAGAATAAACTAAAAGTAGAAAAGAGAAAACTGGAGTAAAATTTTCTCAGTGTTAATTATCATCCAACAATCACATCAGCTGAATGATAGTTATATCATAATGATATTATGATAGTGATAAAAGGCAAACAATGCATAAGCAATTATCTACTTACTTTGCCATTGTTTCTGCAGACAGATCTTCAAAATTCTTGACTTTTGTTTCACCTAAAAAGAAAATATTTCAAAAATAAAATCTCAAAAGATAGGAATTAAAGAGCAGGAATACTCTTTAAAAATCTCACCTGTGGATAATGAAATGGGCACTCTGTAGTTTTACATGATTGATTTATCAAGGATTTTCCACATTACAGACAGATCTTATCATTGGCCACTCTAAGCAGGATAATTACAGTAGCCCAGTTGGAAGGGAGGACTTCTCCCCAAATTGTCCAAATGGACACTCTAAAATTTATATTTAAGTTTATTCAAAGGGGCTTGGTGACTATGTCACTGAGTCAAAGGCTAATTAAGAACTTCACTCACCATGACCTCGAAGATCCACAGCCACAATCCTACACTGAACTCTACTAATGATCGCTGCCTAGGAGGAAAAGAAAAAGTAGTAAAGTACATATGGGGCAGCAAATTTTGCCGTCACCAATGCTAACTTTGTTAAATGATCTGCCACCAGAACTCAGGGAACCCAAGAAAACTTTCCATTTTTAAGAAAATAAAATAATGATTCTTTTTTGGTACATACTGTAGTTCTGTCCCAACTTTAAAATATGGCTTTTTCTACCTAAATCTTGCTTTAAGCCTTAAATCTGCCTAGCCTTTCCTGAAACACAGTGTTTTTAGTACCTTTAGGTAATGATCTTCTGAACTCTGCTATTACCTATGGTTTTCATCCATATTTCTTGGACATCTTTCCCCTACTTTAAAGAAAGAATCCTATAGATAAAGACTGTGAGCCCATTGTATCTTGGCTCAGGACAACACACAAACATAAGTCAGATTCTTAAATTATATTTTAAATCATGTAGAAAGTCAAGTGTGTTTCTACTTCTATTACTCCAACTAATGAATACATTTAAAAGCAACAATGGACTGAAATCTACTAAGCTGTTTGTTCCTGAAAGCTATTTGTTAATTTTCAGGTATTATTTAATGCATTATGGTGGATAGTAAAACCTTGAATGACAAAAAGAAGTCTATATATTAATATAATATAAAGTTAAAGGGTAAAGATAGTGTCAAATTTGCTTGACTGCCAAAAAAAAAAAGTAGGTTTACAAGACACATTTTTAGAGTCAGAACTAGGTTTACATTATAAAATATGCATTTGAAGTAATTGTCAGTTCCAAATTTTAGCTTGAAGGTAATGATTTGCAATCATATGGGACTTTCAGAAAACACCAACAAGATATTTAAATAGATGTTCATTCACTTAATAAGTCTTTCTAAGTTACACCTAAAAATCCAGCACTGAGTAATGGGGTAATAGTAGTAAAAACAACAACAACAAAAATTGGCATTGCCCTTGCTCTCATGTTTAAATTCTAGTATGACAGAGAAAGACAAGAAAAAACAAAAACAAAAAACAAAAAATCCTAAGGAGCTATAAGAGATACCAAGAAATTCTCATTTAAGTGAACTGAAGGAAAAGGTCAAGGCTATCTATGTATTTTAGAATTCTACAGGTAATTCTAATGTACAGAGAGTAAGAGACAAAACTGGAAAAAAGATCTGGGTGGTAATAACATGCTTCTAGATATCGTGATACCTTCTCACCTAATTACCTCAGATAATCTCAAATTACCTCCCTGAGAAGTAGGCTGAGAAAATATTACCACAATTTTTGTAGCCGACCAAACAAGTTCTGAAGGGTATATCAGATATTAGTGATATGGACCAATAAGTATTCTCACAAACATATAACATCCTCAAACTTAACAATTTTTGCCAATGTCATAAGTGAAATGTGGTATTATTTTATATTTCCTCTTCTATAAAATAATACTTCATATCTCTTGCCCTTTTTAGTACTGAATTGTCTTTTTTCTGTTTTGCAGTTTTTCCACCTTCCTAAAAATGATGAAAATATTAACCCTTTGCTTATTATCTACTGCATATATTTAAAATATTTTTTACCTAGCACCCAGTTAGTGGTTTAACAGAAGGTTTGGTTTTGGCAAAGTCAGGTTAATCAATCTTTCCCTTATGGCTTTTACTTCTGGCCATGTTTAAGAAAGCTTGCTCCAAAATGAATAGTCTTCTAGTTTACTTTTAAAATTTAGCCATTTAATCCACTTGGACTGCTTTTTTTCTTTTTCTTTTTCTTTTTTTTCCTGGTACTGAGGACTGAACTCAGGACCTTGCGCCTGCAAGGCAGCTGCAGCACCACTGCACTACATCCCTGGACCTGGACTGCTCTATTTTTATTCATATATCACATTCGTTTTTATATGTGGGTGTATTTTTTTCTCCCAATACCATATTAAGTGATAAAGAGTTTTATAATATATTTTGGTATCTGAGAAGGCAAGATACCTGTCACTTGCTCTTTTTCAAAATTATCTTGGTTATCACTAGGCATTTACTCTTCTGTATGAATTCAGTTTGTTGATTAAGTCTAATGAAAAATCCCACTGGGATCATAACTAAATTACATCAGTACAGAAATATGATTTCTTTTTTTAGATTTTCCTCTAAATACTATGAAGTTTTGTTTTCTTCATAAATGTCTTATGCTTAAAGCATAAGGATTTTTCCCCCAGGCATTGTGTATTTTTGTTGTTTTAATTATTTTCCTATATTTACAAATTTATCAAGTGCTAATATTTAAAAAAACAATTTTATTTAAAAGTTAACTTTATATTGGGCTGGGAATTTAGCTCAGTGGTTTCGCCACCTGCTATGCAAATGCAAGGACCCGAGTTCGATCCCCAGTACCAAAAAAAAAAAAACCAAACAAACAAACAAAAAAGTTAAATTTATAAACTATTGCTTATTATCAGATGATTTCCTTTTACTTGCTAGGAAGACAACATCTATAACAACAGTTCAAGTTCTTTCTTTTGTTTTTCAGATCTCTAAAACTCTTTTCTTTCCTTGTTATTTGGCTAGAACTTCCAGTACAGTATTGAAAATAACACCTTTGTCTGTCAGTCCTCAATAATGAAAAAAGGACCATGTCTAATATTTTACCACTAAATACATTTATTTATGCACTTTCTTATATAAACGTTATAAAATTCAGGAAATTTTTCATCTATTCCTAGTTGCAAGGAGTTTACAACATAGGTAGGTGCTGTAGGTGACCAAGTGTTTTACAGGCATCAAGTAAAGTGAGAGAAGAATTACACTGATCATTAAATGCTCAGCCATTCTTAAATTCCTGGAATAAAATCTACTTGATCACAGATGTATTATTATTTTACTACACTACTAAATTTAATGTGCTGCAGTTTTATATGATATCTCTTTTATAAATGAGATTGGCTTAATTTTCCTGGCACTGTCATTTCCTGCATTTGCTATTAGACTAATAACTACCTTCAAAAGTAAGTTGGATAGTTTAAAACAGTACCATCTGAAGTAGTTTGGTTTTTTTACATAGTAGAGAATTTAATTTTCTTCTTCTTTTTTGGTTTTTTTATTTATTTTTGGCACTGGGGATCAAACTTGGGACCCTGTGCTTGTGTGGCAGGCACCCGAACCACTGAGCTAAATCCCCAGCTTCTTCATTCTTTTTATGTAATGTTTTGTTTTTGTACCAGGGATCGAACTCAGGGTCTTGCACTTGTGAGGCAGGCGGTGGAACCACTGAGCTAAATCCCCGGCCCTTAATTTTCTTCATCCTTGAGAAAAATTAACACTCTGTATTAAATACTTAGAACTGAAGGACAGACTCCCCCTGCAATGGACCAAACAGAGCTACACACCCTATGGACTCTGGATGATACATCCTGCAGAACTATCTTTCAGAATTGATGGAGAAATAAGATATTTTCATGATAAAGAAGACCTAAAGAAGTTCATGGCCACCAAACCAGCACTCCAAAAATATTCTCCAGGATATCCTAGAAAGAGACAACAAAGCTAACAATGACAAAAGGTCTAATAGAATGAATATACTAGCTAGGATAAGCAGTCAAGTAGAAAGAAATCAGCAACAGGAAAATAATGCAATGTCAGGAGTAAGTCAATACCTTTCAGTAATAACTCTCAATGTGAATGGTCTTAATTTTCTAATCAAAAGATAGACTGGCAGAATGGATCAAGAAACAAAGAGGATGAAAAAAAAAGAATTAAGATGTGTTGTGTAAGGGCCAGGGATTTAGCTCAGTGGTTCCACCACCTGCCTTGCAAGTGCAAGACCCTGAGATCGATCCCTGGTACCAAAAAAAAAACAACAACAAAAAATGACATACAATAGAGCTTAAAAGATGTGCTTTGTACATGAACCAACTAGACAAAAAAATCAACAATGAATTAGCAGAATTGAACCAAACTTTTGAACAAATGGACTCAGTAGATGTCTACAGTAGATGTCTTCCACCCCATAGCAATAGAATACACATTGTTCTCAGTAACACATGGGACATTCTCCAAAATAGACCACATACTAGCTCATAGAACATGCTTAAGTAAATGCAAAAGAATTGAAATTATCCCATCCATATTATCAGACCACAGTGCAGTGAAATTGGAAATGTATGGCAAAGAAACCACAAGAACTTCATAAACACATGGAAATAAAACAACACCCTCCTAAGAAATATCAGAGTTGAACCAAATCATTAGGCAAATGGACTTATTAGATATCTACAGAATGTCCTACCCAACAACTACAGAATACACATACTTCTCAGCAGCATATGAAATTTTCTCCAAAACAGACCACATACTATGTAATAGTTAACTGTTGTGTCAAGTTGAAGAAGAAACGCTCAACTGATTGGCCTGGCTTAGCTCATGGTATGACTAAATGGATTTACTGAAGATGGAAGATCCACCATGGGTATGAGTGGCACCAACCAACAGGCTTGTAGCTTGAATGGAAATAAAAAGGAGAAAGAAGAAGGTAGGCTCGATTCTTGTTTCTTCAGAGGAGCTCCAGTCATTGCCTTTGCCTTGCGTGTCTGTCTCCTAACTTCCAGTGTAGACTCTTTACCCTTGCAGCACAAACTCTCCAGCCTTCCAGTGCAGACCCTTCAGCCTTCCATCACAGACCCCCAAGGCTTCATGTGTTGAAATTCAATCTCCATTGTAAGGTATTCAGAGGGTGAAAACTCAATCCTACTATAGTATTTAGAAAAGATGGGTTCTTTTGAACATGATTAGGATTAGATACAACTGTTAGGATAGACCCCCTCATGATTAAATTCTGTGGCTTTCAATGGAGGGCCACACGTGTGTGCACACACACTCTCACACACACTCCCTGTCTTATGAGATGTGATGCCTTGTGCTACCTCAGAAATCTGTAGTAAGAAAGCCATCAACAAATGTGGCCCCACTACCTTGCATCTCTAGAACTCTCAGCCAAACATAAATCTCTTTTATAACTCACCCAGTCTGTTGTATTGTGTTACTGCCAACAAAAAATGGACTATTAAACATGTCAATAATTTTTATTTTGGTTATCTGTTGAAATATTTTAGATGCAATGGGTTAAATAAAATTTACTATTAAAATTAATTTCACTTCTTTCTTTTTACCTATCTAATGTATCTACTAGAAAATTTTACATTATACATGTGGCTTGCAATATATTTCTATTGGTGAACATGGAGACATGAAAGAGCCTGGTATTTACTGGCAAATTATATAGCTTATCTTATAGTAACAGAAGGAAATAGAGAACAAGAGTCAAATCACTCATTAACTGTTGAATAAGTGCCTGTGTGTCAAGAACTATTTCAAAACATTTGGGAAACAAAAAGGAATATGATCTCCATTTTCTTTTCTTTTCTTTTTTTTAAGAGTAGGAAAATTTATTGGGGAATAGGAATGGCAAACAGAAATGGGGAATAAGAATAGCTCCTGAGAGACAGATGGAGTCCCGAATGGGTTGCCAACCAAGATATCCCTATTTTCAAGGAATTTTTAGTCTACAGAAGACATAAGGAGGTGATTTAATACTTAATCTCAATAATCCCTGCTACCAGGAACAGTGATATGTTTCAAGCCTTTCTCAATTCCACAGCCATCTGCTCGTTCCCATTTTCTGTCCTTTAGCCCCCACAGTGCTAAAGAGTAAGTATATATAACTGCTTGATACATGTATAAAGTGATGACAACTTCATTTTAAACAAGGGTGTTGCTAGTATCTTCCTTAGAACTACCTCTCCTTGCACAAGAGCTGCCTCACTCCAGAGTCAAGGATATATCAGGATGATCTACAACTGGCAGCATTCATACAAACACTTATCTTCCACTCTAATCAGAGTATACCAACAAATATTGTTTACTCTCCAGTAGCTCAGATACCATAAAAATACAAAGCATTGCTTCAAAAACAAATATTTTCCAAATATTTATGATACATTTCCACGTGCAAAGCACCATAGAGACTCTATGAAAGAGATAAAGTGAAAAACATTATCTAAAGCATCTGAATTTAAGGTCTATTTAATCTATTTACTTAAAATTACTGAGATACAGACCATTGCCTTTGAGAAGGCACAAATTCCATGCCCCTCATCTCAATGCACATATATATACAATTTTATAAACTGAGAGCACTAAGGCCCATCCTAGTTAATAACCTCTTGTTTAAAGAACAAGTGATCTTAATGGAAACAAAGTCTTTGTAAATAGGGAGGGGTGGAGGGGTTGAAGGGAGGGCAGGGGAATGGGGAAAAAATAAGAACCAAGATAGGTTATGTAAAGGTACAAATTCCCAATAATGAATTTCAGCATATTGTATACATAAAATGTACCAATAAAATTAATGAATAAAGAAAAAAAGGGAACAAATGATCTTAGGCCTAGTATAAGTATTTGGAATCCACTCCATCTCTAACCCTCTAAAATCAAGCAAACTGAATGAGCATATAAAGAAGAGTTAGGCTAGTCAAATTTACCAGAAATAAACAATGATTACACGAAAATCAACTTCTACTGTCATAACTTACCGTGAACACAGCCCAGGAAAGGGCAGAATGGCCTCCTCCATGCAGAAGAAGCAGGACTGGACCCTCTGAACCACTCTTGTAAACTCGAAAAGTGTATGAATTGTTAAAGACAACATATTTAAGTTTCTTTTCTCATTCAAATTTTTGATTAGTCATAATGATACTGACTAAAAAATCTGAGTAGCATCAAACTACACACTCAACTGCTAACTGTCAAACTTTAAAAATATTTAAATAGATGTTTTTGAGATATCAACTCCATTTCTGAAGTCTGGAGGTAGAATGACCATGTATTTCAATGAAGAAAAGAATAGTATTCATTCTGCCCTAATGAGGATGTAGTCCCTGGTTTCTGGAAAGGAAACCATTTTACATCACTTAACTCATGAAACTTTCACTTGGGCCCCAAGAGATTAATTCGTCTCAGGAATTTAATTCTTAATCCTGTCCCCATAAATTAGAGAATTATAGCCAAGAAAGATTCTGGCAAAAACTTAACAAATGATATACCATGTTGTGCAAAGAATGGGTAGGGAATAAAGTGAAAAATACAGCAGAAACAAACATTTTAGATACTGTACCACATGATCTTCTTAATATCATAAACTTACAAATAAACCAGTTTGCAAAGGATATATCCTTGCCAGTCTCATTCTCTACTTCCACATCTTCCATAGACTCGAAATACTGACTCCAAGGAACAGGGGAAAAGTCCCGCTTTCTTCCAGGGCTGTGGGGGGAGGAAGTGGGAGAGAGAGAGACTGATTATATGTAAAAATTAGTTATTCATGAGAAAATAAAATGTGATCAACAAATGCTAAATGTAAATCTGAAAATAGCAAGATTCTTTCCTTTCCTTTCCCTCCCTTCCTTTCCCTCCTTTCTTTTCTTTTTCTTTCTTTCTTATGGTACCAGGGATTGAACTGAAGGCCTTTACATTGAACTACATTCCCACCCAGTTTTCAATTTTTAATTTTGAGATAGGGTTTCACTAAGTCACTAAATTGCCAAGGCTGGACTTGAACTTGCAGTTCTCTTGCCTCAACTTCCTGGAGTGCTGGGATTACAGAGGTGTGCCATCACACTCAATTAAAGAGTATTTTCTCTTAAAGATACAGAGTTCATCACAAGCATTAAATTAAAATGTTTGAATAAGTTCAAATATAGATTTAAGAGTAAAAATTTTAAACTTTATAAAATTCATTAGTGTATCTTAACATAAATTCTGTGTATATACAATACCATAAAATCTGCTAGTTTTAAAAAAATTTTTTTTTATTTATTTTTTTGGTACCAGTGATTAAACTCAGGACCTTCTGCTTGCAAGGCAGCCACAGTGCCACTGAGCTAAATCCCTGGCCCCAGTTTTTTTATATTTTTAATAGGAAAAACTCAGTACATTAGAAATAAGCAATGCAGGGGCCGAGGATTTAGCTTAGTAGTTCTGCTGCCTGCCCCACAAGTCCAAGGATCTGAGTTTGATCTCCAGTACCAAGAAAAAAAAAGAAATAAGCAATGCTGAACATAATTGCTGGCTCTCTTTGAAATAGATCTTTATAATTCACTAAATGACATTTATAAATTTTTGTTTAGGGATTATCTTTTAGATATCTGATCAGTGAAGAATTTTGAAAAATTAAATTAGCAAACAGTAAAATATTTCATAGGACCAGGGATTTAGCTCAGTGGTTCTCCCACCTGCCTTGCAAGCACAAGGACCCAAGTTCGATCCCCGGTACCAAAAAAATAAAATATTTCATAGATTAAGAGTTATAAAGCAGCTTTTTTTCGCAACGGGTCTGCCGTGAGAGCACAGGTGTAGTGAAAACCACCACTAAATCAAAGCCAACATGGGAAAGAAAAAGACTCATATCAATATCATTGTCATAGGACACGTAGATTCGGGCAAGTCCACCACTACCAGCCATCTGATCTACAAAGGTGGTGGCATCGACAAAAGAACCACTGAAAAATTTGAGAAGGAGGCTGCTGAGATGGGGAAGGGTTCTTTCAAGTATGCCTGGGTCTTGGATAAACTGAAAGCCGAGCGCGAGCGTGATATCACCATTGACATCTCCCTGTGGAAATTTTGAGACCAGCAAGTATTACGTGACTATCATTGATGCTCCAGGACACAAGAGACTTTATCAAAAACATGATTACAGGCACATCTCAGGCTGATTGTTGCTGCTGGTGTTGGTGAATTCGAAGCTGGTATCTCCAAGAACGGGTAGATCCATGAGCATGCCCTTCTGGCTTACACACTGGGTGCGAAACAACTCATTGTTGGTGTTAACAAAATGGACTCCACTGAGCCCCCCTACAGCCAGAAGAGATACGAGGAAATTGTTAAGTCAGCACCTACTTTAAGAAAATTGGCTACAACCCTGACACAGTAGCTTTTGTGCCAATTTCTGGTTAGAATGGTGACAACATGTTGGAGCCAAGTGCTAACATGCCTTGGCTCAAGGGATGGAAGGTCACTCGTAAAGATGGCAATGCCAGTGGAACCAGACTGCTTGAAGCTTTGGATTACATCCTGCCACCCACTCACCCAACTGACAAGCCTTTGCGGCTGCCCCTCCAGGATGTCTACAAAATTGGTGGTATCGGTACAGTCCCTGTGGGCAGAGTGGAGACTAGTGTTCTCAAACCTGGCATGGTGGTCACCTTCACACCAGTCAATGTCACAACTGAAGTAAAGTCTGTTGAAATGCACCAAGAGGCTCTGAATGAAGCTTTTCCTGGTGACAATGTGGGCTTCAACGTCAAGAACGTGTCTGTCAAAGATGTTCATCGTAGCAATGTTGCTGGTGACAGCAAAAATGACCCACCAATGGAAGCAGCTGGTTTCACTCCTCAGGTCATTATCCTGAACCATCCAGGCCAGATCAATGCTGGCTATGTTCCTGTACTGGATTGCCATACAGCTCACATTGCTTGCAAGTTTGCTGAGCTGAAAGAAAAGATTGATCACCGGTCTGGTAAGAAGCTGGAAGATGGCCCCAAATTCTTGAAATCTGGTGATGCTGCCATTGTTGACATGGTTCCAGGCAAGCCCACGTGTATCGAGAGCTTCTCTGACTATCCACCTCTGGGTTGTTTCACTGTTCGCGATGTGAGACAGACAGTTGCTGTGGGCGTCATCGAAGCAGTGGACAAGAAGGCTGCTGGAGCTGGCAAGGTCACCAAGTCTGCCCAGAAAAGTCAGAAGGCTAAATGAATCTCACCCCTAACACCTGCCACCCTGGTCTTAATCAGTGGTGGAAGACCGGTCTCAGAACTGTTTCTCCCAATTGGCCATCTAAATTTAATAGTAAAAGACTGGTTAATGATAACAATGCATCATAAAACCTTCAGGAGGAAAGGAGAATGTGTTTTGTAGACCATTTGTTTTCTTTTTGTGTGTGACACTTTTAAGTTATTAGTTTTTAATATCACTTTTTAATGGAAACAACTTGACCAAAAATCTGTCACAGAATTCTGAGACCCATTAAAACAAAGTTTAATGAGGAAAAAAAAAAGTTATAAAGCAACCACAAAGGAAAAAGACTTTCTGATTCATAATTTCTATATAATAAGCACAAAGAAAACTAAAACACAATAGAAGGGTAAAATATGTACCCCAAATATGATTTTAAAATACTGTTATATTTAAAAAGCTTATCTGAATTTTTGAGAAACCTTTTTATGAAAATAGAAATGACCCAAATAATAGAAAATTACATTAGAGAAAATGCCTTTCTCAACAACCAAAATGTAAAATAAAGCAGCTTTGAATACTTGAGTGTAATCTCATTCACCGTCATATATTATAAATGTTGTAAGAAGTACAATTTGAAAAACATTCTGATAATATAAAACAGGTAGCCATAAAATATGTATTTAACTTGGTTTATAATTTCACTTCTCAAAGAATTTCAGAAAACAGTTAAGGTGTTATATTTGCAATGATGTTCACTGTAGTATTAGATATAGTTGCAAAAATACTTGGAAAATAACCTGAATGTTCCATGATAGTCAGTTACAATAGCATGATGGAATTAAAAAAAAAAAAAAAAAAAAAAGGAGCATTAGGATATGGCAAGCCCATGAGAGTAAGAAGGTGCTCACAGGACCTCTGTCCTACTCAGCATCCAGAGCCCCAGCACAGTACTGATACATGGGCACTCATAATTATTTGTTTATAGAATAAAGCAATCAGCTAATAAATCGATAAATGAATTGGTGAACAAAAAGGAGAACAGAGAAACAAACAGCTTGTGCTTTTCACTAAGTAAAAACAAAACAAACTGCCTCATTGCATGGTCTAAAATACAGTTAAGAGGAGTAAGCGCGTGAAAATAAAGATACAATTAGAATCACTTTATTCCTGTACCTAATTTATTGTTGAATTTATAAATGAAAAGTTGCTTTAATTTTATTCTTGCAAATTTTGAAAACGAAGTTAAAATTAGACTTAATCTCCATTAGTACAAGACATATTTCTTACTGTTGTAATCCAAGCTGCTGGCACAATGTAGGCATTCAACAAATATTTGTGGAAGGAATACATTTGAACCTCATAGTAGCACTATTTTCATTCTTAAATAATAGTATCTGTCATATATATATACATATATATATATACATATACACATGGAGATAGAGAGACAGAGGCAGAGTTATAATTCTGCTCAACATACAAAATGCATACTTTCTGGCTTCACATTATAAAGCAAACATTTTTAAATTTTTATCATCTTGATATACAAAAATAACTTAAAAATGTGCGTGTGTGTGTGTGTGTGGGTGTGTGGGTGTGTGTGTGTGTCTGGCAGAGAATTGGTCCAGAGTCTTGCACATGCTAGGCAAGTCCTCTAACACTGAATTATATCCCAAGTCCTTTTTTAAATTTTGAGACAGGGTCAAACTAAGATACCCAAGCTGGCCGCAAACCTGTGATCATCATGCCTCAGCCTCTCCCATGGCTAGGATTACAGACATACACCACAATGCCCTGCTTCTCTATTTTCAAACTATGTCTTGAGTGGGAAACAGGAGGGAAATCTTCAGCCTTCCTCTATTTCCATATTTATTCTTCCTGTTAATGGAGGGAATTCAGAATTATATCAGCAGTAAAACATTACCTCCTGGCAGATAGCCTCCTGTACCTGCCCTGAGGTTGGATGGGGAAGATCTATAAAGTGTAAGACAAAGCCCTTTTGAAAAATAAAGTTGCTGGGCATGGTGGCACGCACCTGTAATCCCAGCACTTGGGAGGCTGAGGCAGGAGGATCACTGAGAGTTCGAGGCCAGCCTGAACTACAAAGAGAGTCCCTGCCTCAAAAAAAAAAAATAATAATCAAAAAAATAATAATAAAGTTAATACAAAAGTATTTTTGGTTGGCTATAATACTGGAAAGATTTACAATGGAGCAGCTGGGTAGTTAGGGATGTCTATTTCAACAGTGATGGATTTACTGTATTGAATATCTACTATGTTCAGTCATTGGGCAGGAGTAGTAGTTCTCAATTTCTATAACAATGAAATCATCTGGGGAACTTTAAAAACACCAAGATAGGGCCGGGGATTTAGCTCAGTGGTTTCTCAGCCTGCTGTGCAAGCGCAAGGACCTGAGTTCAATCCCCGGTACCAAAACAAAAGAACAAAAAAAACCCACCAAGATACTTGGGTCTCACCCCTAGAAACTGACTTGAATATGGCCTAAGCACTGAGAATTTTTAAAGTTGTCTAAGTTTCAAAGACAAATCCTAGGAATATAAAAGGAGTGCACATAATCTGGAATAAGAGATGTCAAATTCCTTAAAGTTCCTATCACTTCTGTCCAATTCCCTAAAACTTCCCAATACTTAGTTTGGACTTGGTCAAATTAATCAAACTGTTTCTGCCTTGGATTGCAGTGACTAAATAAAATATGTCTTTTAAAGAATCTAACAGATTTGGCATTTGTTCATTGTTCAGTAAATGGACAATCCTATCTTCTGTTATAAAAATTAGCCTCTGTGGAAGTAGGTTGCAATTCCAGCTGGACCTTTTTATTTGTTTGTTTTATTGATTTGATTTTCTGGTTGCATTTGAATTCCTAGGAAAAACAGAAGCAGGGCTTATAATTCTACTTAACATCAGTCAGTCACAAATCTACCTGTGCAAATACTAATTTGAGTATAACAACCACAACAGGGTTGTGAAACATACTGTCACACATTCTAAGGATCCAAGCATGAATTTTTGATATATGTACCTAAGATATTATCATAGTAATAGTACCGAAAATTTACTACACACAATGGTGAGTCACTGTGCCAAATACTTTATTGGAGGGAATCTATTTAATCCTTACAAAACTCTGAGTTATTTTTATCCTATTTCACAGATGAAAACACAGATTTAAAACATAAAGTAACCTGCCAAAGGTCATACAACTATTAAGTAGCAATGACAGGATTCACATCCAGTTCCATCACTCTCCAAAGCCTCTTTTCTTTGTCCCAATGCTATATTACTTCTCAAATTCTTTTTTCTTTTCACTCTCTCATTTATGCTGAGGAAAAGCAGTAAAGTTGTACTGCATATTAAAAAGGGCTTCCTTTTCACTGTCTAATTATGATTGATTTTCCCAGTGCCACAAAAACTTTATAAGTTGGCCAGGCACAACTTAAAGAAAAGTTACTTCCAATAAGTTGAAATTATTCTTAGGAGAACACATCTATTCCTAATTTCTTCATTAAAAAAAAAAGTTCCAAGGAGTACCCAACTTATACCAACCAAATGAGTAATTACCTTTGATTAAGTCCACAATTCTATATCTCCAAAAGCTGCTCCTACACACAGATTTTTCTAACACAGCTTTAGCACCTCCTTGGTGCAAACAATACATAACTTATTTACACACTCCTAGACTTCAGTTAGTTTGCAACCAATGTCAGACCTTAAATAGTGTTGGGGACCAGGCTACGTGAGGAATTACTGGGGGCCAGATTGCGTCACTTACGCCCCACAGTTCCAAGGCCAATGTGACCTGCCTTGGGAAACACAAGAGTATGCAGAAGGCTGCATGCTTTCTGATTGTGTGGGGAATGCTTATAATCACAGTACTCACATGGCAAGATAACATCTGCTGAGGACAATGTAAAGAATGCTAGTTCCTTATTAATTTGGGCAGGCATCCGGGTACAGGGAAGAACCTGTTTCCTTTTCACACACTCCCCTTGTAAAAGTTTAACCTGTTCCCTATTTTTCAAAATATCTTTTCAACTGTTACTGTTCAATGAATGACACATGACCCCTTCCCTCTATGCTTCTCACTTGCTAGTAAAAGTGGGTCAACCATGGAGGTTGTTGAGTTTGTCCACTAGAGGCAGGCTTTTCCTGGTCCCCTTGTACCTTGAATATTGTCTCTGTCTCTCTTTATTTCTTGTCATTCTCCCCTCACAGATATTTAAGGGTCTGATCAGCCCCTGACAAAATAGGCAGTAAGGAGCTTACATTATCTATATATTCTAGTCAGAATAAAATACTCTGCATTTTAGAGGTGCAGTTTTGGTCAGTTAAAAAAAATAGTTTTGGCTTATTTTATGCATAGCTATTTTACAGTCATTACAGCCTGTGTAGGCCTTTTTAGTTATAATTTTTAAAATAAATCACTGCCTTTTTCTTCATAGGGTCAAAATGAAATAGTTTTTCAAAAGCATAGCAACCCTAGGCACAGTGTTACAAGTCTGTAATCCCAGCTACTTGGAAAACTGAGGCAGGAGGACCCCAAATTCGAGACTAGCATGAGCAACCTGGCAGGATCCTGTGTAAAGATTAAACAAAAAATTTTTTTAACTATGGGGATGTAGCTCAGTGGTGGAGTGATTGCTTAGCATGAGTTCAATTCCACACACACACACACACACACACACACACAAACACACAAAGTGTAACAGAGTTAAATTATACAGTACTTTAAAATAAGAATTTATTCACTCAATAAACATTTACCAAAAACCTATTATAGTATATGTATAGGCTGGTCTAAGTGAGGTGAGGTGAGGTGAGGGGAGATATGCGAGAGTTACAAGATGACAAGTCAATGCCTTTGTCCTCAAGAAGCTAGTACCAAGTATATAAATATCTAACAGAAAGTACAATCAGTTAAATACCCTAAGAGTGTACAAAGTTGAAGTGCTGTGAATGTTCAAAACAGAAAAGAAATATTACTTCCCACTTGGGGAACAAAGACAGGCTTCAAAGTAAAAAACTAACAATTAAGCTAGGCATTGAAGGACAAAGAGAATTTGGACTGATTGAAATAAAGAAAGGAGCCAGGAGTGGTGCCACATGCCTGTAATCTTAGCACTCTGGGAAGATGAGGCAGGAGAATCACAAGTTCAAGCCTAGCCTGGGCAACCTAGAGACTAAGAGAGATCCGGTCTCAAAATTAAAAATTAAATATAAAATAAAATAAAACAAAATAAAATGGGCTGGGAATGTAGGTCAGTGCAAAGACTTTGGGCTAAAACCCAAAGAATGAAAGAAAGATACACATGAAAGCAGAGAGAAAGAGAGACAGATATACAATGCAAGCTTAAGTAAGGACCTAGCACAAAGTTTGCTATAGGACACACTGAAAACAAAATAGCTAACTGGAAAGAGGTGGGAATAAGTGAAACAGTTTTGAAAAGCAAAAAGCTGAAAAAAAACTCATAGTGGAGAAAGGATGATGTCAAGTATAATAAAATGGAGAATAAATTTTTTTTTTTGCTATTTGTGCATATATATGATTTTTTTTTTTGCAGGGGTGCAAAAGTCATAGAATGTAGTAGGTGTCATGGAAGAAGGTATCGTAGAAAGTGAGGAGTCAATAAAATGTAGAGATGAAAGTATTTTAGAAAGATCAATATGGTGAATGGAACAAGATGAATGCCATTCTGGAAAAAACTATTTTGCAATAACTTTCTAATAAGGGGTAGGAGGTCTTAACCAGCAATGGAATCAAAAAGGAGGAAAAGATAGAGAGATCTTTGTTACAGCTTGTGTCTAGATGTCCCCTCAAAGCCTCAGGCAATCATAGGTGGGGCTTTTTGTAGGTGGCTGGATCTAGAGTGCATGATGGTGGGATTGATTCACAGTGCTATGCTAGGATTAAGGGTGTGCTACGGGCCATAAGGATAAGATATGAGGGATAGAAGGTCATCACTTGTAGCTTGGTGCCTTCTGCTTGTTGCTTTACCATGAACTGTTTCTCCTGTGATGCCCCTCTGCCATGCCACACCACCCTGGAGCCAGCCAACTAGGAACTTAAAGAAACCTCTACAAACTGTGAGCTAAATGAACCTTTCTTCCCTTAACTTGTAGGTGTTGGGATTTTGTCTCAGCAAGGAGAAAGTAACTAACACATCCTTTTAAAAAGCCATTAGCCAGTCTCCAGTTGATGGGCATTTGGGCTGTTTCCAAGTTTTAGCTATTACAAACTGCACTGCTATGAACATGGGCGCACATATATCACTGTGGTATGATTC
>NW_004624817.1:2866374-2877154 GCF_000247695.1 Heterocephalus glaber
ATATAAAGGTACAATTCCCAATGAGAAATGTAATTGTATTGTATACCTACAATGTACCAATAAAAGAATTTAATACAAAAAAAAAAAAAAAGGCCATTAGCAAGGGCTGAGAATGTAGCCTAGTGGTGGAGCACCTGCCTAGCAAGCATGACCCCCTGGGCTCAATCCCAAGGAACATTCAAGAAATGGAGAATGACTGAAAGAATCAAGAGTCAACTCTAAAACTCTAAACTAAGAGTTGAATTATTAACTCATACTATTTGTAAATAAAAACTACTTCAGTAGGTAAAGGTATACAACATTTTTATGTCAAGATAAAAGTTATGTCAAACCTAACAAAATAAATGTGTAATTTCCTCCTACCTCCTATCAGAGGAAGGAGTTTAGCAGGTAGGGAACAAGGTAGTACTGTACTGTGAGAGACACAAAGCAAATCTGATTGCTGCCTAATTCATGTGAATCAAATGTGTTTTGGACCATTTGGTATAATCACAAACCATATTCAGAATCTGATGAGTGGGGATATGAACCATCAATCTGCAGAAAATGCATATATATACATACAATTCCACTAGCTTCAAGAAACCTATCTGTAAATTAAGAGTCCTCTTATACTCTGACCTCAACAACCTATTTCAAGAAGAAAAAGGAAAGATAAGAATAAGATACTGTGCTTTAGTTCCTACATCTAAAAATCATTCTCCATTTACTACCAACTAACAGGGGTTTTTTTGTTTGGTTTAGTTTGATTTTCTTGAGACAGAATCTCACTATATAGTCCAGGCTGGCCTTGAGCTCACCAAGCTGGCCTCAAATTCATGGCAATCTTCCTGCTTCAGTCTCCCAAATGCTGGGATAACAGGCATACACTACCACACTCAGCCTATACAGTTTATTTTTATAACCCAGTTCTGCCTTTATTAACTATATGACCTTAAGCTAGTCACTTAACTTCTCTAAACAATTTTTTTTTCATGTCAGATGGGGTTATATTAACAACCTTATAGTGGTTGTGATGAGGGTTAAGATAGCCTTCTCATTGCTTACTCTCAAATTAGCTGTTCTTTCTTTTAATTATAAAACTAATAATTTTCTAACATTTTTTATTTCTGTATGTACTATTCTCCAATCAACCCACCTAATTTGGCACTAATGTGAAATCTATGAAAGCAAAAACATTCTCCATTTTTTCATCAATGTATTCCCAGATACATCAATGATTAATACCTGTTGACAGTATGAAATGAGTTACTATGACAAAGGACTTATCTTGATATCTCAATAAATATTTATTATGACCAAATAAATACTATAACTACTATTAAGTGGCATTGAGGCTAATAAATACAATCCCTTTTACTTAAGTCTAATAAGGTTTCTAGTAAAAGAAAATGGGATGCTATAGATCTACACTAACCAAGAATGTGGTAAAAGAATTAGGATAAACACATACAGCAATCAAATAGACTGGCATCCAGAAATAAACTAACACTTATCAGTCACCTAATTTTCAAAAAAAAGGGGCCAAGGCAATTCAATGGAGGAAAGGATAGTTTTTCCAACAAATGATGGGACAACTAAATATCCATGTGCTAAAGTGAATCACAAGCCAGGTGTGGTGGTGCACTCCTGTAATCCCAGCACTCGGGAAGCTGAGGCAGGAGAATCGCCAGGAGTTTGAGAACAGCATGGGCTACATAGCAAAACTGTCTCAAAAAAAAAAAAAGGTGAATCATAAACCTAAATGTAAAAGCTAAAACTATACAACTGAAAAGGAAACACAAGAGTAAAATTTCATGATCTACAATTAAGCAACAATTTCTTAGATATAACACCAAAAGCAGAAGTGATAGAAGAGAAGATTTAGACTTTGAGCTTCACCAAAATTAAACTTTTCATTAAAACTATATGCACATTCATTCACACATTATAACCTATAGAGAGACAGGTATAGTTTCATGGGCAATAGCAAGGGCTCTAAAGTCAGATTATCTTACTTTAAATTTCATTTCCAATGATTACAAACTTTGAGACCTTTGGCATATTAATCTGGTCTTAATTTCCTCAACAATAAACTCTGAAAAGTGACTACAAGTATCCTTCATTCTAGGATCCATAACTACCATAGAGAAATAAAATTCTAAGGCAAATAACTCACAGATGGCATAAAACACATAAGGAAACAAACCTATGAAGATTTCATATATTAAACTGGATGAAGTGACACATACTTATAATCATAGCACCATTCTGAAGCAGGAGGACTACAAATTTGAGTCCACCCTAAATGGTGACTTAGCAAAACACTGTCTCAAATTTTAAAAATTAAAAAAGGAGGGCCGAGGATTTAGCTCAGTGGTTCTGCCGCCTGCTTCGCAAGCGCAAGAACCCGAGTTCAATCCCCGGTACCAAAAAAAAAAAAAAAAAAAAAATTAAAAAAGGAGTGGAGATACAGCTCAGTGCAAAGGCCCTACATTCAATCCCCAGTCGGGGGGTGGGGGAGTAGGGAGGAGGAGGAGGAGAAAGAAAAAAGAAAAGATGTAGTATTTCCCAAATTAATCTGATTTGAAGCAATGCCTATCAAAATTACAGCTAACAGGCGGGTGTGATGACACATACCTATAATCCCAGCACTCTGGGAAGCTGAGGCAGAAGGATCTTAAATTCAAGCCCAACCTGGGCAATTTACTGAGTTAGTGAGACCCTGCATCAAAGATGAAGGACTGGGGATATAGCTCAGTGCAAAGGGCTTGGGTTGAATCCTCAACAACAACAACAATAACAATGATACAGCTAGCTTCTATGAAGAAATGAGTAAGTTGATCCCAAAATATATATGGAACTCAAAGGATCCAGAATAGTCAAAATAATTTTTTAAAGAACTCCAAATCTGAAAGTCTTACTTCTTGATTTAAACTTACTACAAAGGTACAATAATCAAAAACAGTGCACTACTGTCATACCAACATCAATGGTACAAAATTTGAGAGTTCAAAACTAAATCTATATATTTATGGTTAAAGGGTTTTTCACAAAGATGCCAAGATAGCTCACTGGGTCAAATGGTACTGAGAAATTGGTAACCCATATGCAAAACAAGGAAATTAGATGTATTCCTCCCATCATATATAAAAATTAACTGAAAATGGATTACAGATTTACATGGAAGAGCCAAAATTATAAAACTCTTACAGAAAAAAAAAACCAGCCATTTTTCAAAGGTCCCTCGCACTTATAATTCCTAAGCTTTTATGGGACTGTGGCAAGGATTGGCTTTTATTCTCTTTCTCCAAGGAGTTTTCAGTTTTCTCTTCTCCACTGAGTTAATATGCTTCAACTTGTTTTTTCTATATTCTTAAATTTTGTTGGTACCTTATCTTCCTTCCTCTTTGTCCTTTGATTTTATTCCTTTTTCCAAATTATTTTACTATAATTTAATGAGGTTTGCAGAGACAATGGGGAGAAATACATAAATTAATTTCTAAATAACCCCTTGGGCAGTTATTATCATCCATGTTTTAAAAATGAGCGGCGAGGAGTGGTGGTGCATGAGTAATCTCAGTGCCCAGAAGCCTGAGACAGGAGGATTTTGAATCTGAGGCCAGCCTGGGCTATGTAGCTAGCAAGTTAAAATCTAGCCTAGATTACATTTTGACACCCTGCCTCAAATATGAATATATAAATAGGAGAAAATAAGGTCAAGAGAGGTTAAACACCTTGTCTAAAACTATAGAAAGTAGCTGAGCTAGAATGACTCTATGAGTCATTTCCTTATCAATTTTTAATACTATTCTCAAAATAATATTAGGTTCTCCATTCTTGATATCTAAGCTGGCAATAACACCCAGAAATCCCTAAGAAAGTGGTTCAAGAGGATTCATTCCTACTTCAGGGAGAGTAATAATTGGTAAAGAATGTTTGTAGCAAGCTTGAGCACCAGAGAGACTAAAAAGAAAGTCAAGATTTACAAATGTAATAATGATAGGAGGGAGCAAGAGCATGAAGTCATAAGAATCAAAGTCATCTCTTCAGTTTGTCTGATGCCATTTGCAGTGAGAGAACACAGAATGACTTTTGAATGAGTTTGAACTTAATACTGATCTACCATGTTTTTGAAAAGCCTAGGTCCTATTTTGTTGGCCATTGTTGAGAATATTAAGTTGTCTTATAACTGGGCACCATGAAATTCAAAAATGGAAATAGTGCATTTCCCAGACTATCCTGAACTGGACAGGACAAGATGTGAAGAGCTGACACAGTCAGAGACTACCACAGGGACAGAAGATAAACTTGTGGGCCCTTAAACTGTTACTCATTAAAAGTATGATTTGTATTTTCTTCTGAGGCAGTTGGGAACTTAAAAGTAGATGCCCAAAAGGTAGGTGCCTAAATAGCCAACTAAATAAAAGCAGAACAAATCTGACTTTCATTTTGTAAAACTCTGGGTCAAATCCTTTCTCAGCTCTGCATTAGTCATGTGAGTCATTCAGGGAATGTCTGTCTAAAATTTGGCAAAACAAGATTTATTAGCTCTAAATTTATCTCGCCTATACTATCTCCCTTCAAGACTGAGGACACCAACATAAGAGATTTACAAGGACATTCAGCTATGCCCAATAAGTTTCCACTGCCCCAAACCTAGGATCATCCTAAGTTCACAAAAACGGAGACTGCCCCAAGCAAGAATCATCTCACAAGAACCAAAATGCCCGTCCAGCCATCATGACTCCTCCAGAGCTACCATAATGATCAATCAGACCCCAGCTCACCACAGCATCCCCTAAAACTGGTCTCCATTCCTTTGTGAATAGACTGGTTTGATCACCTCTTCAGACCTGTGCCCTTTAGTTCCTCACACTGAAGCCCTTTTCCTATCTTCTTTTGCTTTCCTATGACCAGCTGGACCTCTATCAGAGCTGTGGCCCCTTCATTTTATCTTATTTTCCAATTACAGCTTTTTCCCATAAATTTGTTCTAAAAGCCTCAGTTTGAATTTCTATTATCACTGAAGCAAGAACTTAGCCAGTGACAGAGCTAGGATATTTAGCTGATGTGATTTCAAGCAAATACATGAAACTTTACCTCACATAAAACCATTTTCATGTAAGGTACTTAATCCATGGGCAATTCCAACCTGCTGAGTCAGACCACATATCATATACTTCATTTAAAATGCATAAAGACTGCTGTAGTACAGGAAGGAGAACTGTAATCTTATACCTTTGATAATCAAGTTCTACTCTGCCTAAATTAGGAAAAGAGCCTAAGTTTTATTTCCACTATTCATCCAATATAAGAACAACATAGTTATTAACTTTTTTTCCCAAAAAGCTAAAAGTAAAGAGAAAAAAGGTATATAACCTTTCAACAAACTAGGATTTTTTTTCCTTGCTTCACTACTTAACAAATAACTGATGCAAGCTTGACTTTGTTTTCTTAAAATGTGGGTAATACGAGCCTAAGGAAGTTGTGAGGAGAAAATGAGATGGTATATGTATGGAATCATTAAACTGTAAAGTGATATAAAAGAAACTTATCATAGTTCGTCAACTCCAGGATACATTTCTTTTCACATTTAAAATGATAGTATCTTAACAGTGCTGTAGTTAGTTCATGTTAATAGTCCTAGCTTGATTTTCATTGGCAAACACCAAAACCAGCATCAAAACTTTCAAGATAGCCAGGTATGGTGGCTCATACCTGTTACTTGAGTTCAAGACCTGCCTGGGCTGCATAGCAAATTCAAGGCTGGCCAGGACTACATAGCAAGATCCTGTCTCCAAAACCAAAACCAAAATCAACAAGAAAACCTTTCAAGATAGGTGCTGACAACTTGGGAGAAAATCTTGGAGACAAATATAAAGTACTCTTTCAAGCCCTAAGAAGTTAATAGTTATTAGGAGGGGTAGGGGGTAGTTGTTCAATCTGATGAGTTAAACAGTAAGCATCAAAAGTAAGACAGCTTAGTGAGAAGACCCTGGGTTCAAGCCCTAATACAGTAAGAGAGGAAAAAAAAAAGATAGCTTTGTACATCTGTATTTCCAAATACTGAGGAGGCTGAGGGAAGAGGGTGGCTTATGTGCAGGAGTGTGACCATATTGGGCAGAAAGAGAGATGAATGAAAAGAGGAGAGGAGAGAGGAGGGGGGAAAGGGAAAAGGGCAGAGAGGGAGAGAGAGAGGAAGGAGAGGGGGAGGGAGAGAGAGGGGGAAGAGAGGAAAAGAGAGGGAGACGCAGAGAGAGAGAGAGAGAGAGATCAGCCAGTCAAGTTTTAATGAAAGCAGAAAGGGAATCCTAGTTATATGACAACTTTTCTAAAATGATCTGAATTTAAACAAAAACACAGCTACTGAGATACCATTAGGAAAGCAAGGAAGAAGACACGGCTTTTTATGTTTTACAAGGGCTAAATGTAGCTGCTTACCCTTATAATTAATATATGTGGCATTATCCAGTGATCAGAATTTATGTAAGTTATTATTCTACCACAAAAAGAAGAAAGTAATTAGATTTGGTCTCACAGTTTAAAAACCAATGAAGCCTCTGATAAAGTATATTTCAGACCAACAGCTATATAACCTCTTCCTCAGACCCAACTGCATGGCATAATAATCTAGAATAAAAAATATATGTACTTCAAAAGCAAATAACAGGGCCAGGGCCAGGGATTTAGCTCAGTGGCACCGCGCGTGCCTTGCAAGCACAAGGTCCTGAGTTTGATCCCTGGTACCAAAAAAATCAAGTAACAAATATCTCTAGAGTAATTATTTTAGAACCTCCTTCCAGGCACAATTTGCCTAAACTGCATAAGCAACTAATTTAATTCCAAATCACTTAAAGAAACATCTGAATATGCCCTACATGGCAGACCCTGACATACTTCCTGGGCACTTGGTTAAATAAATAGGCCAGAAGTTCCTATTGATTAAAATTTAGTCATTTAAAAAATTTAAACTTTAAAAAAATTTGGTTCCTGCCCTTAAAAGGAGGTGAGAGTGGTAAACAGTCACTGCACATTGCAGCTGTGACAGAAGTATGAGGTATGATCAAAATGTACAAGCCCTCAAGCATGCTAGGTAAACCCTCTACCACTGGGCCACACCCCCAGCACCAAAGTTTTATTCTTATTAAATACTGACCTGATAAAGAACAGGCAAAAGTGCAAATCTTCTATTTAATTATCAACGTAAGATTATAATTTCCCAATAAACTGTGAAAAAATGTGAGTACATAGAGTCTCCAACTTAACAATGTGTTTTATATTCCAACTAACTTGTGCATATTGAAGCATATTTCTCCTGACTAATAATATCATGAAATACTGGTAGGTTTTCTAGATAGCTCCACTCCCAAGCCTGTTTACCCATAAAATGTTAACATGCCATTTTTAATGAAATTCAGCTAATAATGTTGTAGTTCAGGTGATTAACACAGAAAACTAAATTAAATGTATTTTAATATATCTTGAACCATGATTCTTATACTTAAAGAAAAACTAGTTTAATTTAAAAAGATGAAAAAGAGTAAATGAAACAACAACCTGAGCTACGTTGCCTTAAGAGAGCAAGGACAGAGAGGCATAAATATGGAATCATAGGAGAACAGGGCACAAGTTCATTATTACATAATGTCAATAATCACAATTCTGAATCTCACTTCTATATTCAAAAAGTCTATGGCTCCTCCCTCCCATTTACTTCTCTACTGAATTCAGGTGGGCAATTCTAAACTTCTTAAAAACTGTCATCTTTCTATTGTATTTGAGTGTTATTCACTCACTCAACAATATTTATTGAGCTCTTATGTGCTAATTACTTTGGGACAAGTAAATAAAATACAAAAAGTTCACAATTAAATTAAGGAAGACTAAAACTGTAGATCACAATCTTGTTGCTAGTAAAATATAGGAAAAATTGTATACAGAGGCACTATTAATTGTAAGATGAACCACTTAGAAGAAAATATAATACAATTACTTTATCATTTACAATTCACTTTATATTTTTATATAAAAAAGAATTCAAGCTAGGCATGGTGACACATGTCTGTAATCCTATCACTCTGGAGGCTGAGGCAGGAAGATTGCAAATTCAATCCATCCTAGGTTGAATTTTAAGTGACTTAGTGAGATCTGTTTCAAAATAAAAAATAAATAAAAAGAGCTTGGGATGTAGCTCAGTGTGAAGGCCCTGGGTTCAATTTCCCAGTACCAAAACATTTCTTCATTTTATTTTTATATAAAGTAACTTTCTTATACTTAAATAGATGCATCATATATCACTTATAAATGCATATATAAAAATAAAAATGTGAGCAAAAAAAAATACTTAAGATATTCCTGACAACTTTCTTCATATTTAGAGTCCTACCCTCTTCTGAATCACTCTGACCAATATAATTCTCTGTGTTTCACAAGAACTTTGGTGATGGAGTATTTCTTAAAACTACCAGTTTTGTAATTATGTAAATCTATTTTACTTCTGGCACTCACTCTTTAGCTCATCTGACAGAACACTTACCCCTCCTAATAACCATTCAGTTCTTAGTGGTTCAAAGAGTACTTCACATTTGTCTCTCAAGATTTTCTCCCACATTGTCAACACTTACTTTGAATATTTTGATGCTGACTTTGATGTTCACTCAGGTAACGATAATGAGAATCAAGTTAGGATTGTTACCTGACCAACAGCATTATAAAAACACTTCATTTTAAATGTCAAAAGAAATTACAGTTGCTGTGGTGCATGCCTATAATCCTAGCTAACTCAGGAGGCCAAGCAAGGGTGATTGCAAGTTCAAGGCCAGCCTGGGTAACTTAGCAAGATCCTGTTTCAAAATTTTAACAATTGAAAAAAGGGTTGGGGATGTAGCTCAGTGGTAGAGTGCCCCTGGGTTCAATCCCCAATACTGCAAAAGAAAAAAGAAAAAGAAAGAAAGATATATCTTATACTTGATGAACTGTATTAAGTTTCAATTATATTGCTTTACTATTTAAATAATGATTCTACACATACACCATCTCATTTTTTCATCAATCTATAGAATTAGTTTTATCCATACTTTGAGAAAACAAAGTCAAGGTTGCATTATTAAGTAATGAAGCCAGAGAGTGAATCCTAATTTTCTGATTTTTTATTTTTTGGTTCTTTGTTTGTTTTTGGTTTTTTTGAGACAGGGTCTCAAAAAACTCAGGCTGGCCTTGAATTCATTGTGTAGCCCAGGCTGACCCCAAACTCATGGTGACCCTCCTGCCTCACCTTCCTCAGTGCTGGGGTACAGGCACACACCACCATTGCCCAGCTTGATTTTTAAAACCTATTTTCTTTCTCTTACAAGGGAGCAGAAGTATAGATCTAATGATAAGGATTAAAATGAAGTTGACAAACCAAGATCTCTAGGAAAATCTAGCCCACTGTCTATTTTTGTACCACCCATGAGCTGAAAATAATTTTTATATATTTAAAAAGTTGGGGAAAATAGAGAATATTTAATGATGTGAAAATTATGTCTTCAAGGTATGGAGCTATTTTGGATTCCAATTCAAACAAACCATTAAAAAGTAAGAAATAAAATAATGTGACATTCAAATTTCAACATTCACATATTTCTACATAGTTGCTGGAACACAGTTATATTCACTGACATTGTGGCTACTTTGACCCTACTACAGCAACAGCTGAGGAGCTCCAACAGAGACTACATGATCAGTAAAGCCTAAAATACTTCTATTTCTTCATAGAAAGTTTGCTGATCCCTGATATAAATGATATAAGTGCTACAAAAAACAGAAAATGGAAAGATCAGAGTAGGTTAGACTGACCAGGAAAAGCCTTAGAAGTCACTTAAAATGAATGGATGGTGCTGCATGCCTGTAATATTAGCACTGAAAGGGCTAAGGGAGAAAGATCAAGAGTTTGAGGCCAGCCTGGACTACAGTGACACTCTGTCTCAAAAAAAAAAATTATGTGCCCATGAAATCAAATTTTAGAAAAACATTTACTTATAGAAAGCACAAAGAAATATAAACAAAGGCCTCCATACTCTAGGAGCTCTAATTTTACTGAGGAAACAACAAATTTTCATAAAATTATCATAGATAAATTTGACACAATAACAAAAAGTGCAATACAGGTATATTAATGAAGAAAAGGTAACAAGTGAGTGGAAATGAAGGTGTCATAGGTGCTTACAGATATAGTCAGAAAATGAATGGGCTAGAGTAGTCTGAAAGAGCTTTATGAATTTTAAAGTTTGGGTAGGACTTGAAAAAGTGAACAGGAAAGGCATTACAAGTAAACTTGGCAACTGATATGTGCAAAAAACATTTAGGTTGGTTGAAGGGTACAGATCACTAGAAGGGCTTTTCCTTAGCATTTGTGAGGCCCTGGGTTCAGTCCCTAGCACCAAAAACAATTTTTTTTTAATTATTAAAAGTTGACATGACATGCTGAGACATGACTACAGAAAGCTTTTAATGCTAACCTTTAAAAGTAGATGCTTGCCAAGCATGGTGGCACACACATATACCAGCACTTGAGAGGCTGAAATGAGAGGATCATGGGTTCTTGGCCAGCATGAGCTACAAAATGAGTCCAAGGCCGGCCTGAACTAAATAATGAGACTTTGCTTCAAAAATAATGAGTAAATTAAACTTTTAAAAAAGTAGATGCTTGTTCTGGTCCCTACACTTGGCAGTCACCAGTGTGTTGGTACTACCTTTTTGGGAAATAATCTTCACTCAGAAAATAGATAAATGGGGCAAAGGCAGAAAAACCTAATCC
>NW_004624817.1:2877954-2896082 GCF_000247695.1 Heterocephalus glaber
TTTTTTTTTTTTGGTACTGGGGATTGAACTCAGGACCTTGCACTTGCAAGGCAGGTGGTGGCACCACTGAGCTAATTTCCCAGCTCTAAAAGAGCTTTATTATCAGGAATATTTGAGGAATATTTGAGTCTTATTATCAGGACTATTTGACTATTCCCAGCCTCTTCATTTACCTTACAAAATACAAAATCCACCGAGTCTTTGGTTCCTCAACTATACAGTGCAGTAGTAAAATGCGAAAATTCCTATTCTCTCTTTTAGCTTTATGATTTGAGGGGAGAAGAGAATCTATATTTATCATTAACATCAGACTTAGATAAGGCCTACTTATTTACCAAAAGGCAAGTAAAAAAGAAAATAAGCCACTTGAAGACCACAGAATATTCACCATCTGCTCTTCCCTTCATAATACTATGTAAAGAAGCATCTTTCTATAGAACTTTTTTTCCCCCTAAAGAACTTTCTTTTCCAGTATAAGCAGTATTGAAGAGATCAAATCATCTGTTTAAACACGGTAAGTTACTAACAACCACACAATCTTCTAATGAGCAGATTTTTCCTTTATCTTGGTATTCCCCCATCCCAACTCAATTCATCTTCAGAGAACTTGTTTTGATGAAGAAGCTGAACTCTAGTTAAATTTATCTGAAACACGTACAGTTATAAAAAGCTAGTATTTTCACATACTGTATTGGTATCAGAGTTTTGTTGTACTGGACCATCAAATTTTAGCTTTAGAAAGACAGCAACTAAGGCACATATCAAAAATAACTATTATCTTAATTTTATACTCCAGGTTAATATTCCCAAATAACCAGTTAGAGTCCATCCTTTCTGTCTTTTAAAGCCAAAGCAATCTTCATTTTACCTTATATCTGGCCTTCTACCCCCTCTGTTTATAACAATCTAACTTCTGTCAAAGTTTTCACTTTTTTCTGCTATATCACAATCAGGTCTCTAGTTGCATGCTTAGTTTCCCTCCCTGTTTTTCTAACTATTGTTGCCATCCCTCAATCTCACTGATCAAATTTATTATTTTTTTAAATTCCTGTGATCAGTTTTCACAATACCGTATCTATCCTCTGCTCCTCTGTGATTTTTAACATATTACTCTTTTTAGAACCTAAGGCTTCTCTTGCTTGTCCTTTCCCCAAGAATACTACCAACCCATCTCTAGAATTCACAAAGTAGTATTGGAAACTCTTGACATCCCTAAGCATCCCTCCTACCCCTTTTCTCTTTATAATCCCTAGAATTCCAAAATTTCGAATATCCCTCAAAACCTATTCTATTTTCTCTGCTTTCCAACACTATCTCTTCCACATTCAACTAATTGTGCTTTCTCCTACACCCAAGTATCCCCTAGTGTGGCATAAGTCATTCAAGGATCTAAAATTCCAAAGCTTGACTTTTCAACCCAGCTCTCCATTTCCAACAAACTCTTCCCCAAAACATTTTGAGTGGCTACTCCCAGTGCTTCATTAATTCTCAATCTTAGACCACTACATAGCTTTCCTCAATCTTACCTGCCTTGCCCAAATCTTTGTCTTTAAGCTTCCCAGACCTCACCTCTGCAGTGCTTCCATTCCCCAAATCCCATTCCTATCATTTCTGTCTCTATAGTCTATGGTCTCCCTCTAAACTCAGCCCTCTTCCTCATCGCATTCTGCCACCCCCAACCCCTGCCTCTCAGAACAGTCTCCCTGAATATGTTCTCTACCATTTCTTAGACCTATTACCCAAGCTTTCTCAATTCTCCCGTAACAGACTTAATCTCATAGTCACACCCTCACTTGCTCAGCCTCACACTTCAGAGAACTCTCTCTAGAACCTTCGGATCCCTCATTCTCTCTCCTCCAAATCTGTCTCTGGTGTTCTCCATTTCTCTCAGTCTTTGTAATATCCAGTTTTCACGATCTTCTTACTCCTGCCAAACATTTCCTTCGTTATTTCCCCGATTACTCAACTTTTTTCTCAGCCATTCCCTCAGCCCTCCATGGCAGATTCTACCTCTGTCACTGTCCTAGAGTTACTTCTCTCATCCCTTAAATTATTCACTCACCTTCCCCAATCTTTTCCTCATTCCATTCTCCCTTCAACAGTGTTATCTGTCCTCCAATTTCTATTGACTTGGCGCCCCCCTAGTCACCAAACTGCCATCTACTCCAAATAAACGTCTCCAGGCCGCCAACATTTCCTCCTATCCTTTGCCTCCGCTCCCGAGCCGCTCTAAACACCCAGACACCATTCTCCAAGGCCAGGGCTGGGCCTCTAGGGAGAAGAGGTACGAGTCACGTACCCCATTCGCATCTTGGCTCCGCTCTGACTGCCCCCGCTACCGGGGAGAGGAGGGCGAGTGGGCAGGCGGCCAAGGTGCATGCTCTTCTCGAGGGCCGACATCAAGGGGAGGCCGCACGTCGTCAAACAGTAGCACAAGATTCGTCCCACGCTAAGTGTGGCCCAACCGATCACACTTAGCTCTCCTAACGACGCCCTGTCGCCTTTGAACAGCACCCAGAAACCGGCAGCACCGCCTACCGCCCACCGGCTCTGTAAGCCCCGCCCCCTCGCCCCGGCGCTTCTGCCGGAAGTGCGCAACAGTCTTCCCACAAAGGACGCTGGGTAACGGAGTCTGAGGACCCTGCAGACCCCTAGAGAACTTGACGACCCTCGACGGAAAGAGGAGCGCTCCTAAAGGCAATGCACGCTGGGCAATGGAGTCCTCAAAGAGCATGTCCCTTTGCGCTTGCGCAGCAGGAGACGGCCCTGTCCAATCCCGCATAGGTAGCGTAGCGAAGCATCCTGGGTGTTGTAGTCAATTGGCAGGAAGTAGTCTTGGCGCCTTCCCTTGACACCACTTTCCGGAGACTGTTGGAGAAAGAACCGCTTCTTCCTGCCTCCCACGCTGCGCAGCGGCGCTGGTTGCTGGGGAACGCAGGCGCCGTAAGAAGGGATGGCGGGAGGATACTGCCTAAGTGCTGGAGCGGGAGTTGAGTTGGTGAGGAAGAGCTCCGGCGAATCATGAAACAAAGAAGAGACCAGGAACCTGGGGGCGGCCGTGGGCGCAAAAAGAGAGGTAACCCGAGCTGTCGAAAGTTAAAGGAAGCACGGCGTACGGAATTGTAGGGAGACTTGCCACCTTGCCGGTAAAGGGGGAGAAAACACGCAAGAGAGAAAATCAATAGGGAACCAGAAGGCTAAGAGAGTAATCTCCAAAGAATGGAAAGAAAATGGTGCCTGGGTGGTAAGAAAAAAAAGGTAGTGAAGAAGGGCAAGGGCTAACATAGTATGGGTAGAGGAAGAACAAAAAAAATATGAGAATGTTTTTTTATGACAAAGGTAAATGTATACGTGTGCACATGTGTAGCCTTAAAGGTTCACAGGGGGCTGGAAGAAACACAAATTGAAGAGAGGTGTATGTTAACGGTCCTGTTGGACAATGACCACGTTTTATTACTAAATCCCCAAGAAGTGTCACAAAGTAGGACTCAGTAAATGTTAAGTTAATTGAATTGAAGCATGAAGAACTACGAGCAGGAGTTGGGAAAGACAAAATGTAGAAAGAAAACATGTGGGGAATGACAAGATATGGTAGGATTTGGAGTGGGGGTTAAGGGCATGAGGATCTCTTGAAGGACCTTAAGACTTCCTCACGGTAGTAGTCTAAGGAGAAATGAGCTTTTGAAATGACTAGGTAATGTTAGCTGCAGTGAAAATAGTCACTCTAGGAACTCAGGACAGATGAGAAAACTGGAAATTGAATCTCTATAAGGCTGTCTTCAAGTGGGAGGGAAGGCATTTTTTACATTATAAAATGTAAAATTTTATAATGTGAACCTACCTTTTTATATGATAGTCACTTTAGTGAAGATAGAGGTGTTGGGAATAGTCTTAGTACATTAGGCTGTTGGGTTGAGGACTGACTACAGTCTGGGAATGAATCTTGTCTGAGCTGTTTAAATGCCACTGAGGCAGTTTTAAGATAGTATCTTTCCTGTCAGAAATGGACCGTGGAGGTGTCCAATGCTGGTGCTCCCTGTATCAAACCGGTCAAGCATACTAAATTGATGGAAAGAATGTCAAAGTAGAAATAATTTAACAGTAGTATAGAAAAGAATGTGCCATGTGCATATGTGGGAATATTCATGGGCATACCTGCATATAAGTTTTTTTTTCTTCTTTGAGACAAGGTCTTGCTATGTAGTTCAGACTGGCCTGCCTCATGATCTTTCTGCCTCCGCCTCTGTGTGTTGGAATTACAGGAAGCCCCACTATACCATGCATATAATTTTTATATTAAAACTAATTATCCATGAAGGTTATCGTGGGTCTTTTCTCCACTATATAGAAGAAAATGTTTGCTTTAGTATTTCAGAGAATTGGTTGTATAGATTTCTGATCTAATAGATTTCAGTACATTTTCTTATGAAGCATTACCTTTCCCCTAGAAAGGTCTATATAATATAGGGATAATTTTATAATTCTCTCTGAAGTCTTGTAGAAAAGATACTGACTGAAAAGAAGACAACCAGAGTCATGATTAATTGCCCTGTTTACATTTTGCCTTGACACCTTTCTGTAATCCAGTTAGTATTAAAGCTAATAAATTTGAACCCATCACTAAAAAATAGTTGCAGAATCTAAAGATGTTGGTCTCCATCCTTATTGACTATATGATCTTGGCAAGAAAGAAAAGACACAAACAATTTAAGATGCTTTTTGTTGAAATACTAAGATATGTGATACAGATTAACAGACTAAATTTGTGTGTCCAGTGAAGTAAGTTGCTGTTTTATGTTTAATGATAATTTTAAAATAAGCTAGGTAAAGATAATATCTTAAAATGTGGTTGTTGCAATAATTGAAACTACTCTAATTTTTAAAATTTCAACTATTGCTTAGATTTTGAATACCTATCTACTGGTATCATTATATTTGTATTTTTTAAATAGTATATTTCAATTAAAGAAAAGTTTGTATTAGTATGTCTTAGAGTAACCTGAACCAAGCCCTAAATACTAATTAGTTATCAGGGTTACAGAAGTGATCAGGTAGGTATTCTATGATCTGATTTCTTTGTTACTTCTCATGTATTAGAATAGATAGAATAAGCCTTCTCTCTGTAGAGATTATGCTTTAACAAGATGCTTTCTTGTTTTAATTTAGACAGCAAATTTTGGCCGGGGATTTAGATCAGTGGTTACAGTGCCTGCCTCACAACCACAAAGTCCTGAGTTCAATCCCCGGGCCCCCCAAAAAAAGAAAGCAGATTTTATGTTTTTCTATATTTAGTGTAGATTTCTGAGTTAGTGTTCTTGGATTCCTCCATAGGTTTGAGTGACATTTTGCCATCTACAAGCCTACCACCTCTGGTTGAAGGCCAGCTACGGTGCTTTCTAAAACTTACTATTAATAAAGTCATATGGAAGATTACAAAGCCTCCCACTTGTGTACTAGTCCGAGTGAGATGGTGGGGAGAAACATCAAATGGAACCCTCTTTTGTCCCAGAGATGCATTACAGACAGAACCAAAAGCTGTGAGAACAACAACACGTTATGCTATTCGCTGTGGTCCAAAGCAGTTTACTTCTTATCTAACAGGTATGCTTTAGTTTGCATGTTTTTTTTTTTACCTGCAGACCTAACATGAAGCATGTAGTTATGTTATCAGGAATAGGTGTTTCTATGTATGTAGGATCTATGGGCATTAATTCCTGAAGCATTAAAAAGGCTTTGTAATAAACCACCATTTGTTGAATGTAATCTTTGTGCTAGCAGTTTATACATATTCTGATCCTCAAAATAATAACTGTGTAAAATAGAAATTTTCTGTTTTGTAGATAGTGAAACTTACATTCAGAGAGATGAAATGAATTCTAAGGTCACTTAATTGATAAATGGCAGAACTAGGATTTAAACCCACTTCTGACAACATAACTCATGATTTTTAATCCCAGCTACAGAACTTGGGAGACTGAGGCAGGAGGATCCCTTGAGCCCAGGAGTTTGAGGCCTGCCTGGACAACGTAACAACTCCCCTTTAAAAAAACTTAAAACCAAAAGTAAAAACCCCATGGTCATTTCAACTGTACCATATTTTTAGATAATAACTGCAGTTTCCACTCTGAGACCTACATTATGTTTGAGGGGACAGGAGATAAATATAAAATTTATTAATAGTACAAAGTAAATGGCAAATTAATATTTTAGTGAATTAGTATAACAGGTTTTCAGAGAAGGAATGGATTCCTCTATAGGGAACTAGAAGGCAAGATATCTTCATTTCTGTCCAAGAAAGTATTCTGAAGGGCCAGGGATTTAGCTAAGTGGCGCCCGCGCCTGCCTCAGAAGCACAAGGTCCTGAGTTCGATCCCCAGTACCAGAAATTTAAAAAAAGAAAGTATTCTGAAGGTGTGTATGGTGTTATTTCTTTATTCAGATCAAGCTTTCACATAAACACATTTTGGATGTTGAGGTTATTTATCGTATCATTCAAGTCAACAAAAATTGAACATTTATCATGTAAACATTGTTGGGCTATGAATATTGGAAAACCAGAGGTGAACTGAAGATCACTGCGAGTTCAAAGCCAGCCTGGGCTACATAGTGAGTTCAAGGCCAGCCTGTATTGCATAGGGAGACCATGTCTCAAAAAAAAAAAAGAAAGAAAGAAATAGTAAAATGTAAAGAACAAATGCTATAATTCAGTCATTGAATAAATATATATGGAATACTTAGCATGTATGAGACATTATGCAAGGCACACTGGAGGTTATAAAAATCAGAATGGTCTCTAATTCTAACTACACAAATAAGTTTAGCCATATGGTAGCTTATTAAAGTATATCCATAGATACTTTTGGTACTCTAAACATAAAACTTAAATACTCAGGTGGTATTTTTATATAATTTAACACATGAAGAGTGATTATAAATTCAGCAAGAGAAAAGGTATCTTTTAATATAATCAGTAGTTTCCAACATTTATGTGAGCTATATAATGCATTGAAATTGGCATCTAACTGTGTAGGTTGGTGCTATCAACTACAGAGTTTTAGCAAAGTACCTTCTCAGATCTACCCCCATTTCTTCATCTGTAAAATGAGATCAAATAGGTACCTTTTCACTTATTTTCATAAAAATATTTGACTGAAAAGAATGCAGACTTTGACGTCTAGACAATCTAGGGTTTGAATTCTGACTTCATGTATGATACTGAGAGAGTCCTTAAGATCATAAAGCTTCAGTTAATACCATGTACCTGTCAAGAATTATTGTAAAAATTAAATGAAAAAGTGTTTGTAAAATGATTGGTCCAGTACCTGGTACCTTGTAGGTACAAGTGTTACACAAATATTAAGTGCTGGGCACTATGGTGGACATAGAGATTTAAGATATAATCCTTACCAAAAAGGAACTTGAAGATTAGATGAAAGGAACAAAATTGATGCAGAGCATGCTGGCTCATGCCTATAATCCCAGCACTCAAGAGGCTGAGGTAGGATTGCCTTGAGTTTAAGGCCTAAAGGGAAAAAGGAGACAAAACTGACATACATGAAACAGCTGTGAGCACTGGCAGTATATAAATATCTGATTATTTGGTACATGTAGATGTTAATAAGGGCTAATATTGTAAATTATTAGCAAACCAAAAGCCTACTTTTGCTATGTGACTTTGAGCGAGCCATTTCATCTTCCTGGGCTTTAATATTCCCATCAGTGGATGTAAAAGAATTAAACAACAAATGTGACAATATCAAATTCCATGTTTCTAGTTAGGAAAGAAGTCAAGAAATCATGGAAAAGGTGGGATTTCAATAGAAGATAGATAAATTTTCTAAGTAATGTCCTAGCTATGGATATCAGCATAGTATTTTTTTTTTAGAAAATGAAGAGCCAAGAGACCAAATATTAGTTTACAAGAGTGTGTGCTCTAGCTGAAAACTTAGGGAAAATATTACTATTTCTTTTCTTTTTTTTTTTTTTTTGTTCCAGGGATCGAACTCAGGTCTTTGTGCTTGCTGGGCAGGCAGCAGAACCACTGAGCTAAATCCCCGGCCCAATATTACTATTTCTTAACCTGTGTGGTGAGTGTGCATTTTATTTTTATTCTTTTGTGTACTCTTTTATATGCACATTTCACTTAAAATGCAAAAGTAAACTAATGAATATGTTTTCACATATTAGCGTGAAATGTAAATAAGTGTAGGTTGGAAGGAGAGATATAGTCAGATTATATGAGTTAAGATAAAAATAACATCAGAAAACAATGAGAAGTATATAGTATTTTATAATTTATGAAATATTTTCAGGTCCCTCTGTTGTGGCTTTCACAGAACTAGCTTGTGTATATTGGAGCCAAGACACAATCACAGGTCTTCTCATTATAAGTTCTCCATGCTTTTCATTGAAGTAATTGAACAAAGGGTGAAAATGAAACATTTTCTCAGCTTTGCTAAAAATATTCAGAGGTCATACTATCTTGAAATTATGTTAGATTCCATTTGGATACATTATATTTTTCTATGAATTAGGACCAGAAAGGTATTAGGTCTAAGTGATTATTAAATTTCATTAAGGTGTTTATTTCCATTCCTCTTAATTCCAAATTTTCTTAATAGCTAGTGAAACTAAGAAAGGACTAAACAGATACTTCTGGGAGACAGGGACCAACCCTTAGAGCTATGCAAGAGCAGCCTTTTGTGATCTAAGATATTTCTTTTTTTTCTTTTTTTTGATACCAGGGATCGAACTTGGGACCTTGCACTTGCAAGGCAGGCAGCAGAACCTCTGAGCTAAATCCCCAGCCCCAAGAGCAGCCTTTTGGCCAGGGCAAAAGTAGAATAGTGAGAATTTAAAAACTGAGGTTTGTTGCTTTAGTTATTCAAAATCAAAGCCTGAGTTTTGGGGGGGGTTTTTTGGTACTGGGGATCGAACTCGGGACCTTCCGCTTGCAAGGCAGGCGGCGGAACCACTGAGCTAAATCCCTGGCCCAAAGCCTGAGTTCTTGACAAATATATTTAGCACTGCTCTTTTAAAGAGAATTTCCTTATCTAATACTTGATATACTAAATATTTTATTCAGTGAAAATTTTTTTCTTAGTGCAAGGTATTCAGCATTCTCTAAAACTTTACAGTTTTTTTTTGTTTTTTGTTTTTTGCTTTTTGGTACCGGGGATTGAACTTGGGACCTTGCGCTTGCGAGGCAGGTGCCAGAACCACTGAGCTAAATCCCCAGCCAAACTTTACTGTTCTTTTGATCATGGGCTCACACACCCCACTTCCTGCTCCAGAATGGTATGGCAAGTAAGTGCCTGGTTTATTTGAAATTAAAATATTTTTTTAAGTAAAAAGATTTTTTAAAGTATACCCTTCTGCTTATTTCCAAAAAAATAAATAAATGAAAAATATTTGAGTGTGTTGTAATTGTTTCTGATTAGATATGGCTGTTTTGGTGCTGGAAGTAATCACCAAACTTGATCATCTTCCAATTGGTAGAGTTCAGATCAATGGAATAGCTCAGCTTTCTCCAACTCATCAAATCAATGGATTTTTTACCATTGTTTCGCCAACATCTAAGAAACTTGGAGAACTTCAGGTAAAAATATTTTCTTTACTGAGTAAAATAAAACTTTTTGGACAGAAATAATTGAGTCTTGTGAAATAGATAAATATACGACTCTCGTATATCATACTGATTCCCACCACATGCTTTTATTCATGTTTTTACCCATGGACTACCTTTGTTTTCCACTTATCTAGATCCACTTAGTGCTGTATTGCCCATCTCAAGTTCTAAGATTCCTTCACATCTCCTACTGTACTCATTCTCTACACTCTATTAAATTTAAATGTATATTACATTAATTATATAATCATTTTTCTGTTAGAGTCTCCAAAATTTGTGTATTAGTAGGATCCCTTTAATTTTTCCTTCAAAAGACTTTTGCTTTTTTTTCCCCAGCTCCTAGTACAAAGGGAGACCGAAATATATGTTGAATGTTTAAATTTTTAAAAATTTATCACAGTAAAAGACACATTGCCAAGGTCCTGAGTTCGATCCCCGGTACAAAAAAATAGAAAGACACATTGCTATTAATTCCCCTCAAAAATATTCCCCCACACTTTGAACACACTTATGCCCTTGTTCTTGCCACTTTCTGAAGCAGTTCTAAAAGTCTTTCATTAATGTCTTTATGAGGTGTGATCAAAAATACATGATTGCTGCTGCTGACTGACATCAAATGGAAAAGCAGGCCAGTTAAAAACATTATGGAGTGTCTTCATCCACCTTATTCCCCGGATCTGGCACCATGAGACTTATGGCTCTTCTCAAAGTCAAAATGACCATGAAAGATAAATACTTTGAATTGATTCAGAACATCATGCAGCCATGATAGTGCAATTAAAAACATGATAGTGGGCTTCCAGAACTGCTTGAGAAAGTGGAAAGAATGGTGGGTAAGTGCGTTTGAAGCAAGAGGTAGTGTTTTGAGGAAGGTTAATGGCAATGTGTCTTTTACAGTAATAATTTTTTAAATTTAAACATTCACTGTATTTTTGATCATACCATGTATAGTGCTAAGTGATAATTTCTTGTTTGATGATATAAGTGGTGTCTTCGATGTATTCATTCATTGACTCAGCTTTTTGATACAGTGTTATGTGCCACTAACTTAGGATACAGAGGTAAGAGATGGCGCTGTCATTTACCTTTCCAGAATACAGCATGATATACATTATGCTCCACATAAGCATAGGTTGCTGGGAAAGAACATAGATTTTGTTTTGGGTGTTTTGTTTTGTTTTGTTTTTTGGCACCATGCTGTGAACAGAACGCAGGGCCTTATGCATTCTGGGCAAGTGTTTATCGCTAATTCCATGTCCTTAGCCTAAGGGAAACAACGTGAAAGGTCTCTTTTCTGAGAGGACTCTGGGATAGCCTCCTAGAGAACTCTGAATATTCAGATGCCACAGAAATTCAAGGGAGTTTATACCTTGTCAAATATCTTCTGGAATATAAATAATAAATGAAAAAATAGTCCAAAAAAAGATAAAGAATTTCCAACATTATCACATGTAAAAACATATGACAAAACTACAAGCATGTAATTATGTCAGTGGAACAGAATAAAAGTTCAGAAATAGATCCAACTAAAAGGGAGAACTTATTTTCTTTATAATGTTTATTTACAATATATTACATTTGAAAATAGTGACACCTTATATTAGTAACCTATGGGGAAATGATCTGTTTTACACATGCTCTTCTGGTGACACAAATTTGCATCAGGCCTATAAGACAGTAGTCATATTTTAAGAGCCATAAAAAGTACCATATATCCTCGGGTATGGTGGCATGTACCTATAATCCCAGCTACATGGGAGGCTGAGGCAGGAGGATCACAAGTTTATGGTTAGCCTTGGCAACTAAGCGAAACTTCACCTCAAAATAAATTTTTTAAAAAGAGCTGGGAATGTAGCTTAGTGATCTGCACCTCTGTAGCATGCACAAGGCCCTAGGTTCAATCCCTAGTACAGTGAAAAAAAGAAAAAAAAGTATCATATGTTGTTTAGCTCAGTAATTTCACCTTCAGAACTTAAGGAAATACCATAAAGAGAAGAGGAAGCTATATGCTTATGCTTAGTTATGAACATACATTTTTTAATATTGGAAGAATGAAAACTAATTCAATAATATTATAATTGTAGTCTATTGAAATATTTTCTAACTGTAAAAGGAAAAATTACATAACGATTATGTAGCAGCATGGAGATAATTTTGTATTCACGACAAAGGAAAATTAAAATGATATGCACATATATGTATACAATTGACTGGAGGAAAAAGAAAAAAATGAAAAGGAATTTAACATTCTACTTAATGTTTTTGTTTCTTTTTAAAAACTAAGATACATACCATAAATTCACCCTTTTAAAGTGTACAATTCAGTGATTTAAAGGATTATCTAATTATTATTACTATCTAATTCCAGAACATTTCATTCCAAAATGCAACACTATACCTACTCTCCCAGTTCCCCCTTCCCCAGTTCCTGGCAACCATTAATTTACTTTCTGTCTATATGTATTTGCCTCTTCTGAATATTTCATTTATACAGAATAATATGTGACTTTGCATCTGGCTTCTTTCACTTAATATAATGTTTTTAAGGTTCATCTGTGTAACACTACTATATTCCTTTTTTTTGAGTAAATATTCAATTGTATGTGTATACCTCATTTTGTTTATTCTTCAGTTGATAGACATTTGGATTTTTCAGCTTTTTAACTATTATGAATAATGGTGCTATGAACATTTATGCATGAATTCTTTTGTGAACATGTTTTTAGTTCTCTTTAGTATATACCTATGAGTAGAATTGCTAGGTGGTATGGTAACTCTTTTTAACTTTTTGAGGAACTACCAGACTTTTCCAAAGTGGCTGCAGTATGTTTTGAACATATTTACATGTCAATTGGTATGATAATATTTGTATTTTTTAAATTTTAAAGATCATTGGGTTGTTCAGTTGTTTTTTAATAGAGGAGTGGAGACAGAAGTCAGATTCTGAAAAGATTAAAGAATACAGAAATATATAGGAATTAGAGTGAAGAAGTAGAATGACCAAAAAATACTTCTTTTTACCAGATAATTGACAGTGAAGAAAGGTAGAAGTACAGTAGTGTGATACAATGGAAATAGAAATTGGTTACAAAATATAGAGAAATTGGTTACAAAACAGTTCTGGTGTTTACTAGGTAATCATTTATACTTGCAGAGTTTAAGTATCCTATTGTTGCAAGGATTATATGAGATGAAAAACTATACAAACTCTGGTCCTAGGTGTGTGATACCAACATAGCAAATTTACTTGAATTTGAGAGGAGATAATAGTGGTAAAAGTGTTTTTTTTTTTAAAAAGAATATGCAATGAAGCCTAAAATATTTATTACCTGGACGTATACAGAATGTTTGTCAAGCCCTTTGTTTAAAATATAGGAAACATGATTTATTTTGGTAGACTAAAGGGAAGAACAACTGAAGAGAGTTAATATAAAATAGGAGATGAAGCAGGGAAAATCAACTTTTTGTATGGACATTTATTTTCATTTCTCTTGGAAATTAAATGAAATTGCTGATCCGTATAGTAAGAAGCAATTAAAAACTGTTTTCAAGTGCTTGTACAATTTCTTTTTTTCGGTACCAGGAATTGAACTCAGGGCCTTGTGCTTGCCAGGCAGGCATGATGCCACTGAGCTAAATCCCAGGCCCTGCTTGTACAATATTACATGGCTGTCAGCAGACTATAAACATTCTGGTGTTTCCACATCCCTACCAGCACTTGATATAGTCAGACTTTTTAATTTTTGTCTTTCTGGTGTATACTGATGCATCACTGAGGTTTTAGTTTTCATTTCCCAATGAGTAATATGTTGGGTAGTTTTTCGTGAGCTTTTTTGCCCATTCTTTTGTCCTCCGTGTGGTCAAAGACTAACTCTCAAGCAAAATTTGGCCTATCTATATTTGTAAAAAGTTTTATTAGAAAAGAACCACACCCCTTCATATATATAATATGTATATATAGTGTGTGTATATAAGTATATGTATAGTATATGGTTACCAAATAAATTTTTCAAAAATAAAATCATTGAGAAATGAGTAAAATGAATCACATATTATATGGTTGCTTCTGAGTGCTCTTGTAGGTAAGTAATCAGATTATTTACATATGCTAAATGTCAGTTGAAACAGCCTTATATTATCAGTCTCTGCTGGTGATCTGAGACTTTACCTTTTTTTTGGTACCGGGGATTGAACTTGGGTCCTTGCACTTGTGCAGCAGGCGGCGAAACCACTGAGCTAAATCCCTGGCCTGAGACTTTACTTTTGATAGCATAAATCATAAGTTTTTTTTTTTTTTTTGGTACCAGGGATTGAACTCGGGACCTTGTGCTTGCAAGGCAGGCGGCAGAACCACAGAGCTAAATCCCCAGACCCCAAGAGTTCTTTTTTTAACTGAAGTTTGAGCTAAAAATATTGAACACTACACCTAGCACTAAGCTACCTAATATCCATGTAGTTATGACAGCCTACTGTGAGTGCTTATCCAGTTTGTCAAGGATAATACTGACCAGAGGAATTTAATTCACATTATAATTATGTACATGTGTTGTTTGACCTTTAGCTTTTTAGACAGAGTAAATAATGAATAAGTTTCTAGTTCTGTGTCTTTGTAGAAGGTTGCCACCTCAGATTAGATTTTGAAACAAATTTACTGTCAAGAAGAACCATTACAAGAGCATTATCCATTATCATCAGTCTTTAATAAACTTTTTAAGACATTCCTCAGCTAAGAGAATTATTTTCTTAATGATAGGTTTATCATGTGTATCGCATCAAAAAGTTTTCCCATCACATTACAATTTTCATTGATACTTTAATAGAGTAGAGTAAGGGTTATTTTATTTATTTAGTTAGTTATTTGCTTAAATTCTTTTATTGTTACATTTTAGGTATACAATACGTTTACATTTATCATTGGGTGCTTATACCTGTACATGATGTATCTTGGTTCTTATTTTTTCTCCATTCCCTATGCACCCTTCCCCACCTCACCCTTCCCTATTTACGTAGACTTTCTTTTCATTTTTTTCTTTTCTCATAATTTTTCCTTTCCATTCTCTCCTCTCCCCTTCCCCTCCACTTCCCCTACCCCTTTGGACCTTTTCTTCCTATTTCACTTCATCAGTTATGTGTTTTAATCCTTATTTACACTTTCAGTTTCTCACACTAGAGAAACCACTCAATATTTACACTTGTGTGTCCTATTTATTTCACTTGAGTATGGCCTCAATATGTATCCATTTAGCTATAAATGTCTCTAGTTTCTCGTTCTTTATGGCTGACTAGTACTCCATTTTATTTTTTAAAAAAACAAAATCACATCTTCTTTATCCAGTCTCCAGTTGATAGGCACTTGGGCTGTTTCCAAGCTTTCGCTATTACAAACTGTGCTGCTATAAACATGGGTGCACATATATCGCTGTGGTATGATTCTTTTAATTCTTTGGGGAAGATACCCAGCAGGGAAATAGCTGGGTCAAATGGGACCTCTAGGCATAGTTCTTTGAGGTATCTCCATACTGATTTCCACAGTGGTTGCACCAGTCTGCACTCCCACCAGCAATGAAGAAGGGTTCCTTTCTCTCAACACCCCCACCAGCATTTGTTATTGGTTGATTTCTTCATAGCAGCCATTCTTTCTCGGGTGAGGTGGAATCTCAGTGTTGTCTTCATCTGCATCTCTCAAATGACCGGTGATGTTGAACATTTTTTCATATATTTATTTGCTGCTTTTACTTCTTATCTGAGCAATGTCTGTTCATTTCAGATGACCATTTTTGAATTGGTTGTAAGGGTTATTTTTAATATGTTCTCAGCAGCCTCAAAGAAAAATTACATAAATTAATGATTTTACTCAACTTGCCTTTTAAGTGTGCAGCCATATCTCTAACATTGCTGAACAAATGTAATTTTAATTAGACCTGCATATGAAAATGGTGTTTATTACACACAAACTCTACTTTATTCAGTAGGCTTTTTTTTTTTGGTGGAATTTTTGAGACAGGGTCTTACTTTGTAGTTCAGGCTGATTTTGAACTCACTGTATAGCTCAGGCTGGCTTCGAACTCATACCAGTCCTCCATCCTCCTTCCTCTGACTCCTGAGTGCTGGGATTACAGGTATGCACCACCATGCCCAGCTTCAGTAGGCATTCTTTTAAAAGTTTTACTATCTAGGGCAGGGGATTTAGCTCAGTGGTTCTGCAGCCTGCCTCACAAGCACAACGTCCCAAGTTCAATCCCTGTTACCAAAAAAATTTTACTATCCACCTAGCAAGCATACAGGGAATGATGAAGATTTTCAAGGACAAGGCCAAGACGGAAGCAGAGGAAAAGGCTCGCCTGGCTGCAGAGGAGAAGCAGAAGGAAATAGAAGCCAAAGGCCAGGCTGAAGAAGGTGCAGCTGGCAAAGCTGAGAAGAAGACATCAAGAGAAAGTAAGAATCAAGTCAATGGGACACACACAAACAAAAGCGACAACTCTTATGCAAAAAATCCCAAAGCTGAGAATGGCCAGGAGAAAAGCAACAGAATGGTGATTTGAAAGATGATAAAAATAAGGCAGACAAGAAGGATCACTCTAATGTCGGAAATGATTTAAAGAAAACAGATGGCACAAAGAAGTGTTCTCATGGCTCCCCAGCCCCAAGCACTAGCTCCACAAGTCACCTTACCTTACCAGGGGACTATGGATAAAACATCCATCTGCCAGCTTCCTTGGAAGAGACCTGACCATCTTCTGAGGTCTGATGACATTTTAGAATGCTTATGTTTCTTTTACCAAGACAAAAATTACATGAATTGTAAGTTATGGGTACTTAACTTGAAAAACAGTGACTTCCAATCTCTCTAATGCTGGTTTTTAACAAGTACATGTCTTGCATACCCCCAAACATCAGAGACAATGCTAGGTTCTTAATGCATATTAAATCCTCACTATTATCTAAGAAAGACACTATTATTTTACAGATCAGAAACTGAGGCACAAACAGATAAATAGCTTTCCTATAGTTAGCAGGTGGCAAGTTTGTGAAGTTCATTGCCAGTGAGTAAAGACTGATGCTAAATAGTCCACACTTGTAACTACCTTTTTCACACTTCTTTTCTGCCTGAGAATTAGATCAATTCCCCATTTACCAGTTTCAAGCAGATTTGGGGTGTTAAGGAACCTCACAGTGTATTTCAAGTGGAGACTTGAATGGCTGTTCTTTGCAGCTGTATTTCACCTTGAGTTCAGTATGAGGGATGGCAATTGTCACTATGGACTGCATCAAAGCCTGTTTTTTATGCCTTGACTTAACACTTCAGAACTGCTTAACCGTGAAGAAATTTATATTTTCAGGCTTCTTCTGAAGTGGTCTCAGTTATTGTGGGCAAAGGACACATACTGATGAGAAAAATCAAGCAAAAGACTTAGTTTGCATAATCTCCAAAATAGTTTTCACCATTGAAGCACCATAAATCATGTACTTTGTGCATGTTAGGGCAAACAAAATGGAAGCAAATAATGAAGTTAAAAATGATCAGCTCCTTAAAGGAGGTTGTTGTTCTTCATTTTTTAATCACGGAGTATTTGATAGGTAACCATTCTTTTGAGTTGATTTTCCAGCCTTAACCTAACTGCTTCTCTCCTTTCACCAGTTTTTTCAGGGGTAGGAGGGCTTGAAAACTATGCCTCTTTGCCTCTGCATATCATAGTCAGACCTGGAGAAATGAGCCGAAACTGTAGCATCTATATAAAACAAAGGTTTGCTCAGGCCCCAGACTTGAAATTTGAAGGAAAGGGATTTACTAGCATTCTTCTTAAGCAAACATGGGGAGCAAATCTGGACATCAAGACTGCAGAAGCAAAGCAGAACTATTAACTTCTGTACATGCTCGCAACTGTGCCAGGTGGTACATGTTATAAGGAAGTTACTGGTTCTTTAAATGGAAAATTTATGAAGGTTACTAAGTGTGATGAAAAGTAGTTTATTCATTCATTTAAGTATTTCTCAGCACCAACTGTTATCTGTACTGTGACTGAGTTCTGGAGATTTAACTGTGCATACACTGTCGCTGTCCTCAGGAAGTTGATATGAAGGACTGAATTATAAAATAAAGCACAGAGTATCTAAAAGACTAACTAATCTGCTCTGAAATGGCTTCTAATGAAAGAGATTCAAAGAATTATTATGCTTCAGGATAAAGAATGAAAAGAATATAAAGTATCAGAAGTGTCCTTGTCATTTTTCTAATTTCCCTGCTATTTGATGATACACGAAGATTAGACTTCAGGGGCTGGAGCTCTTCCATCCTGGTTGGCTGCCTAAGCTACAGATCCCATTGGCACTTCCAGACCCAATATAAAATATTCATGGATAGGCACTGCTCAAAATCACTGAATGAACTCCTATTTTTATATTGCTTAAATAGTTCAAAATGTGGGTTAAATATTTTTGCTTTCCCTAGAATGGCACTTGGGATACTAAGCCACCTCATCTTTGACAAAGGAGCCAACCA
>NW_004624817.1:2907445-2923982 GCF_000247695.1 Heterocephalus glaber
AGTGCTGGTTTGGTATTCATGAAGTTCCTAAGGTGCTCTTTGTCATGAAAGTATCTTATTTCTCCATCAATTTTGAAAGATAATTTTCCAAGGTACATCAATTTGGGTTGGAGGCTGTTTTCTTTTAGAGCTTGAAATACATCACTCCAACAAACAAAAAAGACAAATGAAGACAGCTCATGCCTTCAAAGAATTCATAATCAAATCAAGATGATAAAAGTTGCAAATACCTTTTCTAAGCCTCTGCTTTTTTTAATCTTCAAATTATTGTAATATGTTTTCCTGATAAGACTATAGGTAAATGAAGCTTCTCTATATGAGGAATTTAGCAGTTCCTGACCTGTAGTATTCAGTATTTGGTGGTTATAGTGCTAGATAAGTAGAAACATGAAGAAAATAGTGAACATAACATCTCTACCTGGGTGTATAAATAACGCTGGAGTAAGATATATACAAAGCAATGAAATATGAGGTACATTTAAAGACTTTTAAGTAACTTGTCAGTGAGAGATGCAGTTTCTAAGGTAGGCAGAAAGTTAGACTTAATAAGGAATGGAGGATGTTAATTTATGTCAAACAGAGGAGTCTTAAAATTAGTTAATGCTCGAGAAAATTTCTGATATATTACATGTCTCTTTCAGGTCTCACTTGCTTTGGAACCTCTGTCAGAAACTTACGACAGCTACAGTCCTCTTCCTCACACTGACAAGACACAGAATGTCCATTTATCTGAGCAGGGATATAGAACGAATATAGAATCCAGCAATACCCAATTTCTGATTCCATCAAAGTCTCATGGGATACCCACCATCAAAATTGATGGAAAAGAAGCAGCCAACAGTAGTAGACCAAGCACACCAAGGTAATCACCACACCTAATACCAGTCAATCTGTCAGCTAACTCCCTCTGTACTCATGATTTCTGCCAAGAGAAATACAGTCACTCATTCACCAAATAACTGTTAAGCACTCACTATGGTCCTAGTTCAATACCAGGTACTGGGCATAGAAATTAATAAGATACAATTCCTGGGGCTGGGTGTAGCTTAGAGGTAGAGCATATGTTTAAAAGCACATCCAGTGGCAAAATCCAAACAACACAATTCCTGTTTTCAAGGACTACTTACAATCTAATGGAGAAGCCATTATACAAATAAATATGACTGAATAATATACAGATATTACTGCTGCACATGGAGGTACACACATGTAATCCCAGCACTCTGGGAAGCTGAGGCAGAAGAACTGCAAGTTCAAGCTTGGTCTGGGTAACTTTAATGACTTAGTCAGATCCTGTCTTCAAAATAAAAAATAAAATAGAAACAACTGGGGATGTAGCCCAGTGTGAAAGCCCTGGGTTCAATCTTCAGTACCACAAAACAACAACCAGAAAAACAGATGCCATGAGCCATGACAGATATCCATATGGAAAACAGGGAAAGGGCATTATTTTGTGAAACAGTGGAATAAAGTAAGGAGATCCTGGTTTTGTTTTATGTAGTTACTTATGAATGATTGGCTTTGTGTCAGGCTATGTGCTGACCTCCTCCCCCAAGCCTTTTTGTGTTGAGCTCTTCATTCTATTGTTTTATTTAAGGCACAACTCTACAAATGTAGATTGAGCATCAATTCCTTCAATTTAGGAAATTTTTATACAAAGTAGATATACAAAGTCACATTAAAAATAAGCCACCTGTTTTGAAATCCAAGCTACATTGCCATCACTGATCCTCTTCCTGTCTCTGACAAAGTGGAATGTTACCATAATGGATTATACAGTGCTGACATTTTGTTTTGTTTTGTTTCAAACAGGGGTAAGGATCACTTGTACTTTGCAGAGCACTCTGATACAATAAAGGATTCTTTCTTTGAGCTACAGCACCATCTTAATTCCAGACAGAGTTTAGAATCTATACCTCTAAAAGCCAAAGCTCCACCAAAGCACATATCCCTTCTCAACAGTACTGAATATCAGCCTCAAATTAGGATGGCTGCCAAGAGTCACAGTGACTCATGCGTTCTTTCTTCAAACAATCCTCCTACCAAGGACCTTCTTTCAGGTACGTATATATTTGTGAACTGAGACTGAGCTATATTTATGGGATTGCTGTGCTTGTTAGCCAGCCTAAAACAAGAACCAAAACTTCTGTTTGAACTAGAGACCCAAGTAAAAGTGAGAAGACTTGCTGTAGTTCAGAACCTCTCATTTAATGACAGCCCTATTAAACCACCAAGTAACTTCTTTTTATCTTTTTTTAAATGTTTATTTTTAATTGACACCTAGTAATTATACATATTTGTAGGGTACAGTGTGATATTTCAACATATGTATATAATAATGATCAAATCAGGATAATTGGTATATCTATAACCCCAGACATTTATTATTTCTTTGTGTTAGAAATATTCAAAATCCTCTCTACTGGTTGTGTTGAAATATTCAATTGATGCTGTCAAGCATAGTTATCTTTTTTTTTTTTTTGGTACCAGGGATCAAATTCACGTCTTTGTGCTTGTGAGGCAGGCGGTGGAACCACTGAGATAAATCCCTGGCCAACAAGTTATCTTATTGATGCTGTAGAACAGTGAGGGCAAACCTTTTAGAGACTGAGTGCCCAAACTGCAACCCAGAACCCACTTACTTATTGCAAAGTGCCAATACTACGATTAAACCTGAGTACTGAGGTTTTAGTTCAGAAAAAACAACTCATACACTTGGCTCACATGCCGACAGAGAGGGCTCTGTGTGCCCGCTGTGGCACATATGCTATAGGTTTGCCACCACTGCTATAGGATTTTAGAAATTATTTCTGCCATCCAGCTATGTCCCTGTACCATTAACCAGCCCCTCCCCTTCATATTCTCTCCCATAACTTTCATAGGCTTTGGTAACTACTATCAATTTTCTTCTTTGAGATGGACTTTTAAATGAAAAGATGTGGTATTTGCCTTTCTGTACCTGACAACTTACTTAATAAGGTTCTCCAGTTCCATCCATGTAAAGAAACCAGGTAACTTCTAAATTAGATTCTTAGAGTCAGGGTATAACTCAGTGGTAGAATGTTTGCCTAAGAGGCACTATGCCCTGGGTTCAATGCCCAGCATCTCAAAATAAAATAAAATAAAATAAGATAAGATAAGATAAGATAATAATCAAGTTCTTATAATTGCATGTTTGGGGACAGAACCATTTAAAAGAAAGCTTGAGGGGCCGGGGATTTAGCTCAGTGGTCCCAGCGCCTGCCTCACAAGCACAAGGTCCCAAGTTCGATCCCCGGTACCAAAAAACAAACAAAAAAAAAGAAAGCTTGATATGAGGATAAAGTTTTTATTTTAGAAAAAAAATAGGCCTTTATTTTTCCCTACATAATTCAAGGCAGATCGCCTCTCAGCCGTTTGATTAAGATCAGGTGTATAATTCAAGGCAGATAAAAAACAGGTTTTTAGCAGCAGAATTTAGTTATGCCATTGTACAGAGAGTAATACCAAATTCATTTCACGTTCTGAAAGCTATTAGTCTTAGGGCTGGGGATTTAGCACAGTGACACCATGCCTGCCTTGCAAGCACAAGGTCTTGAGTTCGATCCCTGGTACCAAAAAAGAAATGAAAGCTATTAGTCTTAATAGAAAAACTGAGTGCAACTCAATCTTAACTGATCTTAACTGCTGATCTTAAGTCTGGAAATTAAATTCTGTTGTGGCTAAATAGAAGTAGAAAGGAGACAGTTTACTTGTGTAAATGCTTACAGTGAAATAAAAAGGAAATAGTGGTATAATAAAAGCAGTTGACTTACCAGTTGTAATGTTCAACCATATTAACTCTGCGATCTTAAGAGCAAGACAGGAATTTGTCTCCATCCCTACAAGTAAAATTGCCAAATTATTATATCTGTAGCACTTACAGAAAAGTCTTTTAAATAACTACTTAGCCACATAATTTCCATTAGTAAGGATACTTCTTTTTGTTCTAGTTTTGTATGGTCATAAGGATCAAACACAGGACCTTATGCATGTGAAGCATGTGTTGTACCACTGAGCTACATACCCAACTAAATACATTTTTTAAATAAAACCATTCTGCTCATATTTTTTCCAATGAAATATGTTAAGAGCAGACTCCATTAACAAGAAAGAAAATTGTCCCACCATACTCAGCACTTCTCATTTTATACCTGTGATATTTGTATATAGACTTGGGTACCACACTTTGAGAAAGATATTAATTTTCTCACTAAGTGGTTATTTATTCAACACCTACCAAGTGTCTAGCACTTTTCTGTGTGTCAAGGATGTAGCTGTTCAATCTCCTGCCTTATAGATCTTATATTTCTAGGTAGGAAGACAAATGATAAACTAGATAAATATTATGTTGTATTAAATGATGATAATGGCAATGAGGAAGGTGAAGCAAAGAAGGGGAGAAGAAAGGATGTTAGTTTTACATAGGTTGGTAAAGGAAGGCCTCATTAAGAGGGCTGGAGGTATACTGCAGTGGTAGAGCACTTGCCTACCATGCGTGAAGCCATGAGATCAATCCTATGCACCAGGTGATGGGGATGAGTTCCTTTTAAGGAGAATAATTAGGCTGGTAAAAAGGACCACCAAGAGATCCCATGTGCTTTATAAAAGAATCTTTAAAAACCATGTGAAGTAGGGACTGTTATCTCCATTTTAAAATGAAGACATGGGTCGAGTTAGGAACTTGTGCCCTGTCAAAAGAGGTAGCAATTTCTTAGCTCCTGTTCATTACTGACTTAGACTCTAAGAGGTAAAGCCTTTTGGTTCATTCTATTGTAGATTAGTTGTTTACCCAGGCCCACCTGCTTTTTTTTTTTAAGTCAATTTTGCTGACCAGCTGTTCAACTCAAACAAAATATGCCTGGAACAACCCATTGGCTGCCAACATGCAGCCTCTTCCATAACATAGGTTCAGTGAACTTAAAGCACAGGGGCCGGGGATTTAGCTCAGTGGTTTCACTGCCTGCTGCGCAAGCACAAGGACCAGAGTTTGATCCCCGTACCAAAAAAAAAAAAAAAAACAAAAAGGCCAAGGATTTAGCTCTGGTTCCAGCGCCTGCCTTGCAAGCACAAAGTCCCGAGTTCGATCCCCAGTACCAAAAAAAAAAAAAAGATAAAGCACAGATAGTGGCTGAGTCTAAGTTAATAGTCTGGCATGTGCAATAATGGGAAAGGCCATTTAAAAGATTGCGAATTCTGTGCTACTGTGAACAGTTATAGGCCAGTAGCTTTCTAAACTTTGGGTTAAATCAGGTATGCCTGTCCTATAGCAGCATCACAAAATCATAAACTTTTGAACATTATCATGTGATTTTTAGTGATATTTTCTATGAATTGATTGCATGGTTCTGGAGCCTGTACTGTGTAGGCAACAACAAAATGGTATACAGGTAATGGCACAGTACAATGCTAACACTGCCTCCTGTGCCTGCCACACTACCTTTTTCCTCATTGCTGGGACAAAATGCTCAACACCCATAACTTAAAGGAGGAGAGGCTTGTTTGGGCTTACAGTTTTAGAAATTTCAGTCCATAGTTGCTGTCTCTAAGGCAGAAATGGCATGGCAGAGGAGCACAGCAAAGAAAAGCTACTCACCTCAGACCCACCAGGAAGCAGATAGAGAAAGCAGGAGCCAGGGAAGGAGACATACCTTTCCAGGTCACACCCCTAGTGCACCCCCAACCAGGCCCCATCTTCTGACAGCACAGTCAGCTGCTGAACTCATTAGTGGATAAATCCACTGATAGGTAGAGCACTCCCTGCCCCCATCATCACCCAAATTTTCTGCCTCTGTGTACATGAGAATTTGGGGGGACATTCTGGATCTAAACCATAACAGTAAGTAAAATAGTGATTACTGATAATAGTATTTGAATCTAGTACTTACTTGTATACATAAACTCTATTCTATATTTTATATGTAGCCCAAGATAATGCAACCTAGGCAAGCCAAAAGGTTATCACCCATAAGATCCTGGTGGGCTAAGATTAAACGGGCTGTTCCAGTAGCACTAAAAACTGAGATCATGGGAAGGACACAGCAAATACAGAAACCAAATTACCTTCCTAGTCATCATTATACTGACATGCAGAGCCAAGTCAGTCAGCCAGCTAGTATTTATGAAAGACCAGCTATACTCTCAGCTTCTCAGAGCTGGGCTTTGTAATGAACAGCAGGGAATTAGAAGAAAAATCAGAAACTTACATGTCCCTTGTTTAGTAGGGGCTGTGCCTCTGGCTCATTGAAAATAAGGGAAATATTTGTCCTGAGCTCACTTGAGTACCTTGTTGATGTGTGTAGGAAATTATTAGAGTTGGAGTGCAGGATGGTGCCATGATAGCTCTTGTGTAGAGTATCAGTTTCTCCTTGAAAAATCAAGATACAAGATGTTCTTCTTGTCGCCTTAGTCTTTAGAGAAGCTTTTCTAAACAATAGCTCTTTCAACAGTGAAACCACTTGTAAGCCAATGAATGAACTAGTGTGCTCAGATTTCTGTTACTTGTCTTTCTTAATGTTCATTTCCTTTTCCAAACCTATTTTATTTATTTATTTATTGGTACTGGGGATCGAACTTGGATCCTTGCACTTGCAAGGCAGGCTGCAGAACCACTGAGGTAGATCCCCGGCCCATTCCAAACCTATTTTAGAAAGTGTCTTAGTTACCAATTCCCACTCAGGTGTAAATGAACAACAGAGAAGTTTTTATACAACCAGGATGAAAAGTAAGCTTAATTCAATTCTAGTATCTTTTACATACCTATCTCATTGTCAGTCATTATTTTTAATATTAGGGTTGCCATCATAAATGTTTCAGTCCCAGCCCTTTAAGAATTCAGTTTAGTGAAGGACAGACTTAGAAGCAGATACACCACAATTATTGTGTGATACATGCAGCAGTTAAAGTCTTCATTAAAACATTTTATGAAGTTTCTGATATATGCCAGATACTGCACCAGATACCAAGAATACAATAACCAACAAAAGCTAATCCCTGATTGAGTGCAACAGAGAATAATATTGCATAATAAATTCTGCAGTCAAGTTAAATACTGAGAGATCTGAGAACACAGAGGAAATATTTTACTTTAAGGAGCTGATAATAATTGGACATTGTTACATAATAAAGTACCAAGGTGTTACTCTTTAGGAATATTTTGGGTATCAGAAGAAAAACCTGTTCTGCATGGCCCTAAAACCCAGTGGAGTCTCATTGATATGTGCTTGTCATTAACCTCTTTATTCATAATGTGTTTATTGAGTCCACCCACCTCTTAAAGAATTTTAAACTCTTATCGAGTAAGTATCAACTAGAAACCAAAAGGAAAAAGGTTTTCTGTTGCATACTAAGCTTCTTTAGCTGGAAAACTTAGATTCTGGCCAAATTTCTTATTCTAGAAAACCATGTTTTCTTCACTTTTTCTCAATGAATAAACTAGTCAGTCATTTTCCAGCTGAATCCCAAGGAAAGTTTTTTTTCTTTTAATAAAAAAGACACAATGAATTCTGAGTATAATGTTGTGTAGCCATTATTTACTCAAAGAAAAAGTTTAATATGTGAAAGTAGTTAGAAAACAGTGTACACGATATGCCATTTTTACAAAAGAAAACCCACATGTATGTGCAGGCATAAGTATCCCTAGATGAAAACTATAAGATGTCAAAATATTAACTAGCTAATGACCTTAGTGGACACATTAGTTTTCTGTGGCTGCATAATAAGTTACCACAAACTTAACACTTAAAACAATACCCACTTATTACTTATCACAGCTCTGTAGGTTAGAAATATATAGCATGATTGGGGTTTATGCTTAGAATATCATGAGGCTAAAATCAAGATGTCAACCAAGCTATTTGATCTGAAGGTTCTGGAGAAAAATTCACTTTCATGCTTATTTTTTATTACTGACAGAATTCAGTTCCTTGCAGTAATACCTTCAAATTCCCTTTCATTGCTGACTGTCAGCCTTGAACCACTTTCAGCTCCTGCAGGCCACCTGCTTTTATGCCCCCACTTTCTTCAAGTCAGCAGTGATATCCTTCTCATGCTTCAAATCTCTGACTTCATATCCTTCAGCCAGCCAGAGAAAACTGCTTTTAAAGGTTCATGTAATTAACTCAGGCCTCAAAAGATAGTCCCATATCTGTTTTTTTTCCTCACAAGATAGTTCCCCCCACTTCCCATCCCCAGTAGTGGGCATTAAACCCAGGGCCTTGCACATACTAAGTAAGCGCTGTACCGCTGAGCTACTTTAGTCTCCCTATTTTAAAATAGACTTATTTGGAGCCTTAATTACATCTTCACAATCCCTTTGCAACAATGTTTAGATGATTGTTTAAATTACTAGGAAAAGATATGTATATATCAGGGGCTGGGAATCTTAGGGGAACCATCTGAATTTTTTGACTCCTTTTGGTTTTTGTTGTTTTTGTTTTTCAGTATTGGGGATTGAACCCAGAGCCTTCACATTTATCTACATCCCCAGCCTTTTTTATTTATTTCAAGACAGGGTTTCACTGAGTCTCTAAATAGCCCCAGGTGGGCTCAAACTTGCAACCCTCCTACCTCACCCTCCCAGAGTGATGGGATTACAACCGTGTACCACCACACCTGGCTTGGCTGGGGGAACCATCTTAAAATTCTGTCTACCACAATGGGTGATCATTACTTTGTTTGATCTACCTATATTTTCATATAACATATTGAGCATATGATATTTAAGGTTCTGGATAGTTTTTAAGCTATATTTCTTTCTCTTTATAGTAACAAATAGTAGATGCTTATGGATCCATTTGGCATGTTTGGGGGGTTTTCTGTTTGTTTCTTGACCTAATCACCATATTTTATTTCCAGAAGTTATAAAATTTAAGGAGGTAAATACTCTGTTGCTAGTCTCATGTACCATCTAAGCAGCTGTGGAGTCTCAAGAAAATAATACTTTCCATGTTCCTTGGAATAATACCATTGGCCCTCAGCTTTTAAAAGAAACCCTGCTAGGCAGAAGGATCACATGTTCGAGCCCAACCTGGAGAACTTAGGGATTTAGTGAGACCCTGTCTGAAAATACAAAATTAAGAAAGGGCTGTCTGTGGATGTAGCTCAGTGTGAAAGCTCCAGGTTCAGTCTTCAGTACTGGGGGGAGAAAAAGCCTAAGAACTAAAGGGGGGATTGTAAAAAAATATAGTGGTTAAAAGAATAGGATGTAAACTCATTTCATTTGTACAGGAATCCCCTTTTATGCCCAAGGGATATGTCCCAAGGCCCCCACTAGCTGCTTGAAACTAGAGAGTACTGAACTCCATATATACTATATTTTTTCCTGTATGTATGTGCCTGTGATAAAGTCTAATTTACAAATTAGGCAGTCAGACTAAAAATAATAACTAAAAATAAAATAGTATAATTATAATAATATACTATAATAAAATTGCCAGCATCACTACTCTTGTGCTTTGGGGCCATTATTTTTTCTTTTTCTCAGTACTGGGGATCAAACTCAGGAACTTGTGCTTGCGAGGCAGGCGTGACGCCACTGAGCTAAATCCCCATCCCTTGGGACCATTATTAAATAAGAGTTACTTAAGCATTATGATGCCATGACTTTAGAACTGATAACTGAAATAGCTACTACGGTATGTGCCAAACAGGCAGGTGGTATACACAGCATGAATAACAATGGACAAAGGCATGATTCATAGCCAGGATGGGACATAGCAGGACACCATAAGATTTCATCATGCTACTCCAAACAGCACGCAGTTTTAAATTTATGAATTGTTTATTCTGGAATTTTCTATCTAATATTTTTGACTGAAATTGTAGAACATAAAACTACAGATATGGGGGAAATACTGTACGTGTATCATATATATAACCTGGGCAAGTTATTTATCGTCTCTGCCTCAATTTTTTAATCTAGAAAATGAAATACTACATGTCTCAGAGGAGTGTTGAGGATTAAGTAAATTAATACTTGTACTTAGGGTACTACCTACCACATGGTAAGGGTTCAATAAATGTTACCTGCTATTATTGTTTTTAGTTGAGGAAGAGAGTAACTTTTACCTATCAGAAAATTTAATCTCACCTTTCCATTAACCTGCTATATGATCTTGGGTGAATCATAGAAGGGTTTTTTTTTTTGCCATTCTTTTCTTCATTCAAAAATGTATAAGCTTGAAATAGATAATTATAAGTATCACTATGGCTTCTAAAGGTTTAGCTGGTATTGACATGTTTCTTGGTTAAGAATGACATTGAGACTCTTACAATAAGAATTCAGTAAGTTATCTGGATATATAAATAAATTATAGGTGCTACTAACCTTATTAGGTACAAATACCAATTAGAATAGTTGAATGCATGGGGATATAATGACTTCCCAAAGAAGGTCACTCTCTCTGGAGTAGAAATTTCATGTACTGATATAATGTTAGCATCTAAAACAGGGAATATAATAGAAACTCAGCAGACAGCTATTGTTAAGTGAATGTTGGTAAGGACTTCTCAAACTCGTAAGAAAGGCAGATAAGTAAGCCATTAACTTGTAGTAAGACCTATGATGATAGAAGAAAACACATTGTATATTGCAAACATTTCTGCTTGATTTCAGGGGGGTTTTTTTCTACTTTTCCTTCAGCTCTGTTAGAACAAGGCAATAAACTGCGTAATGCTATGGTGATTTCAGCAATGAAATCAAGCCCAGATGCTATCATGTTGTTGGACAAAGTTCATCCTCCTGTGAAGGAAGATTCTCTTACATCATCAACACAGTAAGTTACAAGATAGACTCGAACCCCAACAGTTCATTTCTTAATAGTAGTTAACGTGTGTTTTCTATCAAGTTATGAACTGCATATTCTTAGAAATGTTTAGCAAATAATTCTTAATATGGTAGAAAAGAAGCCTAAACTAGGAGTTTAGAAAAGAAGCCTAAACTAGGAGTTTAAGTAACTCAAAATCTAGTCCTAACATTGATACTTGCTAAATATGTATATGAGTTAATTCTTTGCTTTCTCTTAATTAGAATATATATAAGATGATGGGGACATTTTTTTCCTACTTTACAGAAATAAAATCTGATTCTGGTGTAGGAAAGAGACTTGCGAAGTGTCAAGTTTTATATATAGTTAAGGCAGTTAACTCTAAAGTATGTTAAATTTTCTGTGTCAGATCAACCCCAACTATTTTTTCTTAGCTCAGTTAATTATGACTTAGATTTTTCCCATCTGTTAGCCACTCAATGAAAACATGTTTTTCGACACCTTGAATCAGAGCCTTGTCTACTAGGAATCAACTTAAAGATCCCGTTGAAGATCAAGTCCTCTCTCCAACTGAACATACATTTAGGAATCATGACACAAAAACTGATAGTAGAGCTATACAGCTGCTATTAGGCAGGTAAGTGCTCATGTGTGTGTGTGTGTGTGTGTGTGTGTGTGTGTGTGATGCTAGGAATCAAACTAGGCCTATACATGGTAGGTAAGTACTCTGCCACTGAGCTATACTCCCAGCTCCAGGTAAGTGTTCTTAACTAGCTTTCTTCCTTTTCAATTCTTTCTCCAGTTCATTGAGTACAGTATTAGATTCATCTTAGAGCAAAACTTCTGTAGACTAACCAAGTCCTTTTTCCTGTTCCTTAAACTACTACTTATTAAACAAAAAGCCAGTATTTAGCCTTTTTTTCTAGGCTTCACTTACAGAAATGTCTGCAGTCTACTTTCCCTTCTTTTCTCCCAATCCTTTTTCCCACCACCGTTGTTAGAATAGGGTGATGAAAATAGCATGAGTTTCAAACACACTCAAGTTGAAATTTGAGGTCTGTTGTTTATTGGTAGTATGGCTTTTAAGCAGGTATCTCAACTTCAGAGGCACCAGTAAAATTAGAACTATTCGTAACCTTGCAAAACTGTTGTGAGAATTAGAAATGATGCACATAAAGCACCCAACACTGTTCTTGACACATAGTAGTTTGATTTTTTTTTTTTGTATCAGAGATCGAACTCAGGACCTCACACTTGCCAGGCAGGTGCTGTGCCACTGAGCTACATCCCCAGCCCAGTAGTTTGATTATGAGGAACTGTTATTGTTAATATTACTACTAATATGTCCTCTTAAACCAGCCTCATCTATTTATTGTCTCTTGGATAAGATTCTATACCTGTCTTAGGAAGGTAGTAGGACATAGGGTTAAAATCAATATGTGCTGAGTTATTGAGGTGCGAGAAAAAAATGTTTTTCAGAAATTAAACTTAGTTTAATTTGGTTTAAGTTTAGAAAAGTGGCAAAACTACATAATCACTGGGTTTTTGTCTTAATTACTTTCTTGTCATTGAGACATAGTATACGACATCCACAAGTTAAAGGATGAAAGGTTTATTTTAGGTCACAGTTTGTAGAGGTTTCAGTCCATAGTCTGGGGCTCCAGGGCAGGGGGACATGGCAGAGGAGAAACAAGCTGGAAGCAGCAGCAGCAAGCCTCCCTTTATTTTCCATCCAAGTTACACCACATCCAGGGTAGGCCTTCCCATTATCCACACCCAGAGCTATGCTAAATCAATTAGTCAACTAATCCAATACCACACACCATTAATCCTAGTATCACACACACTAAACCCATCCACCTCTGAGATGCCCCAACTATGAGCAATAAAGCTTTAGTGGAACATCTAGATATGTCTTAACAATATTCTAATGGTAGGATAGGTAGAGTGAGTAGAAATATAATGGCAAAGAAAAGTCAAAGCTAGACCCTGAAGGACTTTGAATGTTATGTTAAAGAGTTTGGATTTCCTATTAGAAATTAGGTAGACTCAATATTTTGAGAAAAATAGCAAGATCAACTTGGCAACATACGGAAAATCAACTGGAAGAAGTGATGGCAAAGCATGCAGATATTTTTTTTCTCCCTAGTGGAGATGGAGAGATAAGAAACTAAAAGCAGAAATGATAGGATTTTATGACTTTTTAGATACAGAAAAGGACAAGAAATGAAAAAAAACTACTTAGAGCTTTGGCTCTAGAGACTGGGTAGATCATAATGATTGAAATAGAAATCTTCAAGCAGGTGTAGGGCAAGACTTTGAAGATAAGTTCAAATTTGCACCTGTAAATCTGTTAAACTTGAGCTGCCTGTGAACATTCAAACGTTGTTTAGTAGACAGTAAACATTAATGCATGGGCCAGGGATGTAGCTCAGCAACTCTGCTCCTGCCTGTCAAGCGCAAGGTCCTGAGTTCAATCCCCGGTACAGAAAAAATAAAAATTAATGCATGTAAAATACATAAAAATACTCAACATATGTAGAGCAGAAGCTCAGGAGAAAAGTCTGGCCTAAAGATAAAAACTGAGTATTTATTTAATAAGCTACATTGTAGTAATTGAAACCTTAAGAGCAGACAGAATCATCCAGGGAGTACATAATAGAATGAAAATAAGGATAAAGTACACATTTTTATGCCTACTTCTTTTTAAACCTTAATAGGGTAATAATAAAGGAAGAAGAAAACCATAAAATCACAAGAGCCAAAAGAGGAGATGATAGCAAATAAAAGATGTTAGTAAAATTTTGGAAGTTAAAAAGTTAGATGGACAAGTATAACTGACCTAGCAAAACAGAGAAAACTACCTCAAGCCAGAATACCCTGAGCTATACCACTCACTAGTGGAAAAACCTTATGTAAGTTTTAACCACCTTCTAACTGCAGTTGCTTCATCTGTAAAACAGATACAGATGAAACATACTTCTATGATATGTGGTATGAATTTAATGAGTTACTTTCTGTGAACTTCTTAGGATTCTGCTTGGCACAGGGTAACCTGTAAATAAACTTGGGTATTATTATCATAATACTATCCCACAACCCCAGAGCTGAGAGACTAACCTTCCTCTGCCTAGTGAAAGACTAGAAGTTTATTCTTCATAGAGCTAGGACTAACAAGTCTCTAGATTCAAGGATGTCAAACATAACTGAAGATAGATGTGAACACAACACTGAGGGAAAGGAGAGTACATTAAAGTCTCCATATGGAATGATGAACACCTCTCCAGCCCTGAACCCCCTTTCCTTCTTGATTCCCAGCGGACTGGCAGCCTTACTACCTCCCAGTAGGAAATTCAGACTCTGCTTGGAAACTGTCCGGCTTAAGAGAAAAGAAATAAAGATAGCAACAATTGTAGCTTTCCCAACAAAATGCTCTAGCTCTTCCCAATTACTTTACAGTGAAGCCCACCAGTCAATTTCCCTCTGACTCCCAGTCTGCATACAGGGCTTCCAGTCAGCATTTCAGAGCCTGATTTTTAATATGACTAGATAGCCAAATTTATACACGTTTGGGGAATGCTTCTAACATGTAGACATAGAACATTTGGTAGAGGAAGATGAGAGAAAATCCAAGAAAGTTTACCACAGAGGATGGATTTGGGAAATAGAAAAAGGTAAATATTACATTGTTCAGACATCTTGATATTAATACAAGTTACCTTTGGTGCTCAAAGTGGTGGCCATTAGCTTCCAGACATTTATTAGCACAGTGAACTGCTGCTTGAACCTTGGTTGTTGAGATTGCTGCACATGCATTTTCAATTTCTTCTCTAAAGGCCAGCAGTGTAGTGGATTTTCTGTTATATATGACATCCTCTAGGGTCCCTCATACAAGGGTAACACCATCTATTGAAAAAATATCATCCTATTTTTCTTTTCCTGAATTGTGTATACATTTCTTTGGTGGACACTATAGATGTTTGAACCAAGACCCTCCTCACCCTCTCTCCTAACCAAAAAGCCATGAGAACTGTATTCCAGATGGGGGCAACCAAGAACTTAGGGTTCCTACCCTCCTCACCACCCAGTCAGTAGGCTGTCTTCCCAGGAGGACATACCAGGAAAGAAAAAAAAAGACTCAAATTACTAGAATTAGACATTGAAGAGGGAATATTAATACCAATTTTATAGAAATAAAACATTGAAAAGGAATGCTGTGAACAGTTATATGACAGTGAAGGAGATGGTTTAGATGAAATATACAGATTTTTATAAAGAATCTCAGCAGACCTCTAATAAGTAAAGAGATCAAAGTAGTAATCAAGTGAAGAGATTGAAGTAGTAATTAGAAAAACTACCCACAAAGAAAAACTCAGGCCCAGACAGCTTCAGTGCTAAATTCTACAAAATATTTAGAGTTGATAACAATAATTCACAAATTTCTGAAAATTAGAATAGTGTGGAACTCTTCACAACTCATTTTATGAAGCCAGAATTGCTCCAATACCAAATCTAGACAGAGGCATCACAAAAGTGATAAGTAAATATGGGGACAGAAATCCTCAACGAAACACAAAGCCTAGCAACATAGAAAGGTATTTTCATACCATGACCAAGAGAATTTATTTGAAATACAAGGTCAGTTTGTGTAATACACCATATTAATAGAATAAAAAACAAAAACACATGATCATCTCAAAAGAGAAAAAAACATTTAACAAAATCCAGTATTCTTTTACGATAAACACTAATCAAACTTGGATTACAAGGAAAAATCATCAACATAATAAAAGACATCCATTTTTTTAAAAAACCTACAGCTAAATTCACAGTTAATGTTAAAAGATTAGTTGCTTTCTTCCTAAGATTAAGACAAAACAAAGATATTTGCCCTCACCAATTCTCTTCAACATTGTGCCACAGATTCCAGCCATTTTAATTAGTTAGGAAAAACAAATAAAAGGGATCAAAATTGGAAAGAAAAATGTCTCTGTCTACAGATGACATGATTTAGTATGTAAAAAATTATAAAGACTCCACTAAATCATTAGAATAAACAAGATACAGGATTGACTGATTTTGCAGAAATCTATTGCAATGAGCAATCTAAAATTTGAAAAGCAATTTCAGCGTGAGGCTCTGAGTTTGATTCCTGGTACAAAAAAAAGTAGTTTCATTTACAAAAGCATCAAAAAGAATAAAATACTTTGGAATAAATTTAACAAAAGATATATAAAACTTTACCTCTGAAAACAAATCCCTTTTGAAAAGAATTAAAATCTAAATAGAAAAACATCTCATGTTAAAGTTTCAACATAGTCCATATCAGAATCACAGCCAACTTCTTGGTCACAATTAACAGGCTTTTTTTTTTTTAATTTTTTGGTACTGGGGATAGAACTCAGGTCCTTGAACTTGCGGGCCAGTCAGCGGAACCACTAAGCTAAATCCCCAGCCCTAGGCTATTTTTAAAATTGATAGGAAATTACAAAGGATCCAGAATAGCCAAAACAATTTTTAAAAAGAAAAAATGTAGGTCTCAAACTTCTTAGTTTTAAAACCTACTACAAAGCCACAGTAATAAAGTCAGTGTGGCACTGGCATGAAGACAGACATATAAATAAAAAAATACTATTGAGTAGCTGGATATAAGATCAACACTCAAAAAACAATAGTGCTCTTATACACAAATAACAGACTCACTGAGAGAGAAATTAGGGAAACAATTCCTTTTACAATAGCATCCAAAAAAA
>NW_004624817.1:2948300-2960658 GCF_000247695.1 Heterocephalus glaber
ATGGATGCATATCGAGGCCATACTTTTCAGTGAAATAAATAGGACACATATGTGTAAATACCGAATAGTTTCACTAGTGTGAGAAACTGATAGTGTAAACAAGGGTTAAAATGATTTAAATGAATAATTGATAATTTGAAATAGGAAAAAAGGCCCAAAGACGAAGGAGTGAAGGGAGAGGAAGGGGAAAGGAAAAGAGGGAAAGGAAAAACTATGAGAAAAGAAAAAAAAAATGGAAATGAAATCTATTTAAATAGGGAAGGGCAGAGGGAGAGAGGGTACACAGGTAATGGGGGGAAAAAAATAAGAACCAAGATATATCATGTACAGGTACACCCAATGATAAATGTAAACGAATTGTATACCTAAAATGTACCAATAAAAGAACAACAACAACAACAAAAGAATCTCCAGGATATTTAAAGTAGTTATAAGGCCAAAGAAAAGATTTTATCAAAATCTGGTCCTGTGTGCCTTGCTTTACCAAATACTTGACTTTTCTGGAGATATTTCTATAATTCACAACATTAGAACACATGAACAAAACTGGGACGTTTCAAGATTAACTACAATTATTTTTTTGGTTTCAAGATTTGCTCTTTAAATCTATTACCTAAAAATTGAAAATAGGTACAATATAAAAGCATTAGTGAGTAGTACTCATTAAATTAATTGTGGCACCTTTGCACCATCATTCAACTTTTTAAAACTTTTTAATAGTTGTATATAATTGTCATTTTGTTGTTTCATTTCTTACCATGTAATTTACTGTAATTTAAAAATTAATTTTTGAATGATTTGAATTCTGAATTTTTCTATGTCTGTATTTCATTTGTTTAGAAGGAGATTCTTTTGGGTTTAAGAACGAGATTTGTATATTTAAATTTTTTATGGATATGATTCAAAGGAAGGTATAAACTGGTCTTTTATAAACTCACTTTTTAAAAAAAATTAATTTTATTGGTACATTTTAGGTATACAATATAATGACATTCATCATTGGAAATTTGTTCTTTTATGTAATCTATCTTGGTTCTTATTTTTTTCCCCATTCCCCTGCCCTCCCTTCAACCCCTCCACCCCTCCCTGTTTACAAAGATTTTGTTTCCACTTTTTCATTTTCTCATATTAATTCCATTCCCTTCTTTCCTTTTCCCTACCCCTCTCACTTCCCCTTTCCCTTTGCCCCTTTTCTTCCTATTTCGCATTATCTTTTATACCTTTTAGTCCTTATTTACACTTTCAGTTTCTCATACCAGAGAAACTATTCGGTATTTACACATGTGCCCTATTTATCTCACTTAAGCGTATAGCCTCAGTGTGCATCCATTTAGCTATAAATGTCTAATTTCTCATTCTTTATGGCTGAGTAGTACTCCATTTTATTTTTTATTTTTAAACACATTTTCTTTATCCAGTCTCCAGTTAATGGGCAGTTGGGCTGTTTCCAAGTTTTAGCTATTACAAACTATGCTGCTATGACCGTGGGTGTACATATATCACTGTGATATGATTCTTTTAATTCTTTTTTTTTGGTACTGGTGATCGAACTTGGGACCTTGAGTTTGCGAGGCAGGCAGCGGAACCACTGAGCTAAATCCCCAGCCCGACCTTTAATTCTTTTGGGAAGATACCCAGCAGGGGAATACCTGGGTCAAATGGGACCACTAATCCTAGTTCTCTTTTTTGGTACCAGGGATCGAACTCTGGTCCTTGCGCTTATGCAGCAGCTGGCAAAACCACTGAGCTAAATCCCCAGCCCTAATCATAGTTCTTTAAGGTATCTCCATACTGATTTCCACGGTGGTTGCACCAGTCTACACTCCCACCAGCAGTGGAGCAGGGTTCTTTTTTCCCCATAGCCCCGCCAGCATTTCTTACTGGTTGATTTCTTGATAGCAGCCATTCTTTCTGGGGTGATGTGGAGTCTCAGCATTGTTTTCATTTGCATCTCTCAAATGACCAGTGGTGTATAAACTCGCTTTTTAATTGATACATTGCTCTTGTCATCTTTTGATATCCATTATCTCTTTAATGCATTATTGAAGTAGGAGAAAAAGAGCCAGTAGTCCATCTCAAGTCTTCTATCTTTAGACTTTCAAGTTCTTAACCTCTTTACTATGCTCCCTTACTATAAGGAGTTGCATTGATATAGTTTATAGTAGTCTTCATTTGAGATTCTACTTCCTGTTTGTAGTATCCAGCCCCTGTCCAAAGTAATGTAATTATGAGTAGCAGTTGATCAGTTAATTCCATGTTTATAAAATCCATTTGCAACAGGCACAAAATGTATCAATGAATTGAATAAGCGGTGTTTGCTTCCTTCAAGAAAAGAATAGCCCATAGGTGTAATCCTTGACCTGATCCATTGTATGAGTAACATGAGGAATATAACTTCTTTCTCTTTTCTGTTTGTTCTTCCAGAATATATAAATAATATAAGCTATTTTGGACAAACAGCAATACAGAAAGGGGGGAATCACATAATTCTACAACCTTAAGACAACCTCTGTTAACATTTTGATACATTTATATTGAATCATTTTTCTATAAAACTAGTTAGTGGCTTTTTTCCTAATTACAAAACAAATATTCATGCTTCCATAGAAAATTTGTAAAATAATTTTACTTAAAAGGCAAAATTGCCTATAATCACAATAAATGTTATTTTGGAGTATATCTCCTTTATCTTTTTCAAATGAATACAGTATGTTATATAACTTTGTGTGCAGCTTTTGTTCTCTTTTTAACATTATGTTGAGAGTTTTTATTTCATTTTTTTGTAAAAAAATATGTACTTAAAGGGCCGGGGATTTAGCTCAGTGGTTCAACCACCTGCTTCTCAAGTGCAAGATCCAGAGTTCAAAAAAAAAAAAAAGTACTTAAGGTTTTCCACATAATTTGAAGTCTTATTATACATATAATTTAACACCTTTTAACAAACATAGCAAATATTGTTCTTTACACTATAAGCTTTTAGTGAGCATCATTTTAATGGCTTCACATTATACCAGTCTATGGATGGTGTAATTGGCTTATTAATTCTTGACTATTGTACTTCTGGTTATCTGTAATTACTATTTTTAAGTGTTCATATTTGTGTATAAGCTTTTCATGTATTATTTATTATTTCTTCAGTATAAATTCCCAGAAATGGATTACTAGGTCAAGAAATATGAATATCTAAAGTTTTTTATATTAACTACCAAATTTCCTATCCAAAGGTATGTTGCTGGTATATAGTCTCAGCTTCATTTATATAACAGACTTGTTTCTCCGTAGCTTTGATAGTATCAGGTATTTTAAGTTATATAACTTTTTAAATTTCATTTTTATATTTAATAGTAAGTTGAACATTTTGAGTAAAGAGCTATTCATAATAAAAAAAAATAAGGGCCGGGGATTTAGCTCAGTGGTTCCACTGCCTGCCTCAAAAGTGCAAGGTCCTGAGTTTGATACCTGGTACCAAAAGAAAAAAAAATCTTCCAACTTCTTTTTGATTTCCAAAACTTATAATCTTCCCTGAGGATGTAGTAAAACTCAGAAGGAATAACGTATGACAGAATATGGGACTCTACTTAGAGTTGCTTCAGGAAAATAATTAAACTTTGTCCTTCATAAAGCAAAATTACTTTTATAGCCATCATTGGTTGTCACTTCAATTAAAATCCTTTGTGATTCTTCTTTAATTTAACCTAAGCTTTTTCTTTTTCCCTCAGCCAGAAGTTATTGGCTCTGCATTACTTCCCTTGCGAGCTGTCATTCAGTCAGAGCTGCTTTCTTTCACTGACCAACTCCCAGTCCAACAGGAAAATGGTCAGACTCCATTTGGCCCCCTGAAGGTACATACATATTTATTCAGAAAAGTAGAAGTATTTTCTGAGCATGTATTTATTGCCTTACACTAAGAATATAGTGAACAAGAAAAGCAAGGTCTGCTATTGGTAGGCTTCTATTGAAATAGGGTAGTAAAAGTGCTATGAAGGAAATAAATGATATGATATGATAATGAGTGCCTGGAAGGAAGTGAAAGATGGTAGTCAGGTAAGCCCTCACTAAGAAGGTGACATTTAAGATTTGAAGAATAAGAGAAAGTAAACATTGGGAAAGTCATTATAGAGAGAAGAAATAACAAAAAAAGGTGGGGGGGCCTGAAGCCGAAATAGGTTTTGTGTTGCCAAGAGACCAGACATTACCAGAGCATAGTAAGAAAGTAGGAAGTGAAAGAAAGTAGGATTAGACAGGCAAGTAGGAGCCATATCAGAGATTTGTAGTTAAGAAAGGTAAGGACTTAGATTTTAAGTTAATAGCAAAGAAAGGACATTGAAGCATGAGAGGGATCTGATTTACATTTTTTAAATATTTCTGTGTGTGCATAGACTGGAAGAGGGCAAGAGGGAGTATGGGGAGGATATTGCATTAGTCCCAAAAAGAGAAGATTATGACTTGGACTAGAGTTGTCGTGAACAAGGAGAGAAGCAACTGTGTGCCTTGTGAAGTGAATTCTTATGTGTAATTCATTGGAGAAAAGATTCTTTCCTTGTATTCAGAGCACTAGGATTTCTTGGGTGGCAGAATTTGAATGTATGGCTTCAGTACAACTTCGTTAGATGTCCTAGTGGGTTTTTTAAAATCTTTCTAATCATGGCTAAAAAATCCCTATGTCTCCCCAGTCACTCAAAGGTTAAAGGTACAAGGCTCACCATATAACCCCTGCCTGCTACTTCAGCCTTCTCTACCAATAGCCATGTCAGACTATATGAAAATCATAAGACATCATACTGGCTTATGTCTCCCATGTTTTTCTGTTTTATATTTATGCTGCTTCCTCTTTTTGAAAGCCTTCTCTTTCTTTTCTTCCTGGTCTTCCTAGTAAATACCACTTACCTTTAAAGAATTATTGCCAAAAAAAAATACATTACTCTTCTGCCGTCCAAGTTTTATTTTTGCCTCCTGGGTTCATTCTGGCAACAGGGTTTAAAATCTGAAAGGGGTAATAAAGAAAATTGATGGACTTAGATAAGAAAGTACTATACTAGATTGACTTCTGCCTGTATTTCATTGGCAAAAGAAGGTTCCTGTATAACATCTATGGGTTTCAAATAAAAGGAACAGTAAGAACCCTTTTATCCCTAGTAATTCGTTCTTCTGACAGTTAGCAGCCACTTCTGTTCTGCATATTTATCCCAGATCCTTTTTCTTTTTTACTTTTTAACATTTTAACTTTTATTTTGAAATGACTTCAAACTTACAGAAGTATTGCAACTACAGTAGTCAAGAGCTCCCATAGCCATTACCTAGACTCTCCAATTCTTCATATTTATCACATTTGCTTTATAATTCTCTATGTTGCTTTATCCCTTCTTTCCCTATATAACACATATGTAATATTTATACACACTCATAAACACATACACACACTTGTTCTAAACTATATGAGAATAAGTTACAGGCATTATGACCATTTTCCCTTTAATGTATTTTCTAAGAAGAAGAACATGATTGTGCATAGTACTCTGTATCTATACAAATCAATTTAACATTGATAATATATTCTACCAATAGCCCATACATTTTTCCAGGGTAGCCAGTACTTTCCTTTATGGTAATTTTTTCCAGTCCATTTACATTTAGTCATCATTTCTTTCTAATCTCTCTTAGTCTAGAACAGTTCCATAGCCCTTTTGTCATTTTAGTACATTAATAATTTTTAAAAGTAAGCCAGTTATTTTTGTAGAATATCCTGCTACTAGAGTTACCTGAATCACATATTATTAAAATAATTATAAAATGGTGATTTCTAACTCTGTTGGTGTTCTTCCTGATTTGGTGTTTAAGGATAAGTTAATTCATTTCCTAATAGTCTGACATTACCTCCAGCTCCAAAATTCTGATTCCAGTTCTACAGGACATTCTCATTGACTCTTCTCCTTTTGTGTTTTATAGGTAACAATGGAACTTGTTAGAGATAACAAGAATTTCACAGGTGTTAATACTAAATTAACTAGCAGCACCCAACATACCCCACTTGGTGTTGCTACAAGTCCAGAGAAGAAACTACAAGAATCCAACCAAGATACTACCCGTACCAGAAATCCACAGAACCTAAATCAAATTCATGAGGAAAATACAAAAAAAGCACAGAATTTGGTGCTTCCCAACCCCAAGTCACCAAGCTCTGTAGCAACAAATTCTTCAGCCTTCATGCCAGCATCCCACAATTTAGTAAATCAGACAAATGAGTCAACAAAAGAAAATGCCTTGCTATTGCATGTGCTGTTGATGGTGCCAGATGGAAAAGACTTCATTACTGGAGAATCTGAGCCACCATGCAATGTTTATTTAATTTGCAAATTCTTCAGCACAGAGGAAGTTACCAGATCTGTCATTGCATGGAGTACAACACAACCAGTCTTTAACTTTTCTCAGGTAACTTTGTACATTCCATATCAGTTAGAAGTATATGAGGACAGGAAACAAAATGTTTCCCAAATCATAATTCTATCTTAAATCTAGAACATTCAAACTGGAAGGTAACCTTGTAATTACCTGGTATGCTCTACTAGATGAAAAAGGAAAAGACTTTGCCAACATTTTAAAACATTTTTTCTCTATTTCTTCTCTTCTTTCTCAGTTTGTATAGTTTCCCACTATTTCCTTTGCCTGAGTTCTGGATTCTATCTGGATTCCTTTCTGCCTCCTTTAGAACTTTGATCAGTTAAACTTCCCCAACTTTCCTCCAGTCTTTTTTTATTTATATATTTTTCCTGTCCCTCAGTTTCCCTCTTTATTTCAAGTCCTGACTTAGCAGCTGATTGTTTTAAGTTGTCAGACCAGGAGAAAACCAAGGAAAGGTTGGTGATGCCAGCCCTTTTCCTTTGTCATAACCATTTGGTGTTCCCATGTAGTACGCTTGCTGGCACTCTTCAAATTAACCCCCTTTTCCCTATGATCATCACATCTATTTCTACAGCTTCAGCTTTCATTTTTATGAAGATAACTTCCAGATCTGCATTTCTGTATAACCATACATTTCACACCTCTGTATCTGACTGCCTGCTAGTCACCACCCACTGAATGCCTCAAAAGACTACACTTAGCCTTAACATGTTGCCTGGCGTGTACCAGGTATTAAGTAAGAATGTGTAAATGAAAGAAGGAATTCAGATGTGTCCAAATCTGAATTTATTATTGCTTCCAAATCTGTTCTTTTTGTCTACCTTAATTTGTTTTATAATTTACTCAGAAATTTAAATAGAACCTGAAAGTTGTCCATGACTCTTAGTAATTACTGACCAAGTCCAATAGATGCTACAAACTTAACTATCTCTAGAATGCATCCCCTTCCATTACATTGCCACTGATTCCATTCAAGCCTTCACACTCATTCCAAATAGTCTGCAGATTGTTCTACCTATTTCTGACCTCTCTCTATCCATTCCTTCCTGTATGTACCACTAAGAATGAGCTTTCTAAAACACTAACCTGAATATTTTATTCCCCTGCGAAAGCTTTTCAGTGATTCCCTAAAGCCTTCAGGATACACTTTCAATCCTTAGTGTAGTCTCCAAGACCCTTTAAGAACTGAGTGCATCCACTTCTCCCATCTAAACTCCACCATTCTTCTCCACACTTGGATAGTCCACCTGTGCTTAGCTACTCGGCATTTCCTGACTGTTCTCTTCTCCAACCTTTATAATTTTTACATGTACTGTTCTCTAAATTTTTTTTTCTCAATCTGTATGATACCTCTTAAGCAGAGCATTTTGTTCTAGGTAGTTCCTGCTCAGCATTAACATTTAGGATTACTTTCTTTCTCCCCTAAGCTTTCTCTTAAACTTCCTATTTAGACTAGGTTGCTGTGTTTTACGTCTGGTTTTCAGAACAGAATTACATAATCCTTAAGTAATTAGAATTTCTTAGATGAATACAAAAGTAGCTCTGCTCTGGTTCTCTCCACTTCTAGTATCTTTCTTTCATCATGCTTTATTTATATTTTCTTTGGTGCTGGGGATTGAACATAGGACCTTACACATGCAAAGAACACACCCTACCCCATCATCAGACTTTATACTTTTTCTGGTTTCACTCTTTTTGCCTCTTATGGTTTTCATTGGTTTCATCATTGCAGATTATTTCAATTCCATTATTATAGTTATTACTATAGGTTGGGTTCCTTCAAATTACAGGTCCCTTGATTGTGCTATTAATCTTTTCTTTTCTTTTTTTTTTGTTGTTGTTTGTTTGTTTTTTTGATTGGTCTCCCTATGTAATTCAGTTCCTTCTTTTTTTTTTTCTTTTTTTTTTTGGTACCGGGGATCAACTCGGGACCTTGCGCTTGCGAGGCAGGTGCCAGAACGGCTGAGTTAAATCCCCGGCCCTTCGCTATGTAATTCAGGCTGGCCTTGAACTCACTATGTAGCCCAGGCTGGCCTCAAACTTTTAGCAATCCTCCTGCCCCAACCTCCCGAGTACTAGGATTACAGGCGTGCAGCACTACACCCAGTTTGTGCTATTAATTTGACAGAGCTACCCTTTCCTCTAGATCTCTGACTTTTTATGACTTATATTTTCTCTTTCAAGAACCAACTGGTCAGTTCTTGAATAATTTTACATTGCAAATCCAGATGAACAGTTGCCCCTACTATTTTCCATGAGACCTGTTGGGCAGAGCTTTTTGCACTAGGCCATTTCATTTGAATACAGGTTTGTTTCTGGCCTATATGTGTTACTCTAACAACAGATTGCTTACTCTCTAACAATTTCTGTTGAGAGCACAAAATTAATTTAATTTTAATGTCTTGGCTCCTAACACTGTACATGCACAGTAAATATTTGTTGAGTAAAAATAGAAATTGATCCTTTCTCTCAGATGTGGACTTTTTTTGTTGGTGTTTTTCTCCACAGGTGATTCCTGTCTCTCTGTCTTCCAAATATCTGGAAAGGCTTAAAAACAATGTGATGATAATTGAAACTTGGAACAAGGTGCGGAGCCCAGGACAGGACAAGCTGCTCGGGCTGGTGAAACTCCCTCTCCATCAATTTTACATGTCATTCAAGTAAATAGGATCTTTTGGAGTATTCTTTACTTTGTATCTTTGTCTTTGTGTGGACTGAAAAGGAATTCTTTTGGTTTTCAAATATGAATAGCTCAACAGTCCCTTGGAGGACTCTCTGGGGTTCACCGCTGTTTTCTTTCTCCTGTTGTAGAACAGCAGTACAGAAACTGCTTACCATATTTTAGGCACTTGTGCTCAGGGCCTCTCATACATCAAGTCATTTAATATTCATAAAAACCTCTGAGACAGGTCCTTTTATTTCCCCTGTTGTACAAATGAGTTAACAGAGACTCAAACAAGTTAAATTACTTGTCACAAATGTCCTAAGAGTAGAACCAGGTTTAGTACCTGGATCGCCTCACTGAGGAGTCCATTCTCTACCAAAAAAGCTCTACTGTCAAAAGGTACCATCACACTAAACTAACACTTTACCTCTCTGTCATGAAATGTCACTATGGTTCATTATCCATTATTTGCAAAATTTCTGTAATCAATACTATGTTTCAGACCTTTAGATTTGATTATTGTACCTCACTTTTAGCACTTGTCTGGAGTATGAATTAACCTGAAGTTTATTTCTATGCTTAGTGCAACTGTTCATTTTTTGTTTTGATTCAAAGTGCAAATATTTAATTACTTTATAACTCATCTCTTCCCTAGAAGCTTTTTTATGGTTCTGTTTTAAATGTTGGGCTTTTGTAGCCATTATCTCATTTGAGCTTTCCTATAAGTTATGAAGTATTATCATTCCCCCTGTTCTACAAATGAGAAAATCTGGCCTTTCACTTAGAAAAGTCACTTAACCTCTCCGGTTTTCTTTTCCTTAACTGTAAAATGAGGGTGATAATAGATCCCCTGTGTCTTTTTTGGAACAATTCCAAGGATCCGGTTATAAAATACATGGGTTCACCTTCTGTGAGTAGTTAAGTACTTATGATGGTAACATTAGAAAACAGGCAGGTTGAGAAATAATGCTGAAATCATGGATGTTTGCTATAGGCTTTTTCTATTTTTTTTAAATAGTTGTGATATTAGTCTGGTCTGGCATTCCCTTTCCTCCACTTCCTGTTTCATTCTTTCTGAAGGAGTATAAAATAATAGTGGCTACCAATTACTGAACATTTACCCTTGTACCAAGCAACATAATTGGTATTTTATATTTGTTATCATTCTGTAGTCCCTACAGCCTGTGATGAAAATTTAATTACTTACATTTTAAAAGGAGGAATCAGACTCAGAAAAGTCAAATTGATTGCTTAAGTAATCTTGCAAGTAAGTGGGAGAGCTAATGCAATATAATGAAGAACATTTGAGCTTTAGAATCAAATACAGTAGCTCAAACCCTAAATCCTAGCTCAACTTCCTACTACCTGTGTGTCCTTAACTAAGTTACTTAACCTTTCTGAATTGAGCTTTTCTTATCTGTTAACAATGGATAATACCAACTTTTGCAGCGTTAAGTGGAGTAGAAACACTATAAAGTACCTACCACATAGTATGTGCTCAGTAGATGGCAGACATCATTGGTAATATTATCCAAATCTTATCGGCTAGACTAAAGTCCACATGCTTCTTAGTTGACTACACTGCCTCCATCTAAAATAATACAATTCACACTTGAGAGGCAAAGTCAAAAAGTTTGTGTCCAGGCTAACCTATGTGCAAGACCCTGTTTCTAAATGAATGAATAAATAAATGAATGGCAATTCAGCAAGGCTCAACTGAGATACTTGCTTTGTCACAGACCCTAGGCTTGGGGTCATGGTAGTACAGAGATACATCAGACACATTTCCCAGCCCTGAAATTGTTGCATTTTGAACTTAAACTGCCTAATAATTTTAGTTTGATTACTGACAGAATCACATTTTTTAAAACCAAAATTACTTTTGTAGTTGTAGATCCATTTTGACAAACTGAGGGAAAAAAGCCATGTAAGAAATGTAGCAACTCTTGGGCAGGGGATGTAGCTCAGTGGCACCGTGCCTCCCAGGCAAGCGCAAGGTACTGAGTTCGATCCCCAGTACCATTAAAAAAAAAAAAAGAAATATAGCAACTCTTGACATGATTAATTGTAGTTATTTGTTCATTCACAATTTCTTCTTCTCTAGAGATCCAAAGATTTCTCGCCTGCTGCTTGATGCCAGGTACCCAGTTGTTGCTGTGGACAGCTACATGCCTGTGATTGATGTATTCTCAGGACACCAAAATGGGAGTCTTCGAGTGTTTTTAGCCATGGGTTCTTCAGATCAGATAATAGCACTGCAAAGATTAAAGAATGAAGAAGGAACACTCCCTCCCTCTGGTCCTAGGCCAGCCCATTTCCTGGATCAGCCATCTGTAGCATCTGTGGCTATGGTAATGACTCCACACTGTTTCTTTCATAGAAAACTAAAATCCCATTTTCTGTTCAACATTTAAGTGAAACTGTTACCCCAAATCCTTATTTCAGTAATGGAAGGCTCAACAAGAGAACTTAACTTTCACTCCAGTGCTTGCTTTAAAATCAGAAGAATCGTTACTTTTTTTTTTTCTTATGGTTTAAATGGTTCTCTGTGTTCCTCTCAGCTCTCAGAATTTATAAGGAAAATCTGACTGAACAACCAGATCTTAATTTTCTAATGTACTAATTGAATTGCCTTTTAAAAAAAATTGTGGAGCTGGGGATTTAGCTCAGTGGTTCCACCGCCTGCCTTGAAAGCACAAGGCCCCAAGTTTGATCCCAGGTACCAAAAAAAAAAAAAAAAACTTTGGGAGAAGGGGGTGATCCCAAACGTTAGTCAGCAAAATCTCACTCTATTGGCGAAATCCATGTTAAAAGTTACAATTAAGTGAGAACACGCCAAATCAGCCCGCTGCAGACAGACAGGTCTGCCCACGCCCTACCGAGGTCCCCAGTCAAGCAGAATATGCCAAATCAGCCCACTGCACACAGGAAGGTCTGTGCACGCCCTACCGAGGTCCTGAGTCGCATGGAAGACACAGAATCACCCCGCTGCAGACAGGCAGCCACCTGCTTCCACACTACAAAGACGCAGAGGACACCAGACCACCAGACCAAGGTATTGAGTCCCGCTGTTCTCGGCCCAGAGGTAAGGGCTCCTGAGCCGTCTTCCCACTGCTCCTGGTCCAGAGGAAGGGACTTCCCGGTCAACATCCCTCCTGCTGCTCCCAGCCCAGAGGAAAGGGCTTTTGGGCCACCTTCTGTCCCACTGCTCCTGGCCCAGAGGAAGGGGCTTCCAGGCCACCATCCCTCCCACCGCTCCCAGCCCAGAGGGAGGGGCTTCTGAGCCACCATCCC
>NW_004624817.1:2986297-3005127 GCF_000247695.1 Heterocephalus glaber
CATTTAGCTATAAATGGCTCTGGTTTCTCGTTCTTTATGGCTGAGTAGTACTCCATTTAAAAAAAAAAAAAAAAAACCACATCTTCTTTATCCAGTCTCCAGTTGATGGACAATTGGGCTGTTTTCAAGCTTTAGCAATTACAAACTCTGCTGCCATAAACATGTGTAAGCATATGTCACTATGGCATGATTCCTTTAATTCTTTTGGGAGGATACCCAGCAGAGGAATAGCTGGGTCAAATGGGACCTCTAATCCTAGCTTTGTTTTGTTTTGTTTTGTTTTGTGGTTCTAGGGATCGAACTCGGGACCTTGTGCTTGCGAAGCAGGCAGTGGAACCACTGAGCTAAATCCTCGACCCTTAAACCTAATTTTTTGAGGTACCTCCATATTGATTTCCACAGTGGTTGCACCAGTCTGCACTCCCACCAATAATGGAGAAGGGTTCCTTTCTCCCCACATCCCCACCAGCATTTGTTATTGGTGGATTTCTTGATAACAGCCATTCTTTCTGGGGTGAGGTAGAATCTTAGTGTTTTTTTCATGTGCATCTCTCGAATGACCAGTGATACTGAACATTTTTTCATATGTTTATTTGCTGCTTTTACTTCTTTGTCTAAGAAATATCTGTTTATTTCAGATGCCCATTTTTGAATTGGGTCTTTATATTTGGAGGGTTTGATTTTTTTTTAAGTTCTTTATCTATTCTCATCTACATCCATTTTTGCTGCTGCAGGATAGAAGCTTTAGTAAGTGTCTACTCCCAGAAGTCTAAGACAGACAGATACCTCAAACAGAAAGCTTATGGGAAGCTGGGCTTTGTGCTGAACTCAGGGTATAATTTATGGAGTTGTTTCTTCGTGTAATATAATGGGAAGTAAATCCAGCCAGACACAATCACAGCTAGATACTACCGATAGGGAATAATCAGGCTCCAAAGATAAATGGATTCTGAAAGTTAATCCCTGGGACAGACTGAATCATTCACCCACTAATTTTTCCAACTGACAACTTGTGCTTTTGTGTTTCATAGGTACTATTATCCTAATGTGAGAGACCAGATGGTTGCCAAAGGAACCTTGCCATTATCGAGGATCTGTGCCATGGTAACCATGCAGCACCGTGAGGATGTGGGAATACAGACCTTTAATCTCCCTTTAATCCCCAGGTTTGAGAACAGGAAAGAATTGAGGAGCCAGTCATCAGGTAATTGAAGACTAATGTGTCTATCCCTTTCAAAGTCAGTATATATACATACCCGTTTTCTCTCTATAAATTAGTGATTCTTTACTTTTGTGGGTACTTACCCTTGGAGGATCTGATGAAAACTATGAGACCTCTTTTCAGCAAAATGAGCGCAGAATGTAAACTGAAAATTTTGCATACAATTCTAGAAAAGTTATAGTTCCATGGACTTTGAATAAATGATGCTTTCTTATTTCCCTTAAACTTAAACATTTAATAAATCTTCATAGCATTAATTCTAAGTATTTTAAAGGTACACTCACAGTACTATTATTCTAAGGCAACATGAACAGGTGTGGGATTGATGGAATATAGTGAGTTTGAACTGGTAATTCACTGTAAGGGAGGGGGAAGTTAGGATTCAAATTGCAAGTGATTAACTACTATTTGGAATTTTGAATGGTATCACAGCCTATTAGTTCCATCAGTATGATCTACCCTCTGAGTTTATCTAGAACTAGTTTTCTAAATCAAGTAGCTATACATGCTTGCTGAAGAGCATCTGCCAAAACAAAAGGTCTTATCTTGCCATACCTCCTCACCCTCACTGATCAGCTTATGTTATTCCTTAAAGCTTTCCTTAAAACAAGACAGTAAGATGGTAGAATTTTTTTATTGAAAGATGGCATGTGGTTAAAACTAAAGTGCAGTATTCAATGCGGTTCTGTCCATGAACAGCTTCTCTGTTAAAGCCCCTTATCATTCATTAGGATTGTAGTATTTCTTCTCTTTCTGCATTCCTGACCAAGACTTTCTGGTTTTGTAGAACAGAGATTCTTCTAACCAGTCTTTTAATCTTTTGATTTTTGTCCTCATTCTTCAGGTTTACTGGATGTGGGCATAAGGTACTGGCGTAGTCTAAGAACAGCAGAGGGAGTTCTTGCCGCTCGAACTGTCTCCATCTCGGTACATATTATCAGAGCCTGTGGACTGCAAGCCGCAGCCAAGTAGGTCCACCTTAGAAAAGCCAATTCTCAAACCTTTTTCTACTGTAATCCCCACAAGATGATGCTTAGATGTGCCTGAACTTTCTTGTGCATAATTCTCAGTTCACTAACCACAACTCTTTCACTGTTAAGAAAACTTTTCAAAATTTAAGTGAGTAAATCACTTATAGACTGTGCCATAATGTTATTGCAGTTTGGTTTCTTGGCCTTTTCCAAGAATGTTACGCTCACCTTTTTTAACCACTTACCCCTCTGGTCATATACCGTACCCCCGAACCACACCATGCCCAATCACTGCAACACCTCTATAAATTCAGGCTCACATATTTCAGGCCCTGAATACCACCTCTTGTTTTTCCAGAATCTTGTTCCTGTTCAGTCTGTTCTCAACATCATAATGGCCAATGATCCTATGAAAACTTAAGCCAGACCTTGTCATGTGTCTATTTAAAACCCACCAGGGCCGGGGATGTAGCTCAGTGATTTCACCACCTGCTGTGCAAGCGCAAGGACCTGAGTTCGATCCCTGGTACCAAAATAAAAAAGAAAAACCCACCAGTGAATTTCCATCTCATTCAAAGTAAAAACCAGAGCCCTTAAAATGGCTTAAGATCCCATATGGTTTGACCCCCTGTTATCTTTGTGACCTCATCTCATCCCACTAGGGTCTCCTCTGTTTGCTCAACTCCAGCCACTGGCCTTCTTGTTGCTTCTAAACTCCAGGCACATTTTCCTCTCAGGGCCTTTGTCATACTATTTTCTCTGCTAGAACATTGTTTCTGAGGACAGCGTGGCCCACTCCCTCACCTCCTTCATGTCTTTTTGTTCATACTTCTCTTTGCATCTAATATTCTCCTTCACTATAACTACTTAAACTCCTATTCTCCTTCAGGATTTTGTCACATTTGCTGCCTACCATTATCTCTTCCTACATGTAGGCAGATATATTAGTCACTCCACCACTGGAACAAAATACCCAACACCCACATTTTCCCCCCCTGGAAAAGAAATCAATAAATATTTATTTGATACAGTCATTTTTTTTTTTTTGGTACCAGGGATTGAACTCGGATCCTTGCACTTCCAAGGCAGGCGCCAGAACCACTGAGCTAAATCCCTGGCCCAGTCATTTCTAATACATACACTTGATGGCCTGCCCCACCACTCTGATCTAGGGGGCGGGACGGGGATGAGGATGGGGACGGATGGTCACAAGGTGGGCAGGGCCCAAGCGCACCGTCAAAACATCTTGCAAATAAACACTTTGTAGATAGAATATATATGTATATATAAGGTTACAAGTGATAGCTGGAGCCTGTCTTTCAAAATGCACTTGTGTACTGAGAACTGCATAAAAATAAAGAAAAAGAAAGAAAGAAAGAAGATACCTAAAGTTTAGGGCGCGTGGCCTTCAGGCAGAAGGGGTGACCCACTGACCCTCCTGAAACCAGACTCAAAGGCAAGCTGCCTGGGCCCACCCAGCTAGAACTCACAGGGACAGCCTCTCCTCCCAGGGTCTCCCTTCAGAACCACCAAAGGGATAGGAAGGCCCACTGGAACCTAGGATACACCCTCATCTGCCTGTACAGGAGCAAATAAAGTGCATCCCATTTTTGTGTTAAGTGTCAGCCCCTGGGGCACTTTTCTGTTTGGAGGGCAGGGCTTGCACTGAGCCAGAAGTAGATCTGCAGAGAGATCCCAGCTGTCTCATTTTGCCAAGGTGCCAGGGTATGGGCCTCCAAGGTCCATGCTCACTAGACCCTGGGGGTCTGCCGTGCTGGTCTTTTTACTGAGTGTCTACCTGGCCCTGACTGGGAGGGGAGCATACCCTGCAGAGCCCTGCCCAGGGCCCTACCCTCTTGGGCTGAGGACTCTACAGACCAGCTAGTGTCAGAGAGCAGGAGGGAGAGAGGGAGGGGTCCAACCCAACAGCCACTTCTGGCAGCACCCCCCCATGTCCACTTCAAAGACAAGGGAGTTAAGGTGCTAAACATCAAGTTATCCAGGACCCCCACTTCCAACACCAGGGACTACCTGTGGGCTTTGAGAGGTGTCCTGGAAACTCACCCCGCAGCAAAAATATAGGTCACCCTCCTCCCCTCAAGTGCCAAATACCTTTGAGAGGCTGGGGCAGGCAGCCATACCCTGCAGAAAGGTGTTGGGGGGGGAGGGTCCCACCTCCTTCAACATAGGTAACAAGGGCAAAGTGCACCAGGGCCTCTCTCCCTTCCTCATTCCCCAGCTGCACACCACTGTAGCACTCAGAATACATATAGAACGGCCCTCTTGTCCCAGAGTCCCAGCCTACCCTTTGACGCTGGATCAAACCCACTTCTGCCTAGTTGCCATGCTCTGAACAAGATGAAGGTGTGTGGAGGAGTAATACACATCCTCTACAACCCTCTCTGGACTGTCCAGAGTCAGCCTTCCCAGACAGGAAGAGCACAGCACCCCCAAAGCCCTCTGGAGCTGCTCTCCCTACTGCAAGTGGGGAAGGCCCAAGTGCACCTCCCCATCCCTGCTGGGAGAGGGGTTACCCAGTCAACACAGCCCCCTGGTCAGTAGAGAGGCCTGGCCACAGTCTTGGCCCAGCTCAGGCCCATCTCCGGCACCAGGAATCCCTTAGCACCAGAATGTCAGATTGTTGTGAAATTTTCATATAAAAAACAGTTTTAAAAAGTTGTTACTTGTCACAGCAACAAGACTGACGTGCAGTACACCCAGCAGACATGCACACAGGCAAATAGCAAAATTCATATCATCCAGGATCAGCAAGGCTGAGCCCTCAGCGCACCCGCACCCCCCACTGGAAGATGGCCTCAGTCCAGGAGTTCCTCTAAGCATCTTCCTCCCTGTACCAGTGTTGGAAGGTGTGGCCAGGGAGGACAGAAGCTGAATGGCCACCTCCTCCTGGCACCCTGGGGTCCCTGCCTGTCACTTGTCAAACCTGCAGACCCTCCTGTCCTCAGGGCCCCAAAGGGGAAGACATAGCCCTGAAGCTGCCACCTTGGCCATGGCCCCTCCACTCACTGGCCTTCAGTTTCTGTATCAAATGACCATGCCACCAGATACACAGGGGCAGGTAAAGAAAAGAAAGGGCAAAAGGAGGACTTCCACAGGAGCTCAGCGTCTGGGCCAGTACTGTCTGGAAAATGGAGGCTGTCTCCCACAAGGGTGACTTCTCATAGCTGAGCCCCCTTTGCCCAGCCCTGGCCCCGGGGAGACAGACTGCTTCAGGCCACAGACTGAAAACAGACATGCTAGCCTTCCCTGATGTGTCTGGGCCTCCAGCCCCTGCCAGTGGAATTAAGTAGGGTCTTTCCCTTGCCCCAAGCAGTATCTCCTGCTGGGGACCATGCAGGAAAGCTCCATCAGGATGACACAGGTCAGGGGGTGGGGCCTGAAGCACAGCAGGGATGACATGGGTTTGGGGCCAGGGGTGGGGGTGGGAGGAACAGGCCCAGAGAGGTAGAAAACAGAGGCAGAGTAACCAAAGTGGGCCAACACCCACAATTTAAAGGAGGAAAGGTTTAATTTAGCTCAGGTTTTGGTCCTTGATCAGCAGGATCCAAGGCAGAGGCATCATGGCAGAAAGGCATGGCAGAGCAAAGCTGCTTGGTCATGGCATCCAGGAAGCAGAGCAGGGGAAGAATGCCAGAGAGTAACTGGTGAGGGATTATACATGGTACCAAGGCCATTCCTCCACAATATACCCAGACACACCCAGGAGTGTACTCTACTAATCAGTTAGACATTTCTGAATCCAATGAAATTGATATAGGATTAACAGTCTCAGCAGAGTTACAGCTTTTAACTTTAGCCTCTCCTCCTTCTAGATAAGACCCGTAAAGAATATTGTACAGAACAAAACCTTTCTCCTTTGAGCCTTCTCCTAAATTGGTTATCATGAATTCAGTGCTACAAGTCCTTTCCGATACCTTCTTCATGAGATGCTCTATAGTTCCACCTGGTGTGTATTTTTCCCCATTGCAATGAGCAATATATGCAGCTTGCTCAACTGCAGTTGGTTCCTATAGTCTTTGACTGAAGGGCACTGCCAGTACAATTCTCTAGTATGTTACTCTGATAGGCAGATGAATATTAACTGCCCCCCCCCTCCGCGCACAAGTACTCTAGTGCATTATTAAACTGCCAAAAGCTTAGATAGAAAATTACTGTTGGGACCGGGGATTTAGCTCAGTGGTTCTGCCACCTGCCTCAAAAGCGCAAGGTCCCAAATTCAATCCTCGGTACCAAAAAAAAAAAAGTAGAAAATTACTGTTGGTTAGTATTGGTGGTCTCGTGAAAGTAGCAGAGATAGTTTCTAGGGAATCAGGCTAATTTCTGATAATACCATGGTGTATACCTTCTCATTTCCGCCCCTCTCCCCACAGGGCTTTGGCTGAGCAGGAACCTGCTCTACGCTTTAGTGCCACTGTTGGGATCAATGCCTCTGTCACTGCTCATCTCTCGTTCCTGCCCAAGGGAGAACAGCGCCAAACCCGTCCTGTGGCCTGTTCCTTCTGCCCTGAGTTCTCCCATCACATTGAGTTCCCATGTAATTTGGTAACTCAACACTGTAATGGAGAGGCCTGTTTCCTGGCAGAGCTATTGGAGTTTGCAGAAATTACTTTTGCTATCTATCATGAAAATACCAAATCAGGTGAGCACCAAATGATAAATAACAATCATAATTTTTAAAAAGTGATTCTGTTTTAAATGATATAGCCCTTCCTAGGAGATATATACTGAAGTGTTTAATAGAGGTGAGAAATTATAATCTTTTCAAATTATTTTTGAAGAATATAGCAAAAAATAAGAATATATATTAAGTGTGTATGAGAGAATTTAGAGATAGTATTGAGAGACACAGAGCAATTGTGTACAGATACTAATGGGTGAATCTAATGAAGGATGTATAGCAGTTCATTATAATATTTTGCAGCTTTTCTGTATGCCTGCAATTTTTTCAAAATGTTCAAAAATTTTTAAGGGCACCAGGTGTGGTGGTGCACACCTGTAATCCCAGCACTCAGGAGGCTGAGGCAGAAGGATCATTGAGAGTTTGAGGCCAGCCTGGGCTACATGGTGAATTCAAGGCCAACTTGAACTACATAGTGAGACCCTGTCTCAAAAAACAAAACAGGGCCTGGGATTTAGCTCAGTGGTTCCAGCGCCTGCCACATAAGCACAAGGTCCAGAGTTCAATCCCTGGTACCAAAAAAAAAAATTTTTTTTCAAGGGCATTCAGACTTGGTTTAGGATATGAGCAAGATAATCTTTAATGTATCTATTAATGCTAAGATTCAGTGAATATAACTGGAGGGTTATATGAATCTACTGTAAACACAAAACTTGGTCAGTAGACCACCAAATAATTTTTTTTCTTCTTCCTTTTTTTTTTTCTTAACTTAATAGTCAGTGATATATCCAGTATCCAGTCATGCAAAGAGTATTTACTTGGAGTAGTAAAGGTTCCAACAAAAGAGCTACTAGTCAAGAGATCTGGTAAGGATCCTGAATTATCACTTTCTACCCTTGCCCATTCACTTCCCTTCAAGAGGTAATCTTGTCTGACTCCCTTCTAAAATATGCAGAAGGAAACACCCCTTAACACATGCTTCTGAACTCTTCTGGGTACCTCAAAGTTTTAAGTATTTTAAGGTTTTTCCCTGTCACTATACAAGTTGTCTAATAAAACAAAAGAGACTTAAAACAGTGTACTCATTCTCCCCTAGGAAAGATGATGATGATGATGGTGGTGAATATGGCAATATATAGTTGTCATAATAACACTTTGTAAAATATTTTTTCAGATCTTGTTTGAATTCTAAGATAACTGCCTAGGATATAGAATATTGTTATTTTCACTTGACAGATGAGAAAACAGACTCAGAGAGGCTAAGTGATTTGCCAAAACCACACAGCTAGTGAGTAGCAGAATTTGAAATCACTCATTATTTTTCACTACTATCATTCAACACTGAGGAAGGAATTAAAGGTATGAAATAAAAGCCCAGAAGAATAGACACAACCACCAAGACAATGTGGAAATAGTGGTCCCATCCCACTTACTACTAGTTGGTGACCTTGACCAAGTTATAGCCCAACCCTTCGTAGCTGTTACTAATCCTGACAAACTGCAAGGTGTAGGAATTGATATAATAAAAGAAAGTACATGACACATAGTGGGTACTCAGTAAATGTTTCCCTCCTATTCTCCATCTTCCTACAATTGTGTGATCTAGATTCCAGAGTCTTATCCATCTCCAAATTTAAATGTGAGTTAAAATTTGAGCACTACCCTAATAAATAGTACCTGCCTATGGCATACCAAAGAAAAGTCTGTACAACTTAATATAGCACTCAAATTTCACCTTACTATTTGTGATCTAGATAAGTTACTTCATCTCTCAGATCCAGTTTCCTCATCTATAAAAATAGAAGTAAGATCTACTTCACAAAACTGTGGGAACATTTAATGAAATTATATATGTGAAAGACCTTGTCAGAGGGCTGGGCACATAGGACAGTTCAGCTCCTTGCTTCTGAAAATTACTACAGAGTTTTTCAAGGAGCAGGCACCATCTTCTAAATCTCTACAAATTAAATTTCACCCCTTAAATATAAACCTTTTAGACAACTTGGGATATACAGTACCATTTGCCTTTGTATTCAGTGTTCTTCTACAGTGAACATTCTGTCTCTCTTCCTGCCAGTAATCTCTATTATAGAATCACCAAGCCAAAAAGACAATCTGAGCAATTCTTAAATGCAGATGTATACAAACATTTATACAGTTTTCTCATGCTCTAATAGCTTTCATCAGAACAAAAGGAGTCTATGACCAAATAATGTTGGGAAGAAGTAGGCTGACCTGGCATGGTGGTTCAGGTCTGTCATCCCAACACTGTGGGAGGCTAAGGTGGGAGGATTACAAATCCAACCCAAATGTGGGCAAATGCCTTAGCAAGACCATGTCTCACAAAACTTTTTTTTTTTTTTATAAAGGGCTAGAGATGTAGGTCAGTGCAAAGACTTAAGGTTCAATCTTTAGTACCACCAAAAATGAAAAAGAAAAAGAACCACTAAAAAAAAAAAGAACTCATGGGTGTGGTGGCACATGCCTATAATCCCAGCACTAGGGAGGCTGAGGTAGGAAAATTGCCTCCAGTTCTAGGGCAGCCTGGGCTGCATACTAAGATTAAGGCCAGTTTTAACTACATAGGAAGGGCCTGTCTCAAAATATTAGATAGATAGATAGATAGATAGATAGATAGATAGATAGATAGATAGATAGATACACAGATAGATAGAACTAATACTCAGATGAGAAGCCAGTTATCATTTATTAAACTGTTCAATTTGAAAGAAGCCTTAAGATCAACACTTCGAGCCTCCTTGGAAGCCCAGAAAAAATGAAATCCTGCCTAAAAGTTATTAAACTTTATATAGCCTTTGACAAATTAATCTTAATAAAGCTAATCTCCTCATTTGTAAAGTATAATTAATAAAACCTTTCTCAGAAAATTGCTATGAGTATTATTATATTAGGCTACAATCTGTCTTACATAATTCTGAAATCCAAAAAGCTCTGAAAATCAAGTTTTTTAATGACTCATTATGCAGCCAAACCCAAACTCACCCATAAGAGTCAACCAACCTTCTATATAACATAAGGTTTTATTGAAACACATCATGCCCATTGGTTTATATATTGTCTATGGCTACTTAGTCACTGCAGTTGCATAGTTGAATAATTTCAATAAATGCGGTTTATTTTTTCGTTTTTTTCTTTTTTTTGGTACCAGGGATTGAACTCGGGACCTTGTGCTTGCGAGGCAGGCACCGGAACCACTGAGCTAAATCCCCGGCCCTATAGACACAGTTTATAAAAACCTATAATATTTACTGTCTGACCTTTTATGGACCAAGTTTGCCCACCCCTGACTTATGTACTCCTGGGCTGTTATATAATGTTCATTTTTTCTAAAATCTGTAAAATACTAAGTTCAAAAACAAATCTGTCCCTAACAGTTTCTGATAAAATAGTGTAAACCTAGAGTGAGTAGATTGTAGACTTTGGAGCCAGCTAGACCTGGGTTCAAATCCTTATTCTGCAACTTATTAAATGTAATAAATTGGTCAAGACTCTGAGCTTCCATTATTTTGAAATCTAGTGCTTGGTTCTTATGTGCACAAAATGACAGTTCCCTTGGTTGAATACCTGGGAACAGACCCCAGATCTCTTGACATTTTGTCCCATGCCTTTTCCATTGTACTCTCAGTACCATAACATATCACACCTTTCATAGCATTTTTCTTTCAAGGCTCTTCTTCAACCATTGTCTCATTTAGCAATTAGCAACTTATCTGCTAAAAAGGATTAGTGTAAATTTTCCCATTTGTGATGTAAAGAAATTAAAGCTTAGGAAAAATAATGGCTTGCACAGAAAGTAAATCCCTGATCTGGGGCTGAGCCAAGGAGGGAACTCAGATCTTCCAACTTCTAGCCTTTGTTTTTCCCATCTAATGTAATTGCCTCTTAGTGGTCAGACGAAAGACAAACTCCAGCTTACTGTGGCCATGTGTTTTCTCTTCTGCCTTGGGCCAGGATGATAGAGAATTGGGGGTAGATGGAGTAAGTGTTTTTTGGGTTTTTGTTTACTTTTAAGACAATAATTTAAACTCTTTCCTTTCTCTCATAAGGGATCACAGGATGGTATCCTGTCCTTTTACCAGAAGACACAGGCCTGCCTCATGGCTTGGAGCTTATGCAAAAGATTGTGGGTGGTCTGGAACTTTCAGTTTCTTTCACTCGTCCTGGAGATAGAGAACGGGTACTAGAAGCTGCTGAGCTATTGGGCTGGAGCTTTGAAAACAACTTGCAGGATCTTGTCAAGGTAGATGAGGAGGAGCTAGCCACTGTCACTATCTCTACTCCAAGACTGTGGCTGCCCATCCATTGCATGTTGTTTGCTGGCCACAACCATATTCATAAGAATACATTTTGCTACCTTCGCTACAAGCTATATGATCATGAAGCCTTCTGGACCCCTCTCAAGAAGCCTAAGGAATCTGCAAACAAAAACCAGGTCATGGTTACTTTCAAGGCATCCAGAAGAGCAGAAGTCACTCGGGGCCCATCACTGCTTTGGTACTTCAGGGAGGAGAGGCTAGAGATCCAAGTGTGGAGAGCTTATGGCAGTGATAGTGTGGAGAGGCCCCACCAGACAGACAGCTGGATTGGATCAGCCTACGTGGACTTGGCCAGACTTGGGGAGAGGTCAGCAAGAACACTAACTGTCAGTGGTAAGTGAGGAACTAGGTCCAGTTCTTAGGGTTTGAGCACCTACTCTATGTCCAGCACTATGTGAGACACTCTGTCTGAAACTATTTTATTTGATCCTCCCAACAATCCTGTGGGATAGGTATTAGACGCATTTTACAGTCATTAAAATGGAGGCCCAGAATGGTTGTATCCAGGGTCATAAACTAATAAGTGTTCTTTCCATTATTGAATGCTGAAAGATTAGTAATAATTTAGTAATGCTTCTTATAATTAAAGAAATTTCAAAGAATGGTCCACTGGCTGGCTTTCCCTTGTTATCACCACGGATCAAAGAACTGGCTCTGAACTTTGTAGCAATAAAGTGCACCCAAGTTCATCAGTTTTTTCACCTAACTCAGTACATAGAATATTGTGAGCACTCAGTTAATATCTATAGAGTAAGGATGAATAAACTTAGGGGAATACCTTTTACCACATGTGTAAAAGCCTACATGGTTTCTAGGGTGAGGGCTTATTGATTACATTGAAAAGATAACTCCTAAAGGGAGCAGGATATTCATTCTCTCTGGTCAGCACATCTTGGAATCATAAAGAAAATCTACACAGTAATAAACTGACTCACAAGGCAGAGAGGAAAAAGATGATATTTTGTAAGTGATATGTGCTGGTTACTATTCTTTCAGTTTGCTTAGTGTTTGATTCATGTGCTGGGAATTCAAAAATGAATAGAAATATTACCTGGCCTCTTTCACTTTACAGTCTAATGGGAGAATAAAATAGTAAATAATTATAGTAAAAATAACAACTTTAAAAAGATATTTTAAGTGGAGCTTTGGGAACAAAGGGATACAAAATCTTTGATTAAAGGACAGTATCTCAGTGGAAGTAATACTTGATCTGAGTTTCAAAGAATTTAGAAATATCGGGGCCAGAGATTTAGCTCAGTGGCACCGCGCCTGCCTTGCAAGTGAAAAGTCCTGAGTTCAATCCCAGGTACCAAAAAAAGAATTTAGAAATACCAAGGAAAGGAGGAAAGAAAGGAATTCTAGAAAAGGGAAGTGCATATGTGAAGGCATGGAGGCATGAAGCAATTGAATACATTTTAGATGCTATAAATAATGTGGACTGCTGGATCATAGGGTACATAGGTTAGGAAATGATGAAGATGATATTAGAGAGATAGACAAGAGTACTACATTGAAGATCTTTTCACCTAAACAGAATAGATTGGACTTTTTTCCAAGAGCCATGGAAAATTATTACATTGGGTTCTGAATAGAGGTAATTCATATTTTTGCACTCTGGGACAAAAAGGCTAGTGACTATAATGCAGAACGAATTGGAGCTTGAAAGTTATGCTCTGCTCACATTACAGCTATATTTATTCAGCTTACCAATTTGTAAGGTTAGTTATTTTTCCCACTTTACAATTAAAGAAACTGAGTCATGACCCTACTTTAACCCTGTTAGACTTACCTCTGACCATTTTGTTGAACAGGTGGCCCAGACTAAAAAAGGAAAATTGAGTGTGTTTGAGTGACTGTCCAAAGCACCCCCCAGTGAATATTTCCTCAAAGATTAAAGAGTCACCAGGAGTAGTGGCACACACCTGTAAGGCCAGAACTTAGAGACTCAGGCAGCAGGATTGCAGCGAGTTACATAGCAAGACCCTCTCTCAAAAATAAATAAATAAAAGATTGGAAAATGTTACTGTTTCCCACTTACCTGGGCTTATTCTTCTCCATTCTTTTGCAGGTGTATATCCTCTGTTTGGACGAAATGCTTCTAACCTATCAGGAGCTGCCTTGCGAGTTCATGTGGTTCTTTCCTGTCTTTCTCCACACATTGAGCCCACTCGTGAGAGCCTACTCTCCATGGACTGCAGCAGCCACAGTGAGTCTGAGCAGCTTCCCAGAGGAAATGATGAGATGCAGCTCTCTCCACCCTGTGGCCACCAGAAGTCTTCTGCATCTACCCAGGTGCCCTGCAACAGCACCACAGCTGAAGTCTGCCTAGCTCAGGAGGCCCCTGCTGGGTTGGATGGAACTTTTGCCGTCAGCATCCTGGTAGAAAGAGCAATGCACTTGAGTTTGAAAGGTATGCTCTGCTCACTTACCCAGGAAAAGATGCGTGACTCTTCAGGGTATGGTCCTGTCTTCACCAATCTTCAGATCATGACAGGATCTATAAGAATGGTTAATTATCTTAATGAATAATTACTGTTGGGGCCGAGGATTTAGCTCAGTGGGTTTGCCCCCTGCTGCGCAAGCACAAGAACCTGAGTTTGATCCTTGGTACCAAAAAAAAGTAAATGAATAATTACTATTTCTCAGGCCTTATGATTTAAGTAACATGAAAACCTTTCTGAACTTAAAATTGACCTTGTCATTTATCCTTATGTTTCATATCAAATTCTCTAGACCAGAAACCTGAACATCAACCTAGATACTTCTCTTTTCCTTATCTACCATTATATCATCACATCTATTAAATTCTTCTCTTTCTTAAATTTCTCACAAATCTCTTCCTCCTTTGTCATTCCTACCCATTCAGGCCCTCAAAACACACCTAGAAATGGTGATTCTTAACCCTAGGTCCATAAGCCCCCAAGGAATATAGGTATAAAACATAAGTCTTGGATAGAAAAATAATTACATCTTCGTTTTTATTAACCTCTAATTAAAATTTAACATTTCCTCCAATTACAAGTGTGAGTAGTAAACCCTAGTAATAGCAACAGTAACTACAACAGTGTCAACATAGAAGTCATAGGTATTTTCCTATCACATTATAGTTACTACAGATATCTTAGAATATCATTTATGTCTGTCATTTCTTTTAAATTATAGTAACTATTATCTCCAGTTAGATCTTGTTAATAAATCATATACATTTCTATCATACAAAGTTCTTTTTAGGTATTCATAACTGTCAGTACAATTGGTTTTTTTATAATCATATGTATTTTACACTATGCATTCTAAAGAAACACTATAAGATGAAAAGGCCCATAGATATCACTAGACTGCCAAGGAATTTGTGGCACAGAACTCCAGTCCTACATTTATTCACCCTCACACTGTCCTCTAAGATTTTTGTTTTGCCATCACATTTCTCTTTTGCCTGGCTCATTCCAGAGTCATTTCTAGACTCAGATCAAGTGTCATCATATCTGGACAGTTTCCTTGTTATTTATAATGAGCCCTTCTTCTTTGCTTCCCTAGAACTTTTGCCCTCTTAATCATAGTATCTGTCACATGGTACTGAGAATATTTCCATGGTTTTCTACTCTACTGGATATGAACTGTTTAAGAGCAAATACCTTGTCTTGTTTGTTCACTCACCATGCATTCATTCATTTAGCAAAAGAACTTGTAGTTTCTGCTCTATCCCAACCACTATCCTCACTTCATGGGATAAAGCAGTAAACAAAGCAGACAAAACTTGTGCCATTGTAGAGATTACATTCTATTAGAAATATCTTCATCTCTATGTCCCTAGCCAATAAGTTTGGTGTGTGTGTGTGTGTATGTATGACTTTGAATAATTTCTAAGTGTCATTCTTTCTTTGAATTCTCATCCTTAATTGGCTGTAATTAATAATTTGAGAAGTGTGGTGGCTATGAGAGCCCGACAGCCCTGGTCTCGTAAATCCAGAAAGTTTCTGTATACATCTTTTTAGTTAGTCTCCCTATTGGTCTCCTATGATCTCTGCATTGGCTTCTAAAACTGTGTCATTTGTCCTTATTGCTTTGGGACAGAAACAGAATTCATGCTGGTACTAGCTAACAGTTATTATATATTCCCCCTTTGCCCTACTCACACAATCAACAGACATTACTCCCAGGATTATAAGCATCTATAATGCTCCTTAAGATTCTCATCTATCCCATAACATTTGTGTACCACCCGTCTTGAAACATTTTATCTCAGGGCAGTCTTCTCCAATTAGTATTGTATCGGTGTGTTAAAGTTACTAAGATCCAAAAAAAAAAAAGAAACTGATATCCAGTATTAGTCACAAAATTGAGAAACAATTTTTATTTTTTTACTTTACCACCAAAGCAGACCATTTTTGATAAGTCTGAATTTTCTAAAAGAGAATAATCAGTAGATAGTGAATTTAATGAAAGTACCAACAACTTCCTTAATTTTTGTAAGGATTTTTTTGTAGTAGCATTGAAAACAAAATTTAATATGTAAAAACATAGTTTGCATTCCATTTTAGAGGCTTCCAAATGGCACCCATCTCACCTACTAAATCACCCTTTTAAAGCCACAAGGGCCTCTGTTTTTTCTTCAGTGTGTACACAAACTCTTGTCTTGAGTCCTTTGGATTTGATGTTCCCTCCAACTGGAATATTCACTTCTGGCTCATTTTTACTGGAGTTATCATGACACAGTGAAGACATTGTTTTTACTCCATCTAAAGTTGCAACCCTTCAATTTTCTACCCCTCTCTCCTACTTTGTTGTTATTTCCTTGTTTGTTTTTGTGGTGCTCATACACACTAGGCAAATGCCCTATCCCTGAGTCACACCCCAATTTTATTTTTATGTGTAGCCTCTAACAGTGTATTTTCTTTTCTGTCTTTCCTAGAAGAATGTAAGTCCTACAAGGCAGAAATTTTTTTTTTTTTTTTGGTACCAGGGATCAAACTCTGGACCTTGCACTTCTGAGGCAGGCAGCAAAACCACTGAGCTAAATCCCCGGCCCAACTGTGAATGTGCTTTTTTTTTTTTTTGGTACCAGGGATCAAACTCTGGACCTTGCACTTCTGAGGCAGGCAGTGGAACCACTGAGCTAAATCCCTGGCCCACAGGAATTTTTTTTTTCTTTACTGCTCAATTCTTAATGCTTAGAACTGTTCCTAACATGTAATAAACAGAAAATATTGGTTAAAGAATTAGATGACGATGAAGCCTCGCTCAGATGCCTTCTCCTTAATATCTTCTTCTTGTAGTGCTCATATAAGATCATTTCTAAGATTCTCTTTAACTCTCATCTTCTAACACTATAGAGCTGAGAGCAGCTTATGCCACTCTCTAGGAGTTAGCTATAATTCATTTTGCTAAGCCAAGCTCTTGCAAATATCATTTGCATGCTTCTTTAGTATCTACATTGCTTACCTTCTGCCTGCCACAGAATTCTGTGTGCCTGTCTCTTTCACAGCTTGGGAAGCCTCTTCCTTGAGGGAAATGAATGGTTCCTTTGGCCCAGGCTTCATACTAAGGATTCAGAAACAGCCCTAGACTATAGGAGCTAAGCAAAACCTGAACCTGAAGCAGCTTTACAACTTTCAACAGTCTCCATTATAGTTCTGGTATCAAGTGTCAATCCCGATGGTTGCTCTGACCTGGCTACAAAATAATTCCAAATAACAAATGATTTATAGTTTTTTTAAATAAAAGAGTTTCTCAAATACTTTATTAGAAAAGCACCTGGGGAGCCTTCCTTTAAGAGTCAGCATCAAGCTGGGCAGTGTCCATGCCTGTAGTCCAGCTGCTCAGGATGCTAAGGCAGGAGTTTGAGGCCAGCCAGGGCAACAGAGTTAGACCATCTTTAATTTAAATAAAAGAGGGAGAATCACTTTCAATAGTCTTAAGATTTGTGCACTTACTTTAGACAGTGTAGGTATTTCTAACCCTGTTATATATAGTTAAAGGCAGCTGAAGAACAGAAAGGTAAAGTGATTCGGGTAATAAAAGTTATACCCAGTAAACACCAAAATAAGCTTCCATATCATAAATTCTAGAGGTGCTCTTCAACCCACCTAGGCCATGGTAGGGACCTCTCTAGCTTACCACACCCTTCTGTGCTCTTGGCATAATCTTTATCTTAGTGGATTGTAATTAACTACTGTTTGTCACCCCTAGATCAAGAATCAAATCTGACTTAGCCGGTATGGTATCACATGCCTGTATTTGCAACACTCTGGGAGGCTGAGGCAGGAAGATCACAAGTACAAGCCAAACCTGGAGCTGGGCGTGGTGGCACATGCCTATAATCCCAGCACTCAGGAGGCTGAGGCAGGAGGATCGCTGTGAGTTCAAGGCCAGCCTACCCTACATAGTGAGTTCAAGGCCAGCCTGAACTACTAGCAAGACCTTGTCTCAAAAAAAAAAAAAACCAAACAAACCAACCAACAAGCCAAACCTGGGCAATTTAGAGACTGAGCAAGACCGGGTCTCAAAATAAAAAAGAGATGGGGATATAACTCAGTGTAAAGGAGCTGCCCCCCCCAAACAAATCTGACTAATCTTGTATGACAGAGAGGTGTCAGTTAATCTTAGTTTACTAGAACTGTATTAAATTTTTATAACATACAAAATTAAGCACTGCTTAAGAGGGAAGTTTCCATCCATTCACTTTAGGCCAGAGAAAAACTCTTCTTTTCACTATTTAATATTTAGTAAAAATATTACAATGGAAAAACTATACAGGAGAAGTCAAGAACCTGGCTGATTGTTCCAAATGCTAGTCAGCCATGTGTGGAATGAAGAAGCCACTTTACTGTTCTGTTCCTTAGTTGCCTTACTCGTAAAATATGGAGAGAGCCATCTATCTTAAGTGATTTCCAGAAGTGTTAATCAGCATAAATTCAGTGTATAAGAAAACAATGTGCCAGCTATAAAGTATTACCCCAACAAGAGAAGTTGTTATTTACAATCTCACTGAGGGCCGGGAATTTAGCTCAGTGGTTCTGGCGCCTTCCTCATAAGCACAAGGTCCCAAATTCGATCCCCGGTACCAAAAAAAATAAGAAAATAATATAATCTCATTGAAACTACTATGCCATTCTTGGTGTATAAAACTATCATTTATTCCAGGTACCGGGAAAAAAACCCAAAATTACAATTTATATTTACGTAAAACATAAGAAATTCAGTGAAAATAATTAAATGGTAAAGCTGGTTTACCTCATGTCATCGTAACTGTTCTTGGAGTATGTCTTAACTCCGTGGGAGGTACAGTGATTTTCTTCTGGCCTGCCTCCAAAAGTGTTTCAGAACTTGACCTTTTCAGAAATGTAAACAGGCCCAGATGAATTTCCACCCATAAAAGGAAACCAGGGAAACCTGATAGACCTGCCCTGCCATGTTGATTTCTTTATTACTTGCCTATTTGGCCTAAGGGACTGTTTCTAAGGAACAATTTTCTTTTTTTTTTTTTTCCCTTAAATTTATTGGTACATTTTAGGTATAAAATACAGTTACATTCATCTTGGGATCTTGTACCTTTACGTGACGTACCTTGGTTCTTATTTTTTCCCCATTCCCCTGCCTTCCCTTCACCCCCTCCACCCTTCCCTATTTACAAAGACTTTGTTTCCATTTTTATTTCTTTT
>NW_004624817.1:3008262-3194264 GCF_000247695.1 Heterocephalus glaber
TTCCTATGTTGGGATTCCATCATGTTCCTCAGATCCTCTATTTTTTTATCTGTATCCTCTCTAGATTTATTAATCATGTCTTGCACTATGGGCACAGCCTCTGCTATTATCTGGGAAATTATTTCTGATTTCATTTTTTTCTGATCCTCTTTTGTTGCCAGTTCAGGGAGTCATCCAGATGGTTGAGTATCAAATTGTTCCATCTCGTTTCCCTTTGGAGTTGCCTTAGGTGATCTGGAAGTGTGGTTTTGAGACTTGTTTACATGTCTTGTCATTTCAACAGATGCAGCCTGCTGTGCCTTTGTTGGGGCAACTTTTTGCTTACCCCAGTGGTCTTCAATTCTCAGCAAGCCACAGAGCTGCCTTTTCTCTGCTGCTCACCAGTACACTAATTTCTGGGTTCAGAAAGGTGGTCTTCCGGATCCCTGAGCTGACCTGTTGTCTGGGTGGTCTTCTGGCTGGGGCCTGTGCACACTTGGGATGGTGTCTAAGTGTGCCACTGGCTAGGGCCCCTAATTAGCTGTTGTCTGGGAGGGCCTTTGGCTGGGGGCTGTGCACCCCAGTTTATGTTGCGTGAGCAAGCTTCTGGCTAGGGTCTCGCACACTTACTGATGGTATTGGGGAAAACCTCTGGCTGTTGCTTGTGTGCCTGTGCAGCTCCTTTCCAAGTGAGCCCTTGACTTGGGCCAATGTGCCCCAGCCTCTGGGGTCGAGGCAAAGCCCTAGCTGGAATCTTCTTGCAGCCGGCCTGCTCTGGTCCACACTGCTGCTCCCCCAACTAAAGGCAACTGGTGTGCCTTTATTGCAGAGATTTTCTTCACTTTTCAGGTGGGCTTTAATTTTCATCAATGGGCCTCAGAGAGGCCCTCTTTCTGTTGTTCACTTCTACTCTATCTTCTCAAGCTCAGAACAATGTCCTTTATGACCCCTGCAACTCTGTGGTATGGATCCAGGTAATGGCTCGGCACAGCCAGGGGGGACTTGGGGGAGGTGTGCTGGCACCTGTGTGGCTCACCTCCTTGGCGCTCTGGGCAGGAACAGTTTTCTTCCAAAATGAAAATAGTAGTTTTGTTTCAAGGCCTTTAGCAAATAGTAGTTTCAAGAATAAAAATTAGAGGTCAAGGGCTGGTGAGCCAGTGGTATTAAAAAAAGATGAGTGATATTGGTATCTAAAATTAGAATTTTATTGTGAGAAGTAATTTGAGAGCAGATTTCAGAAGAGAAAACTTAGGCCCGGGGAGGCGGAATGAAGTGGTTTACTAGATCAGTGACAGAGTAAAGTAGTAGAAAGGTTGCCAGAAACATTTCAGATATAGGGAATAGCTTGAGCAAAGACCTGAAAGTAGGAAATGGCTAGGAATGGTCTTGACTGTACATGTATTACAGAGGGCTTCTTCAAAGACGTTCTTTTTCATATCCTAAAGTGTTATCACTCTACTATATTCTATTTCAGGGAGCCCCTTGACCGAGCGGAAAGTACCCATACCCAGTTGTTGTGTATCCTTTGCAACAGCAGATGAGCCATCTCCTGTATACACCCAAGTGGTTGAAAACACAGATTCCCCCATCTGGAACTTTCAACATCAGTCAAGGTGTGTATTTTCTGATGTTCATCACCCTTCCAGAATTTTCTTTTTATTCCAGGAGATGAACTCAGATCAAAAAGTGTAACAGATACAGTAGTATTTGAGCAAAACTGGAAAAATGCTTTCCTTATGTAGACAGTCATTTAATCCTAGTGCTTATGAATTCACTGCTATCAGTGATTTAAAGGTTTGTTGCAGTGTTTTTAATTCTGGTTGGTACAGCTCAAAAATTATTCAGTGAAGTGGCTTTTTATATGCCCTGCCAGTTGTAGGCACTGCAAAGATAATTAAGATAATACTCTTTGAGCCAGGCATGTTGGTACCTGCCTATAGCCCCAGTACTCCAGGAGGCTGATAGGAGGATCATGAGTTTGAGGCCAGCCTAGGCTACATAGTAAGTTCAGGGGCAGACTAGAACATAGTGAAACCTCATCTTAAAAAAAGGAGTGTGGGGGGCGGGGGCAGAGATGTAGCTCAGCGGCATAGTGCTTGCCTGGCAAGCATGAGGCCCTGAGTTCAATTCCTGGTACCTCTCCCTTCTTGGCCTTTTGGCTAAGATCATGTGTTTTTAAAAAACCCACTCTGCACTAGGCACAGTAGCATCCTGCCTGTAATCCCAACTGCTCAGAGAAGGCTGAGGCAGGAGGATCCCAAGTTCAAGATCAGGCTAGGCAAATTAGCAAGCCCCCATCTCAAAATAAAAATATTTTTAATGGACTAGTAAAGGAGTAGGGATTTGCTTGGTAGTAGAGTGCCCCTAAATTCAATTCCCAATACAAAAAAACCGAAAAAAATCAGAACACTTTCTACTATTGAGGAGTTAATGATCTACTTGGAAAGAAACACAAATAAAAATTAGGATACAATCAAGAATGACAAGTATGTAAAAAATAAAAAGGATGCTAGTGGAGCTCAAAGAAATGGGTTAGTTAGACCAACCTGGAAGTTCAGGATAAGCTTCATCGATAAGACAGTCACCTCTGCTCAATACTGAAGAATGAAAAAGAGTGGGGAGAGTATTCCAGGCAGAGAGGACTAATCTCAGGAAAGGCTATGGATTATATATCCTTGGAAAAGACTTCTGGTACAGTAGAAAGAGACTATTCTTTGAACCAGAAAGACTTGGCCTCCAATCTCATCTCTGGTTTTTTGGGGGTTTTTTGTTTGGTTTTTTTTGGTACCAGGGATCGAACTCGGGACCTTGCACTTGCGAGGCAGGCGCTGGAACCACTGAGCTAAATCTCTGGCCCTCATCTCTGCTTTTTATTAGCTATGTAAGCAAATTATATAATAATATCTCCAAGGCTTGGATTCCTCATTTATAAAGTAGGGATAATTTTATAGGTACAAATGAGATGAAATTTAGGAAAATTGCTTCATCGTACCTAGTATATATCCATCATATAAATGTCAGCTGTCCTTTGGAGGACTAAAATATAGGAGGTAGAATCCTATTAATCAAGTTGCAGTGCCACTCAGAAAAAGGGAGCTGGCAGAGATGGCACAGAACTGGCATGCAAGGTTGGTCCTCCTTTTCTTCAGTTATTGGTCATCATTTAAAATATAGCTCTTAATACTAACTATAGTTAATGTTATTACACTGCGTTACCTCTTATAAGTTTAATTCTTGCCCACCAACACTAGCCATACTATATGGTATTTTCTCACAATACACATACAGTTATGTTTGTGTACCTAGTTAAGTTTCAGCAATTGCTCACATGTTCAGTGTTGTGTAATTTGAAAGGCTGGTCTGAGTGAAAACTTGTAATATAATTCCTAATGGTGAGCTACTGGAAATTACAGAAATTCTGGTGCTGGTGGCCAAGGAATGCTATCCAAAATATCAAGACCTGGTCCAGAAGTCAGGGATTATTGAGCTTCAAAGTAGAGATGATTTTTCATCACAAAAACAACATAATGTAATTTATAAAACTTTTTGAATTTGGTGAAAGAACCTTTACAGCTGAAGAAGCTGTGATCTAGGGAAATTATGTAGTCCGCTGGTAACAAAGGCAGGGTTAAAAGAAAAATGAATAGTAGTACATTTACAATTCTTTCATCACAAAATTATTTCATCTGATCCTCCTGGCTCCTTGTATGTAGATAACATTATCCCATATAACAGGTGGGAGGACCAGGGTTTCAAGACACTAAGTGCATGCACAGGGTCAACTCAAGTACTAATAGTAGAGCTAGAATTTAAAGGTGAATCTTTTGACTCCCAGCTGACACTGTGTTTGTTTCAGTTTAGCACGGTCCATTGTGTTGGCTTTTTTCAATGTACTTTCATCAGTATATGTCTGTAATACATCATAATTACAATCATCTTGAGGTATTGTTGCCTATCACGTCTTAGCATTTTTACTTCCCCTTGTTGATCTTGAAGTAGGCTCTCTTAAGATCACCAGTGGTGTTTAGGAAACAAAATTAAGTCTTTCAGTCTTCTCTGGATCTCCATTTTGTTCAGCTGGAGGATTGGCACCTGGTTTAGAACTTTACAGAATTTAATTTGTAATTGAAAAATCATAATTTGCTTCTTACAGAATGTATTCAAGGTGCTCAGTGATTTACACTTCAACTTCTTTATTAGGAAAACTGGGCACTTTCTTATTTTGTTGCCTTGCTTCTGTACTGTGTAGCATTGGAATCAGGCAAACCAGGAGTCAAAACCCAGCCCCACCAGTTTCTCTTATGTAACCTTAAGCAAATCACTTTACATCTCTGATTCTACTAGGTCCATAATCTGTAAAATAGGGGTGATGATTCCCATATCGCAGGCTTTTGTGCAGATCAAATATACATGAGACATTTGACACTACCCCTGACCCAAGGTAGTCACTCAATAAATGTTCTTTTTGCCTTCTCCCTTATCACCATTCCCCTATCTGAAGGCATAAAAAGAATCCTTACCCACCCCAATCGAGCTGTCGTTGCATATTGAGAAACTCCCTTCCTATGCTCCCTTCTCTGTCTTTAGAGAAACAGAGACTGGACATGGGAGATTCTACAGTGGCAAGGGGAAGTGCCCTCACCAGGGGTCCTGGCAAATTACTTCACCTCTGAACTGCCATCCCTTTCTGTTGACTGTGAAGATAAAAGTATGTTGGGCTGGGGATTTAGCTCAGTGGTTCCGCTGCCTGCCTCGCAAGCTCAAGGTCCCGAGTTCGATCCCCAGTACCAAAAAATAAAAAGTATGTTGTAGAATGGTTTTTGTGAAGATGAAGTGAAGTAATGTTGGTAAGCTACAGTGTGTCTTCAAATCTTGTTTCATACTAAAGAAGATTCCCACACAGTTAATTTGTGGTAATTGTCTATCTTAATAGGCTATCAAAAGAGCTTCTTCTGGACCCACAGCAAACTCTGGTCTTCAAAGTCTGGCATAAAGGAGGTATGAACTTTGTTGTTCAAATATTTATCAGGTTGTAAAAATAAACTCACATCCTATTGATAATATGTCAATTTTTTTTCTTTTTTTGACTACGTGAAACCATGGCACTGATGGTACTAGGAATGCATATGTGTGGTAAAAAATCCCACAGAAAGCCTCATTGTTCTCCTATAGAATTTAAGTACTTAGAAATGATCTTTTGTTTGCCTGCTTAGTGCAGAAATCCAAGTATATTTGTACCCTTCGAATTTTATCTATCAGTAACCATAATCTACAGCATGCCACACACAAGTGTTTTTTCTACACTTTGATATTAGGTCTTCTGCCTACTCTAGCTTCTAAAGCAAGTCCCCAGCATTTTCAGGTACAAGACAAGGTCTGACAGGTTCTCCTTCCTTGTTTTCTTTTTTGTTTGTTTTTTTTGTGTGTGCTTTTTTTGGGGGTACTGGGGATCGAACTCGGGACTTTGCACTTGTGAGGCAGGCAGCGGAACCACTGAGCTAAATCCCCGGCCCTCTCCTTCCTTGTTTTAAGAACCTCTGTCAGAGGGAGGTATTGACATCATGATCATTGAACCCAGTTTTACTTAACTACAATTTATTAACGCATTCATGATGGGGCCGTAACTCATATGTCTCGCTGCCAAGCAGCTTGAAGCACCAGTGGTACATGCATGACTGTCCCATGCATAATTGTACTGCTTCTACCACCAGTGCCCTAGCAGCATGATGGGACAGTCATGACATGTACCATCATTGGTTCGAGCTGGCGGGAACATGTTAATAGGCATAACCCAGCAATGTTAAGAATATTGCCTCCAAAGCCAAATTCTTTAGATTCAAATGCCATTTCTGCCCCTTACTGTAGTGAGGTGACCTTGAGTGATCAACTTAACTTCTCTGTGCTTCAGTTTCCATAGCCATAAAGTAGGGATAATAACAATACCTATCTCATAGGGTTCTGAGAGAAATAAATAAAAGCCTGACAATAAATACTCTGTCAATTTTTATTGTTTTTATTAGTGAATGTCATTGTGCTGAGAGCTTGATAAACAGCTCTAATCCTGTAATGTTAAAAAATAGAATTAGTCTGATTTTGTAGATATAGACATAAGGAAGTTTAGTGGCCTGACAAAGGTTGTAGACCTTTTAATTGACGGAGCCATGATTTTAGCCCAGTTTTGACTGACTGTACAGCCTTCACTGCTTGTACTTCACTGTGCTAGCAAGATCAGATGACCCAGAAATATGAGGTGATGGGGACATCCGGTTGTTCATAGCTTGATAAATTTCATCTCATTAAATTGCTCTGTAAATTTAGCTTCTTTATTTTTCCTGCTGGGGTTGGTTTTGAAATCTTTGGTGGTTTTAAGTCACCTACAGAGTGATATTTTGTTTCCAGTGCTATTTCATTATTGACTACAAAGCCCAAAAATCCCCAGAGAGTAATCAGAGTATAAAGAAAGTTGACTTATCTTTCTGCCTGGGCCACTGTTTGTGAAAGCTGGTGTGAACCTTACTCTGATGATTAGTTCCTTCATGCTTTGCCCACTACCAACCTGATCAATGTAGAGGAACTGACCAGAAATCAATTTTCTATGTATCAACACAAGGAATTCCTGCTATAATCTAGCTAAGCTTCACAAAAGAGCTCTCTTTCCTCTCTTGCTTTCTTTGGCGGGGGGCGGGTGTACTGGAGATGGAACCCAGGACCTTGTGCCTTCAAGGCAGGTGGTGGCACCACTAAGCTAAATCCCCACCCCTCTTGCTTTCTTTTATCTAAATTACTATAGAAATTGTTGAGCAGACCAGAGTTTATCTCAATTCAATTGCAGAAAAAAAAAAAAAAAGGAATAAGCTATGGTCCTGGGGAGATCTGAGTCAAATCTTTTTATACTACCGTTTACTGTGTGATGTAAAGTAGATAATTTTATCTCTCTCTTCTTACATTTCTTTTCTTATTTATAAAATTAAGATAATAGTACTTGACTTTCTAGGGTTTTATGAGGATCAGAAATAATATAAAGTACTTGCCACGTAGTTGTTGCTTAATAAAGCTATTTTTAGGGCCGGGGATTTAGCTCAGTGGTTCTGCCGCCTGCCTTGCAAGTGCAAGGATCCGAGTTCGATCCCTGGTACCAAAAAAAAAAGCTATTTTTATTATTTTTTCCTGTTTTGCTAGGATTTTGGGGGTATAGAGAACAAAATACATTTCCTATATTCAAGACCCCTAAGGGGTCCTGTAAGATGCTATTTTAAATAGAAGTGAGAAAAATCCCTAGACCAAGGTAACCAATATTCATCTAATTCTATCTCTCAGTATATGTAGATATCTTTTTCCTCTTAACTCCACCCTTTCCACACAGATTCAGCACACATATTACAGAAAGTATGCTCTCTGCCAGTCACTAAGTGCCAGGGTTACAAAAGTAATATAAAACAGATATAGTCCTCTCCTCGCAGAGCTTATAGCCAGTGGGGGACACAAAATACTTACATTATAATATGATTAACAGTACAGGGCATTCTGGTAGATGACATCTAACCTAGACTTACAATATCAGAGAAAGCTTTCTAGACCATACCTTACCTGGGATATGAAGGAGTAGGACATTCTGTAGTCAGAGGGAATATAGTAAATATAGTACCCTGTCCTGGTATTCCAAGGGATTATTTGTTTTCTTTTCTCATTTGTGTTAGTTTGTTCTTAATTAAATGTAATGTACATGAATGTCTTAGAAAATTTGCCAATAACAGACAAGTATAAATAGGAAAATGCAAATGTATCCTAAGATTTATTGCCCTGAGGGAAACTGAGGCATAAACCTAGGGATAAGAGCAAGTGTTTATTAAATTCAAGGATGTTTACTAGTTGCCTGTATCAAAAGGACAGGGTTCAACCCTGCCAGCTCTTCCCTGACATACAGAAAGGGAACTCTAGCAGCCACTGGTAGCTCTCTCAAACTCATTATCATCTTCTGTTATGGATTTGGAGTCACCAAACTCCCCCAGTCACCTGAATCAGCTTCTCTGTGCGGGATATGTCCAGCCACATTGCCCAGCTCTTCTCTTTCCCCACAGATGAGGAGAGAGTGATTGGTTTTGCCTCAGTGGATCTCTCCCCGCTGCTCTCTGGCTTCCAGTTTATCTGTGGCTGGTACAACATTACCGATTTCAGTGGAGAGTGCCAAGGGCAAATAAAAGTTGCCATCTCCCCTCTGGAGAGTTTGATACACTTCAAAGAAGAGAGGCAAGCAAGACGTGGGATGGAGACCCAAGCATCACTGGTATGTGCTAATTTAGAAGGGTTCTGCTGAGCAAAACCTGCACAAAGATTCTTTACATTTTGAGGTACTTTTGATCTTACAGAACACATTATATATGGATTGGCGTCTCCTAACAATCTGTTTAATTTTGGGGGGTGATGAAAAAGTTCTGGAATTAGATAATAGTAGTTGCAGAACAGTGAATATCCTGAAAACCATGAATAAAACATTTTTAAGGGGTAAATGTAATAATACATGAATTACATATCATTTTTAAATAAAACAAGGTTAGTTGCAGCGTAGAATCTGAAGCTATATCCATTGTTTTTTTTTAAAAAATTCTGTCACAATAAAATCATTGATCTTTCATAAAAAAACAAAAAGACTGGGAAGAGAGGAATTAGCAATGGTGAATAAAGACAACTCTTTCAAAGAACTCAACTATAAAAGAAAGAATAATTTTCCACATTATCCCAACTCTACTGAGGCAAAAGATTTGCTTTATTCACCTCTTTCAAACATCCATGGATCCAGTGTCTGACATAGAGTGGATATCAATATTGAATGGATGAATGCATTAAAAAATGACCAAGAGTTTATTGATCCCTATACATAGCAAGATCTTTTCTTCAGCTCAACTCTAGTAGTCATAGACAAGAAATGTCGTAGCCCCATGGAAACTAAACATAAGATGATCTTCAGCCAGTTTACAAACTAGCTGGAGGAATAAAATCATAAACATAGAAAAGCAACTAAAAAGAAATGGATAATATAGTCTGTAAGATAAAGATAACAGCACTATTGACTTCATAAGATCATCATAAAGTTTAAATGAGAAAATATAAATTGCTTAGCGCAGTGTTCAACACACAGAAAGTGAGCCAGGTGTGATATTACACACCTGTAATCCCAGCATTCAGAAGGCTGAGGCAGAAAGATCACTTCAAGTTCAAGGCCAGCCTGGACTAGATAGTGAGTTCAAAGTCAGTCTGTACATAGTGAGCCCCTATGTGAAAAAACAAAAACAAAAACCTATAGACACACATACACACTGAGTACACAAAGTACTCGGTATTATACTGAGTAAATTTTACAAATTTATGTATATACTTTGTTCCACAAAGGTTTATGGTAATTCATGTACCATTTTTTATTACTTATACAGATCCCAATGTACAGTCCCTTTTCCTTCCCTGCCTCTGATATATATGCTGGGTTCCCCAGCTGTATTGCAAGACACACTCAAGACCAGCTTACTCACACCTCTTCAAAGGACCTTGATTTCTCCTCTCCTGGAAGGTGAGTAATTCTCAATAGGAAGAAATAGGCTCAAAGAGAAGAAGTCTATGGACTGGCTTATCATTTCTCTTTCCTTTGTTAGAGGAAGAAACTGCAGGCAGGCGAGGAACTTTGTTGATCTCTCACCTTAAGATCTATGGAAATGAAATTTTATAAGATAGGAACTAGAATTTTGACTGCTATCAAAAGGATTACTTCAGTACCAGGGCCACTCTTCTCTTATCCTCAGAACCCTTTAACCTTTTTTGAGAAATATATTATCTTTCCTCTCCCAAAACTATATGCCAGGTTGCTTTGCAAAAAGCTGTTGGACCATCTTTTTCATGAATCCAGCCATGAACATGCAGATGGATATCAGGGCTAGAGCATGTTCCCTCTTGTCAGATGACAGACCCTAAAAGTAAGATTGCTTCTTTCATGGGCCAGGGATTTAGCTCAGTGGCACTGCACCTGCCTCGTAAGTGCAAGGTCCTGAGTTCGATCCCCGGAACCAAAACAAACAGAGAGCAAAGGAGGCTGGAATTATAAAAGGCAAGGAGAAACTTTTGGAGATGATAGATATGTTTATTATCTTGAGGTATAATGGTTTCCTTGGATATATACAGTTATTAAAATTCATCGAATTGTATACTTTAAGTATATGAAGTTTATTCCATATCAGTTATATCTTAGTAAAACAGTGGATCTGAAACATTTTTACTTTGGAACTCTTTAACACTATTAAAAATTATTGATTCAGTGGCTTCGCTGCCTGCTGCACAGGCGCATGGACCCAAGTTCGATCCCTGGTACCAAAAAAATAAAAATAAAAATTATTGATGACCCAGCATACCTGTAGTCCTAGCACTGAAGAGGCTGAGGCAAGAGGATCACAAGAATTGTCAAATAAAAACTTAAAAGAGCAAATAACCCAATTTTAAAATAGGCAAAGAATCTGAATCTATTTCTGTGAAGATATACAAACAGCCAATAAGCCCACAAAAAGATACAAATCAAAATTACAGTGAGAATACCACTTCACATCCACTAGAGTGACTATAATTAAAATGACAAATATCACAAGTGTTAAGAATGTGGAGAAATTGAAACCCTCATACATTACTGATGAGATTGTAAGATGGTGCAACTGCTTTGGAAAAGGGTTGGCCATTCTTTAAAAGTTTAAAGGTAGGGGCTGGGGATTTAGCTCAATGTTTCTGTCACCTGTCTCGCAAGCTCAAGGTCCCAAGTTCAATCCCTGGTACCAAAAAAAAAAAAAGTTTAAAGGTAAAGTAACTATATGATCCGGTAATTCTACTCCTAGATATATACCCAAAGAAATATGTCCACACAGAAATGTATATACATATTTTTGTTTGTTTGTAGGAGCGTTATTTCAGTAACCAAAAAGTAGAAACAACCCATATGTCTGTTAACTGACAAGTAGATAAAATGTGGTATATCCATACAATAGAATATTATGCAGCTATGAAAAGAAATGAAGTACTGATACAGATTGCAACATAAAAGATTTTTTTTTGGTACCAAAGCTAGAAAAGAATGAGGGTGATGAAATAGATTAATACATATTGAAGGCTCATAACAAGGTTTGGCATGAAAATAAGGGCTCCATGTATATTATTGTTGTTATTTTAGGTGTATGTTTTAGAGAAATCATTCAGACTATAATGTGGAGAATGGAAGAAAATGGAGTGGGCTGCCTGCCTCGCAAGCGCGAGGTCCCGAGTACCAAAAAAAAAAAAATTGGAGTGGGTAAAATCGAAGGCAAGATTATTTGGGAGACATTTGTAATCCAAGCAAGAGTTGATGAAGCCAGAACTGTGATAGTGGGAATAGGTTTGGAGTGCCATTTTAGTTTTCCCAATGGCTGGGAATTTATTTTGCTCCCATTTTCTCATGACAGAAGTAGTACCACAAGAAGCCCAGCATCACGTCATGAAGAGCATATGCAGAACATCCGCCGATTTCATGAATCCCTGCAGCAGGGAGAGGTAGTCTCAACAAGTGACAACAAACTCACCAAGTCACCTTTGTCTTCCAACACCTCCATTCTGACTTCTCTAAGGTAGGACCTTCTGCTCAGAAAAGACACAGGAAACCAGTAGGGGATGGGCAATGTGTAAAGCTGCATTTTTATCAGCTACTCCTGCTCAGGAGGTTTAGTTAAAGGCACTTGTGCATGTCATTGCTGGCTTGGACCTTGGAGCCTCATAGGATTCCTCATTGATGAATCTCTCTCAGTTTAGAGCCATCCACTCTTTCCTGGGGGAATTCTATTGCCAATCCACTTATAAATACAGAAACTTTAGCTTGTTCACTAAAACTTAATAACCATCCTCACATCTACTTAGCCTCTTTACAATTTCCAAAGCCTCATCCTGCCCACTGTCTTTTTCTTCACAACCAGTGGCTTGCTTCTTCCACACCAGCATCTGTCCTGTTAACACCTCCTGTCCCTTTCTTAGTTTAGTTAGCACTGAGCCATAGAACCACTGTGAGAAGTGAAAGTGCTGCTATAGATCAGCAAGATCAGCCTCAAGGTTATCTAGGGAGAAGTATGGTGCAGTGGAAAGGACTTGGTTTCAGAGTTAGACTTGACCTCCAGTCCTGGCTCTGCCATTCCCGGTGGAAGAGAGAGCCATGCTGTCAGATAATTATAATGCAGGGTAGTAAGAACTGCAGGTTTCCTGGCCAAGAGTAGACAGTTACATTCTGGGTTAGACATGGAAAAATTTGAAGAAGTCACATTTGAACTGGTCTTTAAAGGAACAGATAAATAAATGTGAAGGATATTCTTCTGTGCAGAAAGAATACTGCCAAGGGACAGAGATATAAAACAAGTCAAATTTGGGGAAACACCAGTGCAGATAGGAAAAAGTTGATAATACAAGGAGCAGGGCAAATTCCAAAGGGGTCAGATCATAAAGGGCCTTAAATATAAAGCTAAGAGTTTGACTTTTAGAACAATTATTCTCAAGTGAAGAGTGATGGGGAGGAAAGAAAGAAAGTGTTTAAAGTGTGAGAAAAAAATTAAAAGATTGTATATTTGTTAAAAATTAACCTATCCTTTGCTTTCATAATGCAAATTTAGGAAAGAAAACTTATGTCTCATCAGCAAAATCATTTTTGCTTGAGACATGTTTAAAAGGATTAAGTAATAGGGCTATGGGAAAGTGCCTAAACTTACATTGCAAAGAAATAACATGTTCTAATTCTCACCTTAGCCTGGAAAAATACTAGTGGTGCAGGCTGTTTAAGTAAAACCATTGATGGTTTGGCTGTACTTTATTGGATCGTTGATATATTTGGACCCCTCGATGGGGTGATAACTCTCCTGCACCTTAGTGCAGTTTCTCTCAACCTCAACACCCTTTATGTTTTGTGGTGAAGGCCGTTGTATTGTAAGATGTTTAGCATCCCTGGCCACTATACACTATACCAGTAACATCTTTCCCCCAGCTGTGACAACCAAAAGTGTCCAGACATTGCCTAATGTCCCCTGGGGGGCAAAGTCATCAGTGGTTTAAAACCACTGTCCTAGAGTGGTGGTTCTCAGAATTCATATATCAAAATCACATGGAGGGCCTATCAGAACACTGATTCCTGACTTAGTAGGTGTAGGGTGAGGACTGGGAATTTGCATTTCTAACACAGTCTCATGTAATGCTGATGCCCCTAGTTCTAGAATTAGGCTTTGAGAGCCCTGGAGGGATCTTCTACCAAATGGAAATGAGACAACTTGCATTATTTTCTTGATACAGAGAGCCCTAGGGGCCAGGGATTTAGCTCAGTAGTTCCACCGCCTGCCTTGAAAGCACAAGGTCCTGAGTTCGATCCTTGGTACCAAAAAAAAAACCAGAGAGCCCTTAAACTTGCTTCACTTGAATTGCAGCAATCCTATGAGACCTGCAGGACAAGTATTAATAAACTTGTTATACTATAGAGAAAATTAGTTTAGTGTGGGCCAGTTGATGGGCTGTGGTTTTACACCTAGAACCTCTGACAAGACCAGTGGGCCTGCATATTTTGTAAAGCTTCAACAAGTGTACATTTGCTTGCATGGTCCTGCTGAACTATTTGTCCACGTGGCATACATCAGAATACAGAGACTTAAATGATTAAGTGTTACTTGATAGAACCTCTGGTGATAGAATGAAGATGAACTCTTTTCTCTGCTTTTATTTGAATTTGATTCTAAGACATACAGACCATTCCTGACAAAAGGACAAAAAGACTTCCAGTTCTCTTCACAGGAATTTAGTGTCTGTGTTGTGCTATTTGTACCAGACACATTAAATGTACTAGAAAAATAGAGATGTTTACAATATTATCTTCTATTCCCAGATGTTTATGGCCAGTTAGAGAAACCAAATTAAGAAATAATGAAGGGCCCAGGATTTAGCTCAGTGGTTCCCCGAGTTCAATCCCCGGTACCAAAAAAAGAAAAAGAAAAAGAAATAATGAAAAACTTAAGGGGAAATCTAAGACAATATGGGGTAAAAATGCTGTGAAGGAGTAAACTTAAGGGAGAGGTGACCAAAAGATCTGGGCTTATGACCTTTGAAAAGGAGAAAAATGAGCACAAACATGAATGGAAAGAACAGATACGACAGAGAGTAGCTTGAACTCAGGAATCAGTATCAGCAGAAGTGTAAGGAAAGAGTGGCCCCACCTGGGACAGAGCCCATCTGTTATCACGGGGAAAAGTGCAAGACTTGGAGCTGCAATTTCTGAATATATTGTCCTTATCCTGGACAAATCACTTGAATTCTTTGAACATCAAATTCTTTTAATAATTACTGATCTCAAATGGTTGGCTGAGAATTAAACAGGAAAATATATTTGAAAACAATCCTATCCAGCTGAAAGTTAGTGTAACTTCTCATTGGAGAGTGGTGAAAATATATGCAGCTCCATTGAAGATCTTTAAAAGCACTTATTTAGAACAAATTTTTAACTTTTTAAAATTTTTTTTAAAAATAAGGGCACTTATTCATGTCCACTTATGCAATCAGCATTCATTTATTTTGTGCTGAGCACTATGCTAGAACATCATAGAGATCATAGTAAACGAGGGGAAATTTATATGAAATAAAAAAGTTATGCAATTGAAGAGTACAGAAAGAACTGTGGAGCCACAGGTGGAATCCCTGACCAGTTTTTTTTCTTCTTCAGGCAAAGTCTCACTATGTAGTTCAGACTGCCCTTGAATTCACTATGTAGCCCAGGCTGGCCTCAAACTTGGGGTGATCCTCCTGCCTCAGCCTCCCAAGTGCTGGGATTGTAGGCATGCACCACCATTCCTGGCTCCCTGAACCAATTTAGAGGATCAGGGAGGGCTGGTTAGAAGAGGTCTTGCTAGAAGAATTGGGAATGGTTAGCAAAGGACAGTGTTACTTTGGATTAGGGCTTTTATTCTGTGAGAGTAAGAAGTGAGGACTTCAAGGGTAGTCAAGAATGATTCCTTATAAAAAGGTTGCTTTTTTGCTAGACATTAGAAGAGGAACCACATTAGGCAGGGAGGGGACAAAATTGCTGTTGGCACAGAATTGTAGTCAGAGAGGTAAAGGATGAATGGTAGGTTGGAGAGAAAGAGCTCTATAAATAGACCAAGTGACTAAGCTTGAGACAGTTCTAGCTAAGTGGATGCACCTTGAGACCATACTCTTAGTGAAATAAGTCGGACACACGTGTAAATACCATATTGCTTCTCTGGTGTGAGGAACCAAAAGTGGAAATAAGGACCAAAATGTATAATAGACATTGGAAAATGGGAAGAAATGTTCAAATGAGAAGGGGAACAAGAGAGGGGGAAGAGGGGGAAAGAAGAACAGGGGAAAAAAAGAGAATAGAAGAAAAAAATAGAAACAAAGGTTTTGTAAATAAGGACAGGAAGAGCCGGGGATTTAGCTCAGTGGTTCCAGCACCTGCCTCGAAAGCACAGGTGATTCCCAGTACCAAAAACAAACAAGGACAGGAAGAGAGGTTGAAGGGAGGGAAAAGGAATGGGCAAAAAGGAAGAAGCAAGAAATACATTATCTACAGGTACAAATTCCCTATGATGAATGTTATCATTAGGTATATCTAAAATGTACCAATAAAATTTTTTACGCCAAAATAGACCAAGTGAGAGGTTTTAAGGTTCTGGCTCAAGTGTTACACAAAAGAGTCTTGTGAATTCTTGTGCTCTCCATGAATGACCCTTTTGTTATCTCCCTCCCCGCTTTTTTTTTCCAGGAAGAATCTGAGTGAGCTAGATGAGATCCAGCAGTATTTCAGCCAAAAGCTCACCAAGCCTTTCCTGCCTCTCAGCCCTCACACTAATACTGCCATCTTTCAGTGCCAGGAGAACCACAGGGACCAGTCTGGGCCAGGAGTCAGCAGCCTAGACCCTCAGAACCAGTGCATTCTGGAGAAATCCAGTAACCTGGTGTTGCAAATCAGCTCCTTAATTTCAGGTATGGCTCATTTGTGTCTGCTTCAGGTAAGCCTCTCTAACAGATTGATCAACAGTTTTCACATCTTTCGTTTTTTGAGACAGGGTCTCACTATATAGTCTTTTTTTGTTTTGTTTTGGTTTTTTTGGTACCGGAAATTGAACTCAGGACCTTGAGCTTGCTGGGCAGGCATGGAACCACTGAGCTACATCCCCAGCCCTTGCTTTGTACTTCAGGCTGGCCTTCAACTCACTGTGTTGCCCAGGCTGGTCTCAAACTCACAGTGATCCTCCTGCCTCAGCCTCCCAAGTGCTGGGATTGCAGGCACACACCACCACACCTGACCTATCTTCCTTTTTTAAAAAGAGACATATTGTGCTCGCTTCGGCAGCACATATACTAAAAAGAGACATATTGGTATGGCACAGGAGCATGCAGCAGTGGAAAGAGCATTGAACTACAGGCAGAAGATGCAGGGCCTTGGTAGGTTTCTGGATAGACTTGCTGTATGACCCTGAGCATCTCTTTTCACTTCTTGAGCTTTTGTTTCCCCAACCAAAAAAAAGAGAAGAGTGGGTTAGATGAGTTGTTTCTACCAGTTCTTAAACCTGTGCCAATAATTTTTCAGAAAAATCAACTACAAACTGGTTAAATTCTAAGTTTCAAAACCCAGAAATCTGTATCTTAGTAAGCACCCTAGCTGGTTCTGGATGTTGGGAGTTCATAGTCCACCTTTTGAAAAACCCCTCAGAAAAGTGATTCTCACTTTGGCTGCAGGTTGGAATTATCAAGAGGGTTATAAAAATCCATCTGCCCTGGCTGCACCACAGGGCAACAGAATCTCTGAGGCTGGAACCCACACATCGGTGTTGTTTATTAACACACACCCCTCAGTAATTCTAGTGTGTGGCCAAGACTGAGACCTCCAGAGCGACTGTTTCCCAAACTTGCCTGAACATAAGAATTACTGGGGCGCTTATTTTGAAATGCAGATTCTCAGGTCTTGTGCCATCATTTTGAGTCAGGATCCAGGGTTAAGACCTGGAAATCTTTATCAGGCAAGCTTTAGGAAGGATTCACTTGGCATCATTTTTGCTCAAAGAAAACATAGATTCTACATTGGGATGAGTGAATTCAATTTTCTGTTTAAAGGTGGGAGCGGGGGGACGTACCATGATAGGCAAAGATAGTTCTCCCAAGAAAGAAAGCATGAGAGCAAAACAGAAGGAAGGCTTGTTTGAGAAAGAGATGGAAGCAAATAAGGGAACCACTTTAAAGGGATATATTAAAAGAAGTCAGAGAAGAGAATTGAAGGATTAAAGCTGGAAGCCCTTGAGGCCCAACTTGTAAGTTTAATGCTTATCCAAAAGAAAATGGGGGAACTGAGGGTGTACATGCATGTAAGGTCCTGAGTTCAGTCCCCCACACCACAGAAGGAAGTGAGGGAGCAGGGGGAGTTCTCAGCAAAGGGATGGCAGAATGAGAGCTGATTTTCACAAGGACAGGATGAATCTGAAATGAGATGTTTAAATCAGGGGAACCAGGTTAAAAGAAAATTAATAACAACCCACCTCTACTCCATCATGCCTTGTAAACCTTTTTATTTATTTATTAATTTTTTTTTTTTTTTTAGACAGCTATGTAGTTCAGGCTGGCCTTAAACTCACTGTGTACCCCAGGCTGGCCTCAAATTCACAGCGATCCTCCTGCCTCAGCCTCCCAAGTGCTGGGATTATAGGTGTGTACCACCACATCCAGCTCCTAGACTTTTTTGAAGAAATTCTTAGATATATAGGTGGATATGGGTAAAATTTAAGAGTCACTGAGTGGGATTTTATTTATGCCACATTTGTGTGCCAGAACCTCTGATAGTCCCTAGAGACACAACATAAGTTAGACGTACAGACCACTACACAGTAGCATGTTCTTAAGTGCTTCCTTATAGTGTAATACTGCCCAGGGAGGCTTCTTGAAGGAGATGCAATAGAATAGGACAGTGGTAGCAAGCCTATGGCACACGTGCCACAGCGGGCTGTTTGTTATCATTGAAAGCTCTAAAAGGTTCGCCATCATTAGAATAGGGCCCTAAAGGATGGGATGGTTTATAAAAAGCAGGAAGACTGGAGCTGGGGATTTAGCTCAGTGGCACCACACCTGCCTTGCAAGTGCAAGGTTCTGAGTTCAATCCCTGGTACAAAAAAAAAAAAAGAAGAAGACTAAGCTGGGCATGGTAGTGCATACCTGTAATGCCATAACTCAGAAGGCTGAGGCAGAAAGATCATGTGTTTAAGGCCAGCGTGGGCTATGTAGCAAGACCCTGTCTCAAAACAAAACAAAGCAAGAACTGTCCCAAGACAAAAATGATAGTTCAGGCCAGAGAACCAGGATCAACTAAACCTGCTTCCTGGTGCCTATTCTTGTTTTTAGTAGAAATATTCTGTTTTCATATATCTACTCACTCTCCTTTGAGTCTTAAACATCCTCAGTATATTAAATAGCTAGTACATCCTGTAGGCTGAGCCCTCTGTTAGGTGAAGGAGGGATGGCCCCTTACCCCCATGAGTCAAATTTACCTCTACTGAAATTTTTTCCTCTCAAGAATCTTGTAAACAACTAGATGCAGTAGTGCATGCAAGGGAAGACTGCAAGTTCGAGACTAGCCTCAACTACACAGCAAGTTTGTTTGTTTTTTGGTTTTTGGTTTTTTTTGGTACCAGGGATCGAACTCCTGTCCTTCTGCTTGCAAGGCAGGCGGCGGAACCACTGAGCTAAATCGCTGGCCCTACATAGCAAGTTTGAAAATAGCCTGATCTACATAGCAAAACTCTGTCTCAAAAAAAAAAAAAAAAAAAACATGCAAACATGTCATTTGCTATTTATGAGACAGGATCTCTTAGCATTAAGTAAAATATGAAATAAATCAGATATAGAAGGATAAATATCTCATGATTTCTCTTATATGAGAAACCCTAAAATATAAATAAAGAGTGAAAAAAGAGATGGTAAGAAACAGGAGGTAGACTTTGTGGAGATGAGATCTGGGCAAAGGAGGACGGAGAAGGGCAGGTTGGGGGGAAGGTAAAGTAAAATGATCAAGATGTGATATGTATATGTATTAATTCACCAAGATGAGAATAAATAGTATACATTGCAAACATATACTAATTTTTTAAAAAGAGACAAGATCTCACTGTGTTACCTGGGCTGGCCCCAAACTCCTCGACTCAATCCTCCTGCCTCAGCTTCTTGAGTAGTTAGGACTACAGGCATGTGCCACCATGTCCAGATTGCTTGCTAATTTATTCAGTCCAATTTCATCCAAAAAATTATTTGAGATGGCTAGTAACCTCTGTTTATTAAGTGTCTGTACATACACCACGTAATTATTCCCATTTGTCTCACATATTCTGTACTGCAACCTATACAATGGGTGATTTTTTAAATATTTTATTTTATTTTATTTTATCCCATTTCCCCCTAAACCCCCTTCCCTCCCTATGTACAAAAGCTTTGTTTCTATTTTTTCCTTCTCTTTTCATTTTTTTTCATGTCCCTTCCTTCCTTTCTCCCACCCTCCTCCCTCATTCCCCTTCCCATTTGAACACTTTCTTCAGAATGGGTGATGTTAATCACACTTTATAGATAAAAAAGTTAATGCTGAACTCCATAATACCAACTAGTTGGGATCTGAGGCAGGAGGACTGCAAGCTCAAGGCCAACCTGGGCATCTTAGTGAGATCCTGTCTCAAACAAAATTTTTAAAAGGGCTGGGAGGGTCAGGAATTTAGCTCAATGGCATTGTGCCTGCCTCGAAAGCACAAGGTCCTGAGTTTGATCCCCAGTACCAAAAAAATGAAAAATAAAAGGGCTGGGAGTATAGGTCAGTGGTAGAACACTTGCCTAGCAAGCTTAGGCTCTGGGTTCATTCCCCAGTACTGCCCCCAAAAAAAGGCTTAGAGAGGGAAGGTAAGTCATGACTATGAAATTCACAAGTGACAGTAGAGATTTGAAACTAAGACTGACTAGTGCCAACGTATGTGCCCTTTCCAACACACCTTGCTGGTGGTACATATTTTATTATTTTACTTTCCAAGTAAAATAGCTTTAATAACTGTCATCAAATAGGTAAATAAGTGGACTCTCGTTTTGGTTTTTAATATAGGTAATTACTGAAGTAAATGGCAGCATGAAAATGCCCACCAGGACTCTCAGCTCCCAAGAATTCCTGAGCATGAGCATATAGTCTCTGAGAGTATTTCCACAGATGCATCCACAGCTATTAATAGATTAGATTTTGGTCCTCTGCTGTTAGAATAAAGTAAAAGAAATTGTACTTCCCTGAATATAGTTTCACTGACTCAAGTGAAATAACTGTTTGTTCAAAGTCTGATTGCTAGAGAGACCAGTGTGGAAACCTTGAGTGGTCTGTGGCCCTGGCTTTTAGTAAGAATGATATCTGTTGCTGTTCAGATCTCCAGACAATCACCAGGAATTCTCAAGCAGCTTTGACTTCTCATCAAGCAAGGAGTAGAAGCCAAGAGGTCACCACCCTCCCAGATGCTCAGGATACAGAGGCCATGCAAGAACGGAGCACAACTCCAGATGTGCCACTGGCAAGAGCTGCAGAGGAGGGCACAAATTCCCCACCTCCTCCTGCTCTTGAGGAGACTTCTAATGGAGGAGGAATGCTCCATGAGCCCCTGGGACACACAGTACCTGTTAAAAGAATGCAGAGCAGTGAGGAAACTGAGGCGGGTCCTGCCTACAGTGATGAGGACTATGAAGAAGACATCATTGAGCCCAGGACCCTAAATGAGATCACCACTGTGACAGACAAAACTAGCCCTTGGTCCAGTTTCATGTCAGACACAAGTGAGGTCATCAGCCCTCAGCCTGACGAGGAGCAGAGAGGTCTCTCCTCTCTTTCTCCAGGACCTTCACCCAAAGAGAAGCTCAGGGGCAGAAGTACCTTTCTGTCCAGCCCAAAAATGGCTGTCAACTCCCTCCTACCTAGGCAGGGTGCTCCTAGCCTTGTTGCTTGTGAGGGTGGGGCCTCTAAGGTCAGGGTTGGAGAGCCTGCCTCAACCAACCCTAAGCCTAGCACACACCTTCCACACTCGGGAATCCAGCGGGCCAATACTTTTATTGGGTGGAATTCATCACGAGCTGATCAAGACAAGAAGCCAAAGCCAGAACCTCAGGTTGACAGTGAAGCTGCCTCCAGTGAGCTCAGTGACTCTGCTGATAGCACTGAGAAATTCTCTCAACATCTGGCCTCCCAAAGAAAAAGAGAAAACCATAAAAAGCCACCCAGGGAGCCCCCTAACATCAGGCAGAAGCAGGTGACAACTGAATCAGAGGTATCTGCAAGGCAGAGCCTCCTGTATCCTTTGATGTTTCCCCCAAGTGGCCCCTTAAGACATCTTCAGGCATTTTGGATGTTAATGTTAGATTAGCCAAATGCTTGAGCAGTGGCCACCCTCATGGAATCTATGTGGGACTTGGGGAGTCTTCCTTCAGAACACTCATCTACATGATAGGTGCTATAGGTCTAGTTGACACCAGCCCTCTGTAGGACACTTTGAACTAGGCTTACGTGTTGGTAGCACATTCATAAGCTTGTCTATCTGATTTATCCAATTCATCTAGAGCAGTGGTGGCGAACCTGTGGCATATGTGTTATTTTTCTTTTAAGACAAGATATTAATGTAAATTAATGTAAAACCTCAATATCCAGGTTTAATTGCAGTGTTGGCACTTTACAATTAATAAGTGGGTTTTAGATTGTATTTGGGCATTTGTCTCTAAAAGGTTTGCCATCACTCATCTAGGGGGTAGTTTGCCACGTGGAAGCAAGGCTTGGGGTTTCAGTTAAAATAGAAGTGGAAGGTATGGCTGGGGGTAAAAGTCTGTGGTAGAGAACTTGTCAGGCTTGTGTGAGGCCCTGGGTTCAACCCTCAGCATGGCAACAGCAACAACAACAACAAAGCCAGGTAGAGTGGCACATCTTTGTAATCCCAGCTACTCGGGAAACTGAAGTGGGAAGATTGCAGATTTGGGGCCAACCTGGGCAATTTAGCAAGATCCTGTCTCAAAAAACAACAGTTGGTGGGACTGGGCTTGGAGGTACACACCTGTAATCCCAGCCCTTGAGAGGCTGAGGCAGGAGGATCACAAGGAGTTGGAGGCCAGCCTAGGCTACATGGAATAGCAAGATAAGACCCTGTGTCAAAAAAAAAAAAGTGGATGAGGCTGTAGCTCAGTGGTGGAATCCTGAGTTCAGTCCACAGTACCCCACCCCCCAAAAAAAAGAGAAAATAAAAGTATAGACAGAGGGAGAAAGAAGAGCACTAGCATTGATGGAGCATTTACTATGTTCCATGCACTTCACACTTTTCATGTAGTCATCACAAGTCTTTCAAGGAGGTATCATTTATTTTGCATGTAAGGAAACTGAGGCTTAGCATTATAGTGACTTTCCTAAGACAAATTTTTAAAAAAAAAACAAGTGATGGGTACCTGGAGGGCAATGGGAATATCAAGAAGGGTGTACAAGTCCAGAGAGAGGCAAAAGATGGTACAGAGGCTGGTGAGGGAGATGGAGGGAGCTGCAGATTTCGAGGCTGGGGAAGGTATGTTGATGGGGATGAGTAGGAGTCAGCCAGAGACAGCTGGGGAGGAGGTGGGCCAGAGGCCTGTCCTAGCAGGGGAGTAGGGCCAGCATCTGCCAGGGTGTGGTAGAGAGAGACCCGCCAGGGTTTAGGGAAAGGTAAGATTAATGTCCACAGGGGGATTTCGAAAGGTTCTGCCTGTGTGCTGCTGCATGCCTGGCCTGAGTAATTTAGTAATTTAGTGAGACCGTATCTCAAAAAAAAAAAAAAAAGCCAGGCATGGAGTTGCATGCCTGTAATCTGAAGATCTTTGCAAGTTCAAGGCCAGCCTGGGCTCCATAGTGAGTTCAAGACCTGCCTGAACTACATAGCTAGACCCTGTCTCAACAAACAAACAAAAACTGAATAAATTTAAAGAATTTGAGGGAGGAGGCTGGGAATATAGCTCAGTATGAAGACCTGGGTTCAATCCCTAGCGCAAAAAATAATAATTTTTAAAAACAAGTGATGAAGCCAAGAAGTGGGCAGCCTTGAGATGGATTTTCCTGACCTCCAGAATGGTACTGTTGGTGGGAAGAAAGGGCCTCTGACATTCCCCTTTCCCTCCTTTGAAACACAGACTGGCATGTTATAGGAAAAGGACACTACTAGGGACCATAGGATCTTCACATCTGTACTGCCCAGCTGATCCAGACAGCTCACGGGGTGTTCCCACAAGCAAGAGGGATCTTGTGGCTGTTAGGTGAAGCGAGCCGCTTTACTGACTCAAGAATGTCCTCCACTGGATGCTAGTGGGGACCCACCTTTAACTCTTCTAGATCCAATATCTCATTTATGTGACTTCAGACTTAGGTTTTCTGAGCCTGTTTCTTCTCATGTAAGATTGAAGCAGTAATTCCTTACCCATGAGACTCTCAGTTCCCCAAAACAGCAACCTTATCTTTTTGTGTTCCCTTCACCTGGCATTGCACAGAGTAGGAGTCAGTAAATACAAATTAAACTGAACAATCTCAGTTTCACAAAAATATTGAGAAAATCAAATGGGTAAAAAAATTTATATACATCACACAGATGTGACTCCTGATACAGGTCAGAGAAAAGAAGTATGAGAGAATAAGCTCAGGAAAAAGCGTTACATGTAGGTAGCCTGGGGCTGAGGATTCAAAACAGATGACCTCTGGTGAAACTCTTCCCTGGCTTCGCTCATCCTGCTTCCTGATGTTGCTGCCCTCAGAATCAGTTTAGTTGTTTTCAAAATAGGGACTGCCACATGTGCCCAGGCCCCTAGAGTTAGGCCTTCCTAACTATTCTTTCAGAAAATAAATATAGCCAGGCTTTATGCTCAGTACTAAGAACAGATCTGAATCAGACTTTACCTCAAGTTCCTGTTACCTGGTAGGAGCCAATCAAGTAAACAGGTAGTTACAGTTTATTGTTCTAAGTCCTACGGTAAGAATGGGAGCAATGGTAGGAAGCTGCCATAACTCTACTTGGAATTACCCCAGTAAGAAAGACTTGAGAACTACACCTTCAAGATAAACAGGCATTATGTAGGCAGAGCCAAGGGTAGTTCTAGCCAGGGCAAACTCGGTGTGCAGGGGGCTGGCCAGGCAAAAGAGCCTGGCCCGTGAGCACCAATTTACTGCTGCTGGAGCCCAGGGCTAAGTAAAATGGTGAGAGAGGATACAGGCTCTGGATCTTAGCTTTTTAGACCCGGCCAAGATCCCTAGGCTCTATCCTACAAGCAAACATCAGTTTCTCCATCTATAAGATGGAAGCAAAAGTACTTATAGGGTTGCAAAAATTAATAATGCAAACTACCTAGCCCAGTTCCTGGTACACAGTGTTTGGCAAATGTTATCTGTTAAGAGTATGATGTTGGGCTGGGGATTTAGCTCAGTGGTTCCGGCGCCTGCCTTGTAAATGCAAGGTCCCGAGTTCAATCCCCAGTACCAAAAAAAAAGAGTATGATGTGGTCAGATTTATACATTAGGTCACCCATGTCCTTGTAGAAGCAGATTAGAACAGGGAGACTGGAAGCAAGACCACCCAAGGAACATGCACTAACAAGAGATGGAGAAAGTCTGACCTAAAGCTCAGAGTTCTGTATGAGGAGGAAGGGCAGGGGATGAGAAGGAGAGAAATACAAAGTATAATTTAGAAATTTCTGTCACAAGTTACTATCCTGGTGTTGTCATTTACCAGATAGGGAACAGCACATAAAGAGATGGGTTTGGGGGAAGATGCTGATTTCTATTTTAGACAAATGCCTACAGGACATCCAGGAGAAGATAAGGCCTGGCATTCTGGCATGGGATTGGATATAAAGGTGAACGTCTCTAGAAATTGAAAGAAATTGATGAGGGCAGCAGGAAGACCAGGGAAAGGTAGAACACACAGACGGAGCCCTGAGGGTCACTAGTATGTAAGAGGCAGGTAGAGCAAAGCAGAGCCACACAGTAGCTGAGCCAAGCAGAGAAACACTGAGGACATGGAGTTCAGCAGAGGCTGCCGGGAATTTCAGGTGTGGCTGGCACTCTGAAGTGAGGATGGGTCCAGAAGAAGGTAGACTGGCATGCGTCTCCTGGCTTGAGCATTAAGGGGGACCCTGCAGTGGTGGGAACAGATCAGACCTGGGTGGGTAAGGGGTCTGTTGGTGAAGATAGCCAGAACAGGGTGCTTTGCCCATAAGCTAGGGAGACAAGAGTAGCTGCTGTTTGTTAAGTGTTCACTGTATCAGCCACCATTCTAAGCACCTTACCTATATCAACTCAACCCTCCAAACTGTAGGTACTATTATATCTGTTTTAAAGATGAAAAGAATTGAGGCACCAAAAGCTTCCTGAAGTTACCCAGCTGGTACAGGACAGCCAAGTGTTATAACTAGAAGTGAATCTGAGGTTGGGCACAGTGGGTTTTAGGGAGAGGGCAGAATTGGGGTTTAGGAAAAATGGAAAAGTTGTACATTTTCATTAAAGAGAAAAAAGTTGGAGAGTTGTTCTGTTGGTACAGGACTGAAAACAGTCAGGAGGCAACAGGCTGAGGGGAGGTTCCATGGCACTTCCCAGCAATGCTGGTCCTTCCCCCACAGCATCAGCTGACTGCCAGAGGCCCAGCAATCAGAACAGCACCAGCAAAAGGCCCTGCCTCAACTGTGCTTGTGCAGAAAGTTTGAGTCAAAGTACTCTTTCCCTTCAGACCCTCCACTCCACCCCCAGCTCTCTACAGAAAAATCAGGCACTAAAAGCCAGGCGTGGTGGTACATGCCTATAATCCCAGCACTTGGGAGGTTGAGGCATGCGAGTTGCCACAAGTTCAAGGCCAGCCGGGGATACATAGTCCAAGAACTGCATAGTGAGACCCTGTCTCAAAAAAATCAGGGACTTGAACCAAAATTGGACATGAATGCATTTCATCCAAGTCAATAGCTCTACCTCAGACACCATGCTAAGTGACAGGAATAAGGCTAAAAAAAGATCATCTCTGCCCTCTTGGAGTTCAGGGTCAGGCATAGAAGAGCAATGATAAAATAGAAAACCAGTTGGTTGGGCCACCTGTGCCCTTCAGACAGCCCCTTAATTTCTGAATGTGATCAGAGAACAGTCAGGCAGACAGACCCTCCTTCAAGGCCAGGCACCTCTGTCCTGTGTAAGGCACTGCCCCTGGAGTGACCTTCCCACCTGCTCCCTGTCTCTCACCTCTTAACAACTCAGCTTTTCACCAGTGGGCCCTCTGCAAGGATCATGCAGCCCCTGATGCCTACCAGCCTTATTCCAGGATTGAGGGAGGTACCTGAAGGAAACCACACTCCCTACCACTGAGAAACATAAGGAATATTGAGGGACATACTAGTTGACAGTCACGACATACTAAGCATTCTCCTGTGTAGTAGACGGCTCTCAAATATGAGGAAGGAGGGTTCACTGTGGGCTAAAATTAGGAGAAGGCTTCCTGGAAAAGGTGAGATTTAAACTGATGCATAAAGCACAGACTGTGACTTGTTAGGAGTGCACAGCCTCTGCCAATAAGAGGAGGAAAACATAAATGGTGTGACTGAGGTCAGTGGAGATGCTGGTCTGACAATGGGGTAGACTTCTAGGTGTCTTTGTCCCTTAACTACCATTACAGCCCGGAGCCCATTGTTGTACCCAACTTCTTTTTGCCTCCCCAGCAGCTGGAGGCCTCCCTACGGATGCTCTCACTCTCTACAGCTGTGCCACCACCAGCCACAGCAGATCAGGTAAGAAAACAGCCAATGTAGGGTCATTCTGTTTCCCTAAAAGGATCTACACAGTGCAGAGCTGCCCTGGACCATCTTCCTAGAAAGACTCCAACAGCAGTCACTCCTTGCACTTCCACTGAGTATATTCTTGGGCAGGGAGCTCAGGAAAGATCAGCTGTGTGAGAGCAGAGCACTGTTGGCTAAAACTGACATGCTTGGGGGGAAAAAACAGCACAGGAGCATAAAAGCAAGAGTTAGCTAAGAAATGCATTTCCAAGTACTCTGGGAGCTCCAGCTAAGCAAAGGAAGGTACCAGTGGGGGACTCTGCAATAGGAGGTACATCTTCAGGGGACTGTGGCAGGTAAGTGAAGTCTGGATGAAGAGAAATCACTACAGCCTTACTCAAAAAATACTTCCACGAGGACATCTGTCTGGTGCCACCCTTGTTATTGATCCTTGTGGCCAAGGATTGTTGTTGCAAAACAACTTTTGTCGTTGTCCTCATTTTGCCTCTAAAAGTTTCCTTCTACCCCATCCCCTTGTAATATGCTCATGGTTTCCAAGGTACATGTGCCCCACATTGCAGTGCTTCCTACTTATTCTCAAATAAGATTATTCTTCAGAGACTATCTCTGTTAACTAGTTTGACACTAGAAAACAAAGTCTCCAAAAAAGTAAGAGAAAAATGTTTTCAAGAATTAGATGTTTTTAAAGCATTGAAATAGTTACCATGGGATAAGTCAGAACTTTGACTTCTTTACACTTAACAGTTGATTGGAGATTTCGTTGTCAATTATATTTGGCAGCATCACTGTAATCTCAGAGTTTGGGATCCCTTATGGTCTTAAAAATGGCCTCACTTTGAAAAATTTAAGACAGAAAAGTAGTCTCTTGTATTTATTCACATACTTACTATTTCTAATGTTTTCCATTCCTTCTTCACAACTTGATTTCTACTTTGGACCATTTCACAGAGTGTAGATCTACTGGTAATTGATTCTCTCAGCTTAATTGTCTGAAAATATCTATTTTGCCTTCACTTTTAAAAAATTCCCTCACTGGCTATAGAATTCTAAATTGTGTTTTCTTGTTATGTTCCATTTTTCTGATGAGACATAGACATCACTCTGCCTCACCTGAATACAAGCAATTGATTATGTCCAAAACTTAAACTTTGCTTACTGCCTCTACCACCTGCATTTCTTATTGCAGGAATTCAACCATCATCCATGTGGTTAATCCTGCAAGAGCATAACTATCATCTTTCACTCCTCCTCAGACTTCACAACCCGTAGCCAACCCATTACCAAGGCCTCTTAATTCTACCCCCAAATATGAATCCACTCACTTCTCAGTATTCCCTTACCCAGCCCTAGCTATCTCCCGAAGGACTATGTCTAACTAGTTTTACTCACAGCCACATTTTTCTACTATCCATTCTCTGTACTACAGCCTAGGTGAGCTTCTACTCTAATCAGACTTTCATCCTACTTTATCAGTGAAAAGAGACACACCTTCTGGTTAAAGTTTTTTTTGTTGTATTTTGGTTTTGTTTCTTTTGCAATACTGAGGATTGAGCCCAGGGAGTGCTGAGCTACTTTCCTAACTTTTTTTGGTGTTTTTGGTATGGGGGATCGAACTGGGGACCTTGTACTTTCAAGGCAGGGAGCAAAACCACTGAGCTAAATCCCTGCCCCAATTTTTCTCTTTTGAGAGAGTGATTCATTAAATTGCTCAGGCTGGCCTTGAATTTATGATCCTCCTGCCTCAGCCTCCAGAGTAGTTAGGTTCATGAGCCTGTGCTACCATACCCAGCTATATTCAAAGTGTCTTGTCCCTACTTCGCCCCTGCTTCTAGCTATGGCTGCTAAGCTTGCTGCTGCATTTAGCACCAAGGACGGCCTCGTCACTGCAGGAGGAGAGGACCCTGGGATCAGGCCCATGGGAAGGCAGACAACCAAGGGGGTGAAAGGCAACTGAGGCAAGCAGCTGTGTTGAGTCCTCACTCTGTCTGAGGCAGCAGTCCACAAGGCACTGTTTACTTTCAGTTTTCGGCTCTTGAGATTTGTTTGCAGCTCCTGAGTCAGTGTTTCCATCACTTAAGGGAACTACTTTGGAAAAAAATAAAACATCAGCCCTAATCCCAGGCCAGAGGCTCACTGTGGGGAGAAAAGGGGAAAACAGTGGAGTGGGGAGAGCTTGGCCTGGCCTAGCACTGAGCACACCTTGGGGAGGTGCTGTATCCCAGTTCTACTCAGGACTTTTCGGGCCTTCCTGCCACAGTGAGAACAGCAAGGCTTCATTTTGCTCTGGTGTCTGCAGCCAATGTCAGCTCCAGCGTAGCCCCTGTGTTTTGCAAGATGTTTTACCTGGCCTGAGCCTTAATATCTGAATTACCTTTGGCCCTCACAGTAGCCCTGATTAAGAAGACCAGACCGGGCTGGAGATTTAGCTCAGTGGTTCCGCCGCCTGCCTCACAAGTGCGGGGTCCTGAGTTCGATCTCCGGTACCAAAAAAAAGAAGATCAGATAGAAGTTCTTAGCTCCACTTAGCAGCAAAGACACTGAGGCCCAGAAATAGAAAGTGTCTTTGTTTGAGTGAGTGAGAAGGTTGGACTGGGCCAGAGACCAGTGATTCCTCTACTCCTTCCCACTGCCTCTCCCCAGAAAGGCCCTGGGATACCTTGAAGCAAGGGTAAGGGAATTGGGGACACCTGTACCCACCACCCCCTGGGAACATGTGGCCTGTTCACAGGGATCACCTGGGTGAAGTGGAGGAAACCCAGAACATGCGCTGGGATCAGATCACATTCAGACCTTTGGAGAAGAGGCTGGATCACAGGGACCTGGCCAGAGAGGAAGCCACAGACCAGGCTAAGTGTGTGATTGGCAGACACCTCCTCCACATTATCTGCTCATCCTGCTCCCCATTTTCAGAGCAGGAAACCAAGACCCAGAGAGATTGTAAGGCACTTTGCAAAGAAGTGGTAGAGCCAGGAGGTTTAGAGCTAACTCTCCAGTCAGGGTTAGCCTCTTTATTTGGGGAGCCCCAGGAAGCCCCCACATTATCATTTTCCTTCTGTTCCTCCCACGTGCTTATTTTCTCCCCAGGAGAGGCTCACCTTTGCCATTGAGGGCTCTTCTAAGACACATGTATTGCTGGGAAGGCCTACCATGTTTGTGGCATGGGCATCCAAGTCCCCAGAAAAGAGCAGGTCCTCATGTCTCTCTCTCTGTCTCTCTCTATCACACACACACACGCACACACCCACACACGCACACCACACACCTATCCCTGTCCTTTACAGATCAGCTCATTGAGGTCCAAGAGGAATAGATAACTCCTCCTCAACCACTTGGGAACTACCCTCAGTACCCCTTTCTAAGTTTGTCTTCATGCAGGGCATGGTGGCACATGCCTGTAATGTCATTTCTCTGGAGGCTAAGGCAGGAGGATTGCTGTGAGTTGGAGGCCAGTCTGAACTACACAATGAGACCCTGTCTCAAAAAATAAAAATAAGTCTGTCTTGTACTGCCTGCATTCCCTCAATCCAGGCTCACTGCTTTGCCAGCAAAGAATACTTTTTTTTTTTTCTTTTTTGGTACCAGGGATCAAACTTGGGACCTTGCGCTTGCGAGGCAGGCGCTGGAACCACTGAGCTAAATCCCCAGCCCTTTTGCCAGCAAAGAAATTCCACCTTTGCTCAAACCAACCCTCACCTGGGATACTTTCTCCCATTTTTTCATGTTCAAACTCTGCCTTCATGTTTTTTCAAAGTATCCTTCCAGGAACTGCACCCCATGTATGACACCCACCAACTAGACTCCAGGGCCGTGCACCCCCTGCAGCTCTACAGCCCTGCTTCCATGTGGCCTCCTCCTTCCTCCCCAGGAAGGCTGATGGCTCCTGCAAAGCACACACTGTGCTGACCATTTTCTTGTGCCTGCCACACTGCTGGAGTATGGAAGTATTTCAGAGGAGCAATTAGTACATTTGAAGGTATCCCTGCTCTAGGCAATTTGCCCTCTTTTCAGCCCTTCTAGGGTCATGTGTTTTAAGGTAGTAACCCTGAAGAACATCTTTACTATTTCAAGATGTTCCTTAAACTGTTTAAAGGTTAACAGAAGCCATATATTGCTGAGTGAGTGTGTGTTGCTTCCACACCCCTGCCCTGCCCTGTACTTAGAGCCAAGTCCTGACCCTGTCATGCCGCCCGGTCTGGGCCATACAGATATGGATGTGGGTGCTGGAAGGTTGACTGAACCAGGTGTATGGATTCAGCTCTGGGGCAGATATGGGCCCAGCCAACAGCTACAGGCCATGCTCATGCTTTTCCCCTAATGAGTGGCCTCACCCCCACCCAGCTCTGTTGAAACCCTGCCTATCTTGGATCCCAGCTTTGAGTGACGCCTCCCCAGACCTTCCAAGCTTACTAGTTGCTCCTTTTCCAGTGTTCCCAAGCTTCAAGCCTTCCTTTGTGACTGTTGGGTAGGTCAGTGGCTGTCTCTCCTCTAGCCTGAGCAGCCCCATGAGGACAGGAACCATGTCTACCTGTTGTTCATAGGAGTTGATCAAATTGAGTAGATCTTAGGCTTCTAAAAGTTTTGTTGAATCACCAGCATCATTCTTCCATGGTGATTGCATGAGCTGAGGTAGTTGGCCCTTCCAGCTTTGGAGATGAGACCCACCAAGTCTCTCCAAAATAGAGAATGCTTCTGTTCTGACAGATGAGGAAACAAAGACCTAGTTGTAGGATTTGAGATAGAAAACCAAACTTCTAGGTCTGTTTTTGTCATCTGGCTTTTAAAACAAAAATTCCCCTGCTTCCCTTTTGATATAGTAGAGATAGAAATGGAAAGTAAGTTACAGCTGGTGACCCAGAAGATCCATCTACACTATAGATAGAGGACTGGAATTCGACTTTTGCCACCTCTAAACCCCAAGTAGCTCAGGAAACACCCACCTTGGACCGTGCAGGCACAGAGGAGCTTATAGAAGCTTAATGTGCTAGAGACCCTGAGAGGATTTGATTTCACTAAAGGCCTGGAACATGGTAAGGCAAACAACCACTGGTTCTAGGAATGAATGAGATGTTTTCTGCAAGAGGCGGTCTCCTCCCACCTGATTTAAGCCTCTGATCACCATGGCATGTTCCTACCCATTCACTGGTCTAAAGCTGCCAAGCTCCCATGTCGGACCTGGCCCAGCTGGAGTTGCATGCATTGGAGCCAGGTCATGCCCTGCAGAAGTGTCCAGTGTGGAGGGGAGGACAGCAGCATGAGCTCCTCACTGGCATCCCCTGGCTGAGGTGTTATGCCAGGCAGCTGCTCCCCAGATTTTGGAAGGAAGAAGTAAAAACCAGCAAAGGGTGATTTCCTTCTTCCCTCAGCCTAGGCCTGCCTAAAAGAGAGCTGTGTCTTCTAACTCTGCTATGTGGCTCAGCACTAGTACCACTTGCTCTTGGCTATAAGGAAAGCCAACATGTGGGCAGACAGTGCTGAGTCCCTGCTCAGCTTGTACTCACTCCCTTAGTGTTTAGAATTCTTTACTGTCGGGGTACCTTTTTCAGGAGGGAGACTGACAGCCAAGCAATAGAACAGTGCTACCCAATCCCTATTCCCCTCATCTCAATTCTGGCTGCTATTCTAATTCTTTGGGTAGATGCCTGTCTCTAGTGATGAGCTCTGAAGGTAGGAACTGAGTCCTGTTCATTTCTGTCTCCCTTTTACAGTAGACATTAAAAAGACAAAAGAAATGAAGGAAAGAAGAGATTTCTGAAGTTACTGATCTCAGAACCAAGTTTATTTAGCCAGGCCTCAGTTTCCCATTAGCAGAACTTTAGGTGATAAGGGGAAATGGTCCCAAACTCTAGTCTATACCACGCTGATGTTTTCAGTGCCTGGGAGCAGTGCAGTGTGTTCTCAGTGCTTCATCAGCTGGAGAAGATCTCTGCTCACGGGATTTGGGAATAAACAAGAGATCTATCCATAGGGCAGCTGCATGCTGTGAAGTCAGCCGAGTTTGCCTATGGCAGCTACTTCCATCTCCTTTCATGCCTCTTCTCCAGGACCTTTTCATGCTTCTCAGCCAGCTGCCCAGGATGGATTTACTGTGTGGCCTTGAGCTCCTTCAGTACAGAAACTTGACCTGTAGTACACCAAAATGGAAGGGGGGGGTGGTTTGTTGTTTTGTTTTGGGGTGGTTTTTTTTGCAGTATAGGGGGATCGAACTCAAGACCTTGTGCTTGCAAGGCAGGCACAGTGCCACTGAGCTACATCCCTGGCCATGGGGGTTTTTTGATAACAGGGTAATGGGTGTGTGCTCTGTATCACCTGGAAGCTCCAGGAGCTCAGAGGGACAAACAGTATATTATTCGCCAGCATCTTCCCCACCAGAGTTAGATACAGTCACAGGATCACACATGGGAAAGTTCCAACTGAGAACAGTGATTTGTCTAAAAGAATACAGCAAGAGAAGGGATGAGTCTTCAAACTTCTACTAGAGGTGTCAGCCCCCTGCTCCAGAGGCACAGGAAATATGAGTCAGGGTCCCCATCTCAGCTCTGTCACTCAGAGCTGCAGGACCTTGAGTTTATTCCACTTGAACTGTGGATTCCTCATCCACAATAATGAGAAAATGATGTACCCACCTTGTGGAGTTGAGGTGAGGGTTTGACAAAATACGATGTATGAAGTGCTTTGTGAACCAATCAGCTCTACATGAATGTTAGCCAAAGGGCCAGAACATGAGTCACATTCTCGGGGCTAACCTAGCTGACTTCTTCTCCAGGACAAAAATGAAGCCACCAGAGGAGCCTTCTCCCAGAGGCCTTGTCGCCCCAGACCTCACTCACTCCCTCCCAACCTGCCTGAGGAAGAAACTCACAGAATCGCTCGGATATTTTCTTCTCAGTACTCCAAGACAGACTGATGGAGCCTGAGGGACTTAGGGAAGGGGCCACCTGACCACCCTCCCTCAGCCCTGTCGGACATGCAGGAGGCACTAGGCCCACTTCCTTAGGGCTGTCACAGCCTGAAACCACCACCAGCCACCTAGTCCTTGAGTACCTTGAGACCCACTCAGCATGGCCCTGAGGAATGTTCCTCCTGCCAGGACTCCAGTTTTTTCCTTCTGTGGTGAGGCAAAGGATTCTGAGTGACCCCGCTGCTCAGGGGTCACGCAGGCATCTTCCAGCAGAGAAACTTCCTAGTGTCCTCAACACAGCCAACTACTCATCTGAGCCCACCCTCTGCCTGCCATCTTTGCCTTAAAGGTTGGAGCCTGACCAGGGTTGTAGGCAGGTGTAGGTTGTGTGCATCATCCATAGCCAAGGAAAGATTAGAGCCATCACCAGTTCATTTGCTTGGGAATAAGGGTATTTTATAGACAGGAACTTTTTTATGTTATGTTGGATTAATAGGAGAGGAGGGAGACATCGCCTCCTTTAAATTGTTTATCTGATTGTATGAAATTCTAACCATGCTCTTAACTTATTGTCTTTACCCAGCTTTGATGGTCTTTGTTTCTGCCTTTAAATAAAATTCTATTGGTATTTGTATTCGTTTTCAAGTGTTTCCTGGGGTGACCAAAGGAGTTTGTTCTTGCTCAAACTGCAGAGAGAAAGCTCAGCAACCACTCAGACCCCAGAGAAGCTCACCTGGAACAGGACCAGGGTCACCATGAGACTTTTGAGCTCCCCCAAATATGTGAATATCAGATTGGTCCAGATTAAAGACATGCTAGTATTTCCTTTATACTGGTTCTTTTCTTTTTTTCCTTTTTTCTGTATTTCTTTTCCTTTGCTGGTTCTTGACATCTGTCGGCAAAAGTAGAAGAGTAGGGCCGGGGTTTAGCTCAGTGGTTCTGGCGCCTGCCTCACAAACGCAAGGTCCCGAGTTCAATCCCCGGTACCAAAAACCAAACAAAAGTAGAAGAGTCTCCTGGAACATTTCCCTCCAATCCCCCCTTTAGGGAGGCTGGGCTGATTAGCTCTTTCAAGACCACAGCCACCTAAGCAGCTACCATAGACAAGGCATGTGGGGAAGTTATGGAAAACCAATGGGCAGAGTGTGCAGTGCGACTGGACAACAAGGCTGGAAGGAACCTGCCATGGAGGGTTCTGCTTTTCACCCCACACACGTTATTTCACTTGGTCCTCAAAACAACTCCATAACCTGGAAAATAAGACACCCTTTAATGGTTGAACTGAATCTCAACAAAGTTGAATGTTTTGCCTCTGTTTACGTAGCTAGGAAATGAATCATAACACAAGACATCCCCAAAGATGTCACAAGGCTCAGTGTCCAATACAGGGCACAGCCAGTTAAGTGCTCAGGATTTGGGGGTGGGGCTGAAGGGTGCGGATCGGGTGAGGGCTGCAGCAGACTGGGACTGGACCGAGGAAATGGGTCAACTGTGGGCAGCTACAGAGAGAATCAGGAGGGTGCCCTGGGCCATATGCTGCTGGGGGTAGAGAAGAGACACCAACCTGTCTCATCAGTGAAGCTCAGATACTGTTGGAAGCCCGAGACATCTGTGAAAGCGCTTTGCCCACGCTTGGCACAGGAAATGTCAGTCCTGCCCACTCTTCAGGTCCTGGAGCAAACTAGTAGGGGCAAGTATGCTGGGCCTGCATGGGTGCAGAGATGTAAGAGCCCCAGGGAGGGAGCTAGTGCTCCCTTTACTGGTCACATTCCCTCAGCCTGACCTGGCATCTGTTTATCTCAGCTCCCAGAGCCTGCCACCCCTCCCAGCACCAGAGACCAGCCTTCCTCAGACCTCCCTCTCAGGCCAGAGCTTCCAAGCTCTGGGCTCCACCTCTCTTGGGGCACAAGGAACTTCCAGAGCAGCCTGAGGGGTAAACCCTCAGGTGAAGAATATTCTTTCCAAATCCTACTTCTGTAAATAACCTATGGGGTCAAGTGAGGATAAGGCCACAGGCAGGAGGACATGGGCTGCTCCTACCCCAGGCTGAGGGCAGCCTCTGATGACACAAGAATACCCTTGGATCTGCAACTCACTGCCTACACTTACAAAGAGTGTAATATTTATCAGTATCTCATCCTCGGAGGTTGGATCTCTCCCAGTGGTAGCTTTAAGGTGACATGACATGCCAAGTCTGGGAGCATGAGTTAGGGTGTGTTTGTCCTCACCACCAGAACCAGCCAGTGTTCCCTGACTTCCTTTTGAACACATCCTCCGAAGGAATCTAAAAATAGGTGTTTCAGGAGGCTGGTTGCATCCCAGCCCACAGCAGCCAAACTTGGAGCTTCTAGCAGGGGCTGGGCTCTGGAGACAGAGCCAAGGAAGACAAACCTGCCCTCAGGAAGCTCGTAGGCAGGTCAAGTAAGCTGATTCCTCCCTCTCCCTGGGTTTCTCTGGGGTGGTCTGGCCCCTGGTTTGGTTCCTACTTTCATCCCTCCTTCACAGAGCCTCTGCAAATCCCCCAGCTCTAAGCTAGTATTTCCAGGTGGATTCTAGAGCCCTTTTCTTTCTGAGCCCTCCAATCTCAGCAGCCCTAAAAGCCACTTCCCTTTACCACTAATGCAACTCCTGTTCTGCTGTTAATTGAGGGCAGAGCCTGTCCAAGCAAGAGGAGAGATTCAGCCCAGGCTTTGCACTGCTGTGTCTGGACTTTGGACCACACACCTGGTGCCCAGGGCTCAGTGCCCTAGTCCAGAAATGGCTGCTGCCTACTCTTGTGCCCCACCCAGTTAACTCCTCCTTCCCTCCCTTCTTTCTCTTCCCCTCCTAATTCCGCCTTGTCTCCCCTCCCCCACCCTACATGACCTGGATCCCAAGTTCAATATGCCCAATCCTTACCCTCAGTGCTTGTGGATAGAGCCTCCAGTACCTGGAGGGGACCCTTCCCACCCTTCCCCAGCTCCCTTTGGCCCCAGCAAGAACATACTAAAGCCTCTAAGTGACAGGTCATAGAGAACATAGATCACAGCAGATAGGCCCCAAAATGTGTTATAGTTTACAGGCTAAGTTCAGCCCCTGCCATGAACTAGCTATATGACTTTGATAAGTCATTGTCCTCTCTGAGATTCAGTTTTCTCATCTGTAAAATAAATATTAAAATATGATGATCCTCCATAGTAAAAAGAAGTGAAATATTGATACTACGCTACAACACGGATGAGCTTTGAAAACACAACCCTATATTAAGCGAAAGAATCCAGTCACCACAAAGAAGCATTTCCTGTATAATTCTATTTACATGAAATGTCCAGAATGGACAAATATAGAGTCAGAAAGCAGGTTAGTAGTTGCCTGGGGCTAGAGAGGGGGAAGGGAAATGACTGCTAAGGTGTATGAAGGTTTTTTTTGAGAGTGATGAAAATGTTCTAAAATAGATTGTGGTGACAATTCTACAACTGAATAAACTTTTTTTTTCCAGTACCAGGGATTGAACTCAGGACCTTGTACTTTTGAGGGACACACGTTGCCACTGAGCTAAATCCCCAGCCCGACTCTGAATAAACTAAAAACCATTTAAATTGTGTACTTAAAATAGGTAAATTAAACCAGGCATGATGGCTCACACCTGTAATCCCAGCACTAGGAAGGCTGAGGCTAAAGGACTGCCACGAGTTCAAGGCCAGCTTGGGCTACATAGTGAGTTCAAGGTCAGCCTGGACTACATAGTGAGACCTTGCCTCAGAAAAAAAAAGTGTTGGGGATATAGCTTGGCAGCACTGCACCTGCCTCGCAAGCATAAGGTCCTGAGTTTGATCCTCGGTACCAGAAAAAAAGTGTCATGCCTGGCCTGAATGAGACCTCTGCAAGCAAATAGGCTGCTCTCTGCAAACAACAGGCTGCTAGGACAGATGGCCATAAAGAAAATTCAGGAGAGAGTATACAATCTCCCTAGTGCAGAAAAGTCCAATGAGTCCCTATACACCTGCACTGACCACCCTTGGACCTTCAGTCATAAACATTCCTTATGATCATAGCCCTTTTCCAAACCCTATATTAACCTAATTCCCCTCCCAGATAGCTGCCGATATCTCTCTCTCTCTCTGTCTCTCTCTCTCTCTCTCACTCACTCACTCTCTGTTAGCCCAGGCACTCACAGATATAATAAATTTGGATTTTCCCAGCTAGCTTCTGAAATCTGCCCTGGATTTCAGTCTCTGTTCACACCTGGACAGGAATAAAGCTTTTCTCACAAAGCCTGTCTGAGTGGCCTCATATATGCCATTTATATTTTTAAAAATGTAAGTTATATCTTAATAAATCTGTTATTTAAAAAATTTTGGAATCCTAATAGGACTTCATAGGGATGTAAAATAGAAATAATATATATGAAATATCTAGCATAGGGCTGAGGATGTAGCTCAGTAGTAGAGTGCTTACCTATCATCTGTGAAGACTTAGATTTAATCCCTAGAACCACCAAAAATAAATTTATCTTGCACTTAATAGGCACCAAGAAGTGATGGTTATTATCATGGCTGTTATTAAGAGGAGAGCCCTGCCCAGTCTATCATGGAAGGCTGGCCTATCAAAGGTGATGTGTCCACACACACACCTCCCTCCATACACCCTTGTCAGTGAAGTAGCTCTTCTTTACCAGCTAGAAGGAGCAATATTAAAGTCAAGGGAGCTGAACCAGATTTGGAACTTACTGACCACACCCCTCCCTGCCCCTCACTAGCCTGCCTCTCTCCTCAAGTGATCAGACTGTCAACGAGCTTCTCTAGGATCAGCTTTCAGGTCAACTGGCATATAAGATGGGTGCCAGGCCAGAGGCAGGCAGCAGAGACAACGGTGAATGGCAAGGAGGGGCCATAGATCTTTGCTGCTGCTCCCTGAGATGGAACCCTAGAGAGCCCCTGTGCTGCACCACCCTGGCTAGACACAGGTAAGACCCAATCCCCTCCCCCAACCCTCGCACGCTCTCTCTTTCTCCCTTCTACCTGTTCTACCTTTCATGGAGGCTTATAGAGGTAGCCAGGAGTCAGCAGGGACCACTAGCCACAGCTGAGAGACCTGAGAGAACTAAACCCCAGGCCCCACCTTGTCAAAATGAGGAAACTGCAACCCTGGTGAGGGCCTTGAATGCCACACCTATGTCACTCACTCAGGACTCACATTTGCCCAGCTGGCTGCCTCTGGGGGGATTTTGCAATTCTTCACAAATATGAAGTGACTTCTTCCTTTGGCACAGAAATATTGGGATTCCACCACAAAGCCCTTCCTGGGTGTGATGGCTCATACCTGTAATCCCAGCACTTGGAAGGATAAGGCAGGAGGATCTCCATGAGTTCCAGGCCAACCTGGGCTACATAGTGAGACCCTGTTTCAAAAAACAAAAAACAAATCAAAAAAAGCCCTTCCCCAGGTGTGTCCTGGGGCCCTTTTCTTTTTTTTGATACCGGGGATTGAACTTGGGACCTTGCACTTGCGAGGCAGGTGCCAGAAGCACTGAGCTAAATCCCTGGCCCGTGGGGCCCTTTTCTCTTCTTTTTTCCTACCAGGGATCAACTCGGGACCTTCCGCCTGCGTCAGAACCACTGAGCTAAATCCCCGGCCCCGCCCTTTTCTTGAGTAGGGATGTTGAGGCCACCTCTGGCTTGAGGCCTGGCCCATGTTGTGTGTTAGAGGTTTAAGGAGCCAATGGTCATACTGCCTAGGTGGATTCCTCAATGGAAATGCTGTGGAGGCCTTGTCAGGGAGGGTGAAGTTGAGGTTGGGAAGGCAACATGGTTGGATGTCTCAGGGCGGGGTCCTCAGACTTCTGCTCAGAGGTACCAAGAGGACTTTGTTTGTAATGCAGACTCCTGGGCTCCACCCAAGATGTGAATCAGGATCTCTGGGGCTGAGGACCAAGATATTCTCTCTAAATAAGCAGTTCAAGGGATCCTGAGTGCTCCCTGAGGTCTGAGCCTCGGGACAGTGGAATGGGCACTGGTTTTCTGACAGACCTTAGTGCCAATCCCAATTCCATCATTTCAGCTGCATGACTGGATAAAGCCCTTGAACTCAGGGGCTGGGACACCCCATCTTCAGGTGCCCAGCAGAGCTGCAGGGATAAGGATTCTGCTCTCAACTTCCTCTTCCAGTCAGAGGCAAAGGTCTGCTGACTGCCAGGGCCCTTCTAGTGATGGTCCAAGAGGTTAGGGAGCAGGCCTGTGCCTGCCATTACAGCCTCATCCACCAGTCCCAGTGTGGGTTTTCACCTACGACTGTGTTCCTCCATTACGTTTCTGACAGATGGACTGCCCCAACTTCATCCTGGCTGCTGCTCCACACCTCTTGCTAGCACTATTCCAGCAGCCTCCTTTCATCTTTCCCTTCTAGCCCATCCTCCACATCGGCTTCAGCAGGCTCTGAACACAGATCTGACCATGTCATCCCCTTCCCTAAAAATTGCCACACACTTCCCATTATCCAGTAGATCAAGTCTCACCTTGGCATTCAAAGTCCTCTACCGAAGAACCTGGGTTCATCTCTGATCTCATTCCCCATCTCCTCGCTTCAGCAGGTAGAGCTCTTTGGTCAGCCTGTACTGGGCTTCAGAAAAGCAGCATAAATAGATCCTTACATACTTTGGGAGCTCCCCATCTAGAGAGGAAACTTACATATAATGAGCCACTTCTACAAGAAGGTGTGGGTCAAAGGCAGCTGGGGACACAGTAAATGCCAAAAGGAAGCTCTTTGGCCAAGGTACAAAAGGTCCCCCAAGGACATAGCCCCAGGCTCAGAAGGAGGCAAAGCGTGAAGAAGGCCCTGCAGGGCCTGGCTGGACCCAAGCATTTTACAAAGTGAAATAAAAACACCTAATTTATTAGCACCTAAGTGGCCCTCAAAGATTTTGATGAAGAGACCAGCAAGAGACACTAGAGGACACAACACCGAAGCACCACCCCAACTCTGAGACTCAGAGCCTGGAGTTCATGGTGCCCCGTCTCCTGCAGCCCCACTCACCTCAGAGCTCCAGGGAAGGGCAGAGGAAGTGCCAGGGCTGGGAGAGAGAGGCCACCACGATGCCATGGAGAGTCAGCTGCTCTTGGTGCATTCCAGTCCCAGGCAGCAGCCAAAACCTCCCTGCTGGGAAGGAGCCCAGGCCTGGCTGGTCTCTGTGGGACAAAGGGCAGTGGGGAAGGAGCAGGTGGAGGAGATTTCTCCCAGGGCGCCTACAATGCCATCTCTTCAGCTGGGTCAGCTCTGAGATCTCCACCACGCTCCTAAAGAGCATGACCCTTCTTGGGCTCTGCTCCTCTCAGGGAGCAACTCCGACAAGCAAGGAGACAGGCTGAGCGAAGAGCCCAGGAGAGGCCAAGGTCTGACTGTGTCCACCTGCACAGCTCTCAGCCACTCTGGGCCCATCTGCCAAGTAGGGCAGAGATACTCACCCTGCCATTCTCACCAGGCTGTGGCTCCGCGCTTGACACTGAAGTCCCTATAGGTGGGTTTTGGATATCGCTTTATTAACTGCAAAGGGCTTTGAATGCCTCAATAAAAGGAAAGACTGAGAAGCTATAATTACTACTTCATTTGGGGCTCTGGGGCCCCTGGTGAAGACAGCCTTGTTGCCTGGCCATCAGAGAACAGGGTTGGGATTCCATGACCCCAGTTTCTGTCCATCTTTTTCTTTTGGTTTTGGCTTTTACTTTTGTTTTTGAGCCAGGTCTCACTTTCTTGCCCAGGATGGTCTCTGGCTTCTGGTCGCAAGTGTTGCTCTTGCCTCAGCCTCCTGAGTAGCTGAGACCACAGGTGCCCAGCCCTTCCCATCTTGCACCTCTATTTTCTTATCTATAAACTGGATTTAAATGCTGCCCTGCCATCTTTCCGGGGTGTTTCAAACCCAGAACAGCAGAGTGAGCCCAGGCTTTGACACCCAGGAACAAGCTCATGTCTCTGAGCCGCAGTTTGCTCATCCAAAAGTAGAAGAAAATGTCAAACGTGATGGCACACACCTGCAATTCTAGCACTGCGGAGGCTGAGGCAAGAGGATCACCAAAAGTTTGAGACAACCCTGGGATACTTAGTAAATTTAAGGCAAGCCTGAACTACATAGCAAGATCCTGTCTCCAAAAAAACAAACAGCAGAGGAAAGGAATAGCTACCTCTTGGGAAAGTTGTGAGAATTAAACAGGAGTACATGTGGAAAACTCCCATTGCAGGGCCTCATAGTCCTGTAGCCATACCTCTCTCCTGTCCCAAGCTTCACCCAAGCTCTGGTCTTTTGCACAAAGTCAGGCCTTTGCCTCCACTGAGACACCTTCCCACATCTCAGGCTGCTGGAACTCCTTTCCAGGCATAGCTCATGCAATCCTCCTCGAAACCTCACACACTGCAGGACCATCTCTCAGTTCTTTCTTGACATCTCCTTCCCTCTGCACTGACACAGTCCATTTTGCACTGCAGTTATTTGTGGGCAAGACTCATGCCTCATCAGGCTCCTGAGACTCCCTGGGAGCAGCTTACACACCAGTTTTTTCTCGTGTCTGGATTTCCCAAAGTGCCAAGCATGGGTTGGGTATCATCAGCATGTGCTTGTTATTGAATTCTTAGCTTTATCACCTCAGGCCATGATGTGAGCATGGAATGGACAGGGATGGGAAGGAAGGTGGCTTCCATTAATGCCTCCATTCATTCTTGCAACAAGTATAGCCCTTCTAGACAGGACAAGTCCCTGCTCTCGGGGACAGAGCACCTGAGCGGGAGAGCTGGGCAGTAGACAAGGTCAAAGGGCGATTAGTGCCATGAAAAATTGCAGTGGAGGATAAGAGAGTTACAGGGAGCTAGTATTTTATATTGGGAGCTCAGGGAAGGCCTCTCCAAAGAGGTGATTTGAAGAGAACCCTGAAGAAGTGAAGAGACGCTCTATGTGGTGGCTATGAGAATTGTGTTCCAGGCAGAGGGCACAGCCAGAGGCTCCCAGGTGGCTGAAGCTCAGTGAGCAAGTGGGGAGTGGGGAGAGATGAGCCCAGGAAGTGTTGGGGAGGGAAGTACCCCCAAAGGGCCCCGTGTGTCATCAGAAAGACTTCAGACTTTGATCTGAATAAGATGGAGAGCCACTAGGCAAGTTTAGAACAGAGAAGTGGCATATATATGCTTGGATGCTAGGTTAGGTCTCCAGTTGGAAAATCTCCTCCTCCTCTACTGTCTCTCACACTCCAGAGTCAGTGCATAATTTCTTTTATAGCTCAGTGCCCTTTAAAATGCATACACCCATTGTAAGTTATACCTTAATTTTAAAAGCTTAAAAAATAAAAATGCAAATCCATTCTGAGAAGGATCAAATAAAAGCACCAGATCCCTCCAGGCAGGATTTACATTCCTCAGTGCTATGGCTCCGGCTTCTAGACTGGGATCCAGTAGCTGCTGAGTCCAGGCTTCAGTCCTCGAACCTCCTATCCTCTCCCACCCACCTCCTTCACTCCCTTTGGGTAATTTTACACCTATTCAGTTTCCTAAGAGAGCTCCCTAAGGGCAAGAGCCATACTCGATTCATTCCATATCTTTCCTTTGCTAGTGCCTAGCATAGTGGCCAAAGAATAGTTCATCGGGGCTGGAGGTTAACTCAGTAATAGAGTGGTTGCTTAGTATACACTAGGCCCTGGGTTCCATCCCTAGCACCACAAAACAAACAAACCAAGAAACTCAGTAGTTACACTTTAGCATGGTTAGGATAACTGAATGGGTATAATGGTGTGTGGGTTGAGGAGATAACACAGATAGGACCGGTGTTGTAAACAGCAGACCTGAAAGAAGACTTGAGAGATCACTTGACCTACTGCCTATATTTTGGCAGCAAACTGCCTACTGAGGAACTAGCAATATAGATTCCCATTTGCCCCAGACAGGTTAAATGTGTACCTAAGATCCTATCACCTCTTAGTAAGCCTTGAAGACAGGTTGAGAGCCCAGGTTTCCTGACCACAGACCCAGAATTCTACTGCCCTGGAGACAAAGTGTGCACATTTTCTTCTTGCTTCACAATTTTATGGGACTGACCCTGGTTCCAGGAGAGAGGTCCCTGACGTGCTTAGGACCTCAGCACACCAGGGTGTGTGTGTGAGTTGGGGAACCAGTGGGTGTGAGCCACCAAATGATGACATCAATACCAATGGCTGATGTACAGAGGCCCAGGATGTAAGAACATGCGGCTGTCTGTGATGGGGCGTCAGTTTCCCAGGGTAAACTGAGACCCTCTCATGCCCAAGTTAACCTGGTACCATGTGTGTGTGTGTGCGTGCGTGTGTGTGTGTGTGTGTGTGTGTGTGTGTGTGTAGGTTCCAGCAGGACAAAAGACAGCACATTCCCTTGACCCAAGACCAATCCTCCCTTGTCTGAGAGACTCATTCCCTTCAGCTGAGAAGGGCCACCTTAGTGGTATGAGGCAAGAAGAGGGAGGTGCTGAGCTAGCCCATCTCCCTCGGAACCAGCTGGGGGGCCAGCAGCAGAGCATCCAGGACCAGTCTCCCTCCTGGCACCTCAGGAAAAACAGTCCTCCAGGAATCTTGCAGTGTTAGGAGAAAATGGCTTTGGTCATAGAAAAAAAAAACACAGCTGAGAGGAGTTATTGGTTTTATTTGATTTGATTTATGTATAACAAGAGCCTATTCAGGGGCCGGGGATTTAGCTCAGTAGTGCCACTGCCTGCCTCACAAGCACAATGTCCAGAGTTTGATCCCTGGTACTAAAAAAAAAAAAAATGTCTATTCAGTCATCCTTATGTGGAAAAAAAAAAAGTCTTGATCAAAAATGAATGACGGGGGCCCAGGGATTTAGCTCAGTGGTTCCGTCGCCTATCTAGCAAGTGCAAGTCCGGAGGTCGATCCCCAGTACCAAAAAAAAAAAGAATGACAATTTCATTGAGTCATAAGAAAACTGTGGCAATTGTCAGAGGAAGATCTGACTGATGTGGCACCTCAAGGGCCCAGGCTCACAGACAGCCTGTCACAGGAAACAGCTGGGCACTGGGTAGGACAGGGTGTGTGTGGAGCAGAACCAGACCTGGTTCCTGCTTGAGCCTCAGTTTCCTCATCCGTACAGTGAAGACACCACCAGCAGCCCTGCCTGCCCCTGGTCAGAAGGGAACAGGGTGACGACTGCAAGATGTGAGGAAGGAGAAAGTGACCTGTTTCTATAGGTCGAATTCAGGCAGCGTGTATATGGAATGGCCAGCCAGCTTGCTTTACTTAGCCCCTTCCGGTGCTGTGGGCGCCTGGACATGGGACTGGGCCAGACAGCACAGGCCCATCTGCCTCCCCTGGCCTGTCTTCTGCAGCCTCCTTCCCACACTGACGCCCAGGGCCTCCAAGTGGCCTCTCTCCTTGGAGCTTGCTGGGCCCCAGAGGGACTGGCTGATCTTGCTGGGACCATGGTTGGACTGAAGCCTTCAGAAGTGCCTCCCACAACAGCTGTGAAGTTCCTGGGGGCAGGCTCCGCAGCCTGTTTTGCTGACCTCCTCACATTTCCGCTAGACACAGCCAAGGTCCGCTTGCAGGTAGGTGGCCTTTGGCCTTTGGTCATTGTTCACATCAAAGGAGGGGCTGGCCACTCTCTCCACCTGCCCGGGCCATCTGCCAATGTGCCCTTCCTCACACAGAGCCCCAGGGAGACCACTCACTCCACTGCTTAGGACCCTTCCTTGCCTCCTCCCCACCACCATCGCCCAGGACAAAAGAAAATCTAAATGCCTTGATGTGACAGGGCCCTTAACTGCCAACCCTGCTTTGTAAACCATAAAGTGTGAAACAAAGGTAAGGGATTAACTGTGTGACTGTGGGAAAACCACTAACCATTCATAAAATGGGGGAACAATTCTGCACCTTTGATTTGCTCAGAGGATCAAACACCACAGTGATGTGATGGTCATGCTTGTTCTCAAGGCCCAGGCAGGCAGGTCCAGCCCAAGCAGAGCCCCTGTGCACAGCCCCTTCCTGCAGCCACCCAGCCCCTCAGCCATTGTGATTGCCCCCCAGATCCAAGGAGAGAACCCAGCAGCCCAGAGGGTGCTGTACCGCGGTGTGCTGGGCACCCTTCTGACCATGGTGCGCACCGAGGGCCTCCGCAGCCCCTACAATGGGCTTGTGGCCGGGCTGCATCGCCAGATGAGCTTCGCCTCCATCCGCATTGGCCTCTACGACTCTGTCAAGCAGTTCTACACCCCTGCAGGAGCAGACTGTGAGTGCCTGGTACCCCACGGACACCAAGGGGGCAGTGGGGGCAGAGCTTACTTGTGGGTCAGGACCACACAACAGCCTAGACTCAGAGGCACAGCCGGGATGTGGGGAGCTGGTAATGACACCCAGGAGGAGGCTGGTGGTGTCAGGGACACTCTAGGGCCTCCTGAGGGGGAAGAGTGTGGGCAATGGCAGGGCAGCTGAGAGAACAGCAGAGGTGAACGTGGACTCTGGCATACTCTCTTGGCTTTCCCCAGATGCCAGCATTGCCATCCGGATTCTGGCTGGCTGCACGACAGGGGCCATGGCGGTAACCTGTGCCCAGCCCACAGATGTGGTGAAGGTCCGATTTCAGGCCAGCATTCGCCTGGGGCCAGGGAGCAACAGGAAATACAGCGGGACGATGGATGCCTACAGAACCATCACCAGGGAGGAAGGGGTCAGGGGCCTGTGGAAAGGTCGGCTCAGGGGACCTCAGGGAGGCCACAGAGCAAGGAGGGAACTCCCAGAGTGGTTCATTCCAGTGACGCCATAAGAACGTCCCAAATAGGGCCGGGGATCTAACTCAGTGGTTCTGCCACCTGCCCTGCAAGCACAAGGATCTGAGTTCGATCCCAGGTACCAAAAAAAAAAAAAGAATATCCCAAACAAGTCCCTCACACACCCACTGCACGGCGGCAGAGTCAATCCAATTCACCAACCCTTCACCATGTACAATGTGCAGTCTGCTGTGAGGGAGATAAAAATCAGTATGACACTTTACACTCGCAGAGTGCATTCAGGCAATAGAGGAGATAAGACACATCAAGCAGCTGCTATACCACAGGCGGGATGTGCTAGGTGTCCTGCCAGAGGTGTAGACCCAGAGGTTGGATTGAGCACTCTGGCTCCAAAGAGAAAGGGGCAGCTGACCCGGCCTTAAGGCTGAGCAGGCTCTAGGTGTATGGAGACGAAGGGCAGAGCCTCCCACGATCACAGAACAAAAACAGGTACCAGAGGGACACAGCTGTGAGGAGTGGCACACAATGAGATGCCATGAGGGGAGGGTTTCCTCGGGAGCAGATTTTTGTGTCTGCTATGTGTCTATGCAGTGGCCACCTTGACAAATGTTGGAATCTCTCCCACATGTGGACCAGATCCTTGCAGAAGAAACAGTGGCTTTGTTAAGTGTAAGGGCAACACACCTGGGTCACAGTGCTGACTCTGCACTCTGATGCTGGGAACCTCTCAGCCTTTCCCTTCCTCACTGAAACCACTCTCTTCAGCCCCTGCCAGTGCCATAAATTGTCACTGTCCCAAGGGCCCAGCGTCTACAAATGACTTCCTTTTCTGGCTGTACCTGGTCTCCTCCCAACCACCATTGCCCAGGACAAAAGAAAATCCAGATTCCTTAGTAGGATGTGACAGGGCCCTTTACTGCCTAGCTCTGCTTTGTGAACACACAACCTTCTCAATTGGAGTGGGCTCCCCTGGCTGAGACCACTGCAGTGCAATACGATCCCTCCAAACTGGGCCTTAGGACCTTGCACCAGGGACAGCCACTTGTCCCATTCCCCATTCAATACCCCCTGCCACCTTCCTAACAGGAATTTTGCCCAACATCACAAGGAATGCCATTGTCAACTGTGCTGAGATGGTGACCTATGACATCATCAAGGAGAAGCTGCTAGACTCCCACCTGCTAACAGGTAAGGCCCTGGATTTCAGGGAGGCAGGCAGTCAGGGCACCACCCAAGGGCAACTGGGCTTTAGCAGGAGCTGGGAGAGGACCAGAGCCCAGTACAGAACTGTGATGAGTAGGAAAGGCCTGGGCTGGAGACCACAGCCTTGGGTTCCAAGATTGGCATCACTTCTTACTATGTGTCATTAAGTGGGGGTCTCTCACCTCTGACGTCACTTTCCTAAATGAGGCTGCTGGGCTGTGTGGCCTTTTGACTCTGGGATGTTCAGTTCTAGTTTGTCAGTTCTAGTTTGCTCAGCCCTGGGCGCCATGAGAGAGATGGATAATTCCACCTTATGCTCAAGGAGTTCAAGGTTGAGATGGAAAAAGAGAGTGAATGCACATGGAACAGACCATGAGTTACTCACTCCCTGATATCTGCTCCCCTTTTCTCTACAGACAACTTTCCCTGCCACTTTGTCTCTGCCTTTGGAGCCGGTTTCTGTGCCACAGTGGTGGCCTCCCCTGTGGATGTAGTGAAGACTCGGTATATGAACTCACCCCCAGGCCAATACCACAGCCCCCTGCACTGCATGCTGAAGATGGTGGCCCAGGAGGGCCCCACAGCCTTCTACAACGGGTGAACTTCCCCCTCCCACCTTCCATCCCTGAAAACTTGGGCTTCTTTTTTATCTTGAGTACCTATCACTGATCCATCTGGGGATGCAGTGGTGAACAGTACAAATGGTGAACAGCTGCAAAGGTCACAAATAAGTATAAAGAACAATAAAAGTTTTTTTAAAAGTGGGCAAAACTTGATTAGGATAGTTAGGGGATCCTTACTGAGAAATAGGAGCCTAAGGATAGGTAAAAGGATAGGTCTAACCCTAAACATTTTGGGCAAGGGAGGAGAGAAAGGTGGTTAGTAGTCCTGAGACTTCCAGAACCTACTACCATGACTATTGATTGCCACATTCATGGCAGCAGAAGTGCCATACTCACTATGCCAACACTCATGTTTTTCATGCCTTTGCATTTGCTGTTCCCTCTGCCTGGAATGCTTGTCCTCACCACCTGTATTCTCTGAATCTTAGTCATCCTCCCAGACTATTCCTTTTTTTTGAAACAGAGTCTCACTATGTAGTTCAGGCTGGTGTTGAACTCACTGTGTAGCCCAAGCTGGCCTCGAACTCACAGCAATCCCTCTGCCTCAGCCTCCCAGGTGCTGGGATTACAGCCACATGCCACCACGCTCGGCTCTGCCAGACTATTCTAATGCCACCTTCTCCCTAACATACATATGTAAGTTTTCTCTCTCCCTGTCAACGTGGGCAGTACCACTTGATTCCATTTTTATGGCATTTATCACTTCCTGCCTTATATTACAATATTTGTAAGCTTAAATTTGTCGACATGCTAGAGTACAAGGTCCTTAGAGCCAAGGACTGGTGGCTCATCTGTCTTTCATCTCGTGGAATCCTTAGCACCAAGCAAGCACTCAGTAACATGCGATACTGGCCTTCCCCCTGCTGGCTGAGTCTCTATGCATTGGGCCTTGTACTAAGGACCTCACATAAGTTATCTCAACAACTCCTGACCTGGGCAGTAGGTCCCCACATGGACTGAGGAAGAGATGGTACCTCAGAAAAGTAATTTGTCTAAGATCACAAGTTAAAATTACACTGTGACGGCTCAAACCCAAACCACCTGACATCACACCAAAGGTGTAGCTGTCTATCCCACTGGTAAAACTGCTTAGCCCTCTCACCTCCCACCACTGATGCCTTTGACAGATAGTTTTCTGGTACCCAATGTTAGACTGAATCCAACAAGCAAACAAGAGCCACTAGAGGTTCTCAAATTTGGAGATGACATAATAAAACTGTCTTTCAGTTGACAGACTTTTCTGCTAAGTGCCTCTGTTGTTATCGACTTCAGCTATAGTAACCGCTTGTTTACGCTTTCACTTGTCAAACATTTACTAAACATCTACCTTGTGGGTAGAGGTGCTATGCCTCCCTCAAAGAGCAGCAGACAAGTAGGTGAGACACACTGAGTGCTGACTAATTTGGGGCCTATGCTGTGTGCTGTGTGCCTATGCTGTGTGCTAAACATTGACTTGTTTAATCTGAATGACAATCCTACAAAGTAGATACTGTTATTTTCTTCATTTTAAAGATGAGGAAACCAAAGCTCAAAAGGATTAAGTCAATCGTCCAAAGTTGTAGAGCTAGAAACTGATGAAGCTAGGATTTGAACCCAGTTCTCACTCCAGAGTTCATATGAATTGCCACAATGCTGTAGTCCCAGCCAAGGTTCAGAAAAGGCCATACTAAGTGGTTGAGGCGCCCGAGCTGAGCCCTACAAGAGAAGAGCAAACCAGTCAGGCAAGGAAGCAAGTAGGGGACAGTCCAAGCAGAGGGAGCAACATGGGCAAAGGCACAGAGTAAGAGGTCCTGACATCATCAGGAAATGGTAACTGAGTGGCAGGAGCAAAAGGGCCCAGGAGGGAACTATCAGAGACAGGCTGAGAGGAGGGCAGCGGCCAGGTGACAGGCAGCTCCCTGAGTCTTGGAAGTGCAGCTGGGGGCGGGAGGTGGGGGGGCCTGTCTCTCCACTGTGCAATCACAGCGCAGGTGGGCTCTGTGGGGCCAGGCTACACATGGTTCCATGGGGAAGCTCCCACTTCTCTGCTCTCCCTGTCCCAGCAGGGGCCTCCTCAGATGCAGTCAATTAAGATGTAAATGAGCCAGAGACTCCAACAGCAGGGCAGAGTCAGGTCACACCTTGCATTTAAAAGTCATGGCTGTGATTTTCTAGCTCTGTGCTTTTGGTTTAGCTCCTTAGTCTCCCTGGGTCTCAGTTTCTAAAAAAGAAATACGACAACAAGCGTAGTTGTAAAGAATTGTGAGAATGAACTGCCAGACACAGTAACCTGCCTCAAAGTGTTAGTGTTCTTTCCTTTCCTGCCTCCAACTTCTGCCTAAATCCCTTCGGCAGAGAAGGCAAAGACTGAATGGATCTCAGAAAATGCTCTCGATAAACTGGGAGTGGTGCTGCATGCCTGTAATCCCAGCACTCAGGGTGCTGAGGCAGGAGGATCACTACACGTTCAAGGCCAGACTTCTAGACTACATAGTGAGTTTAATCCCAGCCTGAACTACATAATGAGACCCTGTCTCAAAAAACCAAAAAAAAGGCCAGGGATTTAGCTCAGTGGTTCCAGCGCCTGCCTCGAAAGCGCAAGGTCCCGAGTTCGATCCCCGGTACCAAAAAAAGAAAACCAAAAAAAAGAAAGAAAAAATGCTCACAAGGAATGGTCTGGTCGTTTAGCACCAAAACATGTGGGGGAGAGCCCAAGGATCTATTTGGTAGCCCGCCCCTCCTGAAATTATGGTTGGTTTTATTTCATCAGTTTTACCCCCTCCTTTCTGCGTCTGGGAGCCTGGAATGTAATGATGTTCATAACCTATGAGCAGCTGCAGCGAGCCTTGATGAAAGTCCAGATGTTGCGGGAATCTCCATTTTGAAGAAGACGAGAAGGCCACTCGGTACTTACCTTGTAAGAGGCCAGTAAGACTGGATAACCAGTCGATCCACACCCACTCCGACACATGTTTACGGAAATGTGTGCTTATTACTGACTCAAGAAATAAAGCTACAAGAGGAAAATACTAGTCTGCAGTGCTTCGTCTTAAGAACACTTTGTTTTGCACTGACATGATGGAAAATAAATTATATTAATTTGTGAAATCCATTGAGTTGGATGCCTAAATTTAGGCAAGAGAAAATAACCCAAAATGGATCTATTTGAATGAAAAGAAAGTTTTCAAGGTCATCTTCCCTGAAAATCGGATGAGACAATCAGTTAGCCACAGGAAAGGCTGCTTCATGGGACAGAGTGGCCCACAGTACGGCTGGAAACTAAGGAGCTGGGAGGGACATCACAGACACAGCACAGAGCTGGGACTGCAGCCTTCCTGTCGGCCACATAGGGATCGGCTACCTGTTAGTAAGGAGTCAACCAAGTAGAATCCACTGGGATTCTAGGAAATATAAAGAACAAAAGAGAAAATCTGGAACCTGTGTCAAAGGAGCCCTGCTGGGCCATTCCAGGCTGAGGCCTGCAAATGCCCCCCAAGGGCACTGGAGGATCAAAAGGTGGCCTTAGTCCCCTGTCCTGAAAAATGGGCACAGATCCCTTCCCTGCCTGTTTCAGCAGGGTGTCAGGAGGATCAAGTGAGAAGCTGAGCATGAAACCACTTCATGAAAGCAAAAACTCTCAACAAATGAAAGTATGAAAGGATTTTGTCAGGACAGAGAAGAACGTCCTGCCAGGGAGGAAGGAGGTTGTTGAAAGGTGCAGCTGCCTGGTGGTAAGATCAGACAAGCCTGCGCTGTGGTGACAGTGACAGTGGACGAGGTGCTGCTCCCTGCCTGCACTGGGAGGCACCTCCAAGGGTGGGGCTTGGGGCAAAAGAGGCACTGCCTGATGAGAGCATGAACAGCAGGATTCAAAATCTTTGGGAAATTATTATGAATTAATAAAGGAATTCCTTCCTTAAGTGTGGGAATAAAAACAGCCTCTTTTCTGCCTTCTCTTTTGTGGACAGAATTTTCTCTACTCCCTACAGGGTTCCTATCCGTCAGGGTTGGGCCGGTTCTGTTCCCCTAAGCCTACACTTCCTTCTGCTCTCTTTACTGTCCCCTGGCTGCAGTCAAGCTGCTCTATTGCTAGGTCTTTGGCTGCTCCCTCTACAAAAGACAGGGTTGAACCAACTGGTTATTTTAAAGCTTAAGACTACACATTATGGGCCGGGGATTTAGCTCAGTGGCACCCCACCTGCCTTGCAAGCACAAAGTCCTGAGTTCGATCCCTGGTACCAAAAAAATAAAAAGACTGCACATTTTTCAGATTGAGAACGAAGACCCACAATGCCAGTACCTTTTCCTGCTTCTTAGCAGCTTGATAATAAGAACTGAGAGGGCCAGGGATTTAGCTCAGTGGTTCAGCCGCCTGCCTCGAAAGCGCAAAGTCCCGAGTTCAAGCCCTGATACCAAAAAAAAAAAAAAAAGAACTGAGTCCAAACCTTCCCCCATTCTACCCTATTAATAACCTAAGGGACTCCTTGGCCCTCAGAGCCCTCCCAGAAAAGTGGGAATGACAAGCCCTACCTCACTAGCATGCCATGAGGGTTGATCCATATCACCTAGGAATACAGGAGGGACTCTGCAATGGCATTTCCTCCTTACCAGCCCTGACTCCTCCACACCCAGGGAAAAAGTGAATAAGCATCCTTCCTCAGCACTTCCCTAACTTTAAATTGAAATTTGAGATCATTTACTTTATTTACAAACTGGGGGCAAGGACCTGAGTTCGATCTCTGGTACCAAAAAAAAAAAAAAAACTTTACAAACTGAATAGTTCAAAAAGCAAGCCAGATGTGGTGGTGAACACCTATTATCCCAGCACTCTGGGAGGCTGAGGCAGGAAGATCACAATTTTAAATCCACACTGGACAACTTAGTGACTTAGTGGGACCCTATCTTAAAATTTAGAAATTTAGGGCTATGTAAGACCAAGGGCCTTACCAAATGCTCCAAGGAGCTGACTACAGCAAAGAACACCCGGGAAGGAACACACCGGACAAGTTGGAAAACAGACCTTTACTAGTCTGGCCAGACGGCACTCCCAAAGCAAAATAGCTTAAAGAGGCAACTGGCTCAGAATCCGAGGCTGTTTTTATAGGGGGTTGAGGGGGAAGTTAACATATAGAAGTAAAGAAAAGGGGACAAAGGTTAGTGGTCGACTGTCACATATTGATGGTCAGCAGACATCTGCAGCTTGTTCTAACAATTGTGGTGCCTGGAATATCAGTTGCGGGTAAACAAAGAGTTGAGTAGTTTACTCTGGGACTCTAGGTCTGTTACAGATCCCTATCTAGCATCCCTAAACTAACAAGCATCTCCACCCATTAACTCACATTTTAATCACAATGGGGCTGGAGAAAAAGGAACAAAGGTTATGCAGTCCCACAGGCTAGGGATTTAGATTAGTGGCATCACACCTGCCTGTCAAGGTCCTGAGTTCTATTCCCAGTCAAAAATTTTTTTTAAAGATCTGGGGATGTAGCTCAATGTGAAAGCCCTGGGTTCAATTCCCAGTATCACCAAAAAAAAAAAAAAAAAAGGCTTGTCCTTCAAATAAAACCTGGTATTCAACATTTTCTCTTAGCCAGGTGTGGTGGCTCATGCCTGTAATCCCTGTACTTGGGAGGTTGAGGCAGGAGGATTGCCATGAATTTGAGGCCAGCCTGGACTACAAAGTGAGTTCAAGGCCTGCCTAAACTACATAGCGAGACCCTGTCTCAAAAAGAATTTTTTTCTCGTTCTTTTTACTTGACTATGACTGCAAATCACTGTTAAACTCCTGGTCTTGGTTTGTAAGCCAGGATTTGTTTTCTATGAATTTCTATATAGCAATATTAAAACATCATTTACCCAGAGAATGCTATTCAAATGATAGCAGAGAGAGGGAAGGGCTTTTAAGGTGGGTGTTTTTTTTCCCGGTACCAGGGATTGAACTCAGGACCTTGCACTTGCTAGGCAGGTGGTGGAACCACTGAGCTAAATCCCCAGCCCCATAAGGTGTTTTGATTGGTATTGGGAACCTAGTGGCCTCTGAGTATATCCTTTTGGAGAAGGGAAAACAAGATTGATGGGAGGTCTTCTGAGGTTACCTGGGCAAAATACTAGAATCCTTTCCCTATTTCTTAAAGGCAGAAGTTGAGCCACATGACCTGAGGCTCTTTAGTTCTGTGATTCCAAGAACTAAGAATTTGTTCTCTGATACCCTAGCTTGTGCACTAATCCAGAAACAAGACAAAAGCAAGGTGTACTCAAGGGATTGCCAGTTATCAGTATGGCTGGGTTGCAGATCTATGGGGGAGTAGTGAGAAAGATGGAGATGGAAAGTTGAAGTCACATGTTATACACTGAATGCTTGTCCCCCACACCCTGCTCAAAATTTATATGTTAAAGCCCTAACCTCAAATGTGAATTTGGAGTTGAAACATTTGGTAGATAATTAGGTTTCAATGAGTCATAATGGGATTAGTGTCCTTTTAGGAAGAGAAAGAGAGAACCAGGGATCCCTCTCTCCTCACTGAGAACACACAAGAAGGCAGCCTTCTGGACGCTGTGACAACAGCCCCCACCAAAAACCAAACTGCAGGAACCTTGACCTTCGGCTTCTTAGCTTCCAAAAGCATAAGGAATAAAATCTGGTTTAAGCTACCCAGTCTGACATTTGAAATGGCAGCCCAAGCTAACAGACCACACTAATGAATCTGAAGTATTCTGGAGTAATGTGGAGCTTCTGAAGTGAAGGAAGTGACTGGCTTCTATGTAGACAATGAATTAGCAGAGTGGACTCTGAGCCTAGGAAAATGAGGCAATTGTTGAAACCAAGTGGGAATTGAGGGAATGGAGTAGTAATAAAATCAGGTCGGGGATTTAGGTCAGTGGTACCACGCCTGCCTTGCAAACACAAGGTTCTAAATTCAGTCCCTGCTACCACGAAAACAAAAACAGAGAGTAATAAAATCATTGTCCTTGGCTGTTGGGAGCAATGCTACATAATTCTAGGGAAAAATCATTTGAGTAGGCCTAGTTCTCCTGCCCACAGCCCAGCTAGGACATTCCAGACATAATTGCATTTTGGCCTCCGGTCACAACTGAGACCTCAGTGATTCCGCCCCGCCCCCATGCTGTAATGCTCCAGGACAAGACCACACCTGTGGGAGACTCCAGGGAGGAACCAAATCTTCATCTACATAGTTCCTCATTGTTCTTAGATTTCCACTGCCCCCCAGCCTTTTGTTACACCTTGTTTATCCCAATGTGAAGTACTGAACTCTATATTTCACTTGTTACATTTGTTTCCCCATGTACTGAATAAAAGGTGCTGCAAGCTAGGGGTCTTTTGTCTTTGCTGCCCAGAGCAGCACTGATCAGACCTAAAGCTCAGCTTCTTCTCAGTCTCATTTGTCTACCTTTCCTGTAATTCGCCGTGTGCTGCCATGGCTCCCAGGAGACTAGGACTTACTGCAGAGGTTCTGGTAACGTCCCCTTCCCCTGCTCCCTACACTTGGCAAGATTCTGTTTGGAAGTACTGAGAAAAGATGATCCACATGTTTAAAATAACATATAAATATCCCCAGTAACACTCCCAACATATCATTTTCTGGCCTCTGAACCAACCCACTGGGCCCACAGCAGACTCACCACTTCCTGAGATTCAGTGGTTGAGCAGCTCTCTCCGGGAGATAGCTCTCCGGTGGGGAATCCAGGCACAGAAGTTGTAGCATTTATTGTTTTGTCCACTTCTGTTATTTCTTAGATATATTCTGTGTTGACCTACATGGAGAACTAACTCCTCTGCTATGCTCCACCACTGTAACTACACCGTTTCTGATTCACCACTTACCTGACTGCCCCACTCGCCCTAAGTCCCTCACACCCATACATACACAGGGTTAGGTTTACAATTATACCCCCAGCCTCTAGCAAAGTCCCTGGAAAGCTGAAAAATTAATGAGTGAATGGATTTTTGAATTAACTTTTTGAACTGTAGTAAAGTACACATAAGATAAAATCCACTCGTTCATTTTTTTTTTTTTGGTACCAGGGATTGAACTCAGAACCTGGCGCTTGTGAGGCAGGCGCTGGAACCACTGAGCTAAATCCCCGGCCCCACTCATTCATTTTTTAAATGTACAGTTCTGTGGTAATAAAAATAATTCAGGGGCTGAGAAAAAGGGGCAAAGGTTATGCAGTCCCACATATACCTGAGGTAGAATTGTTCGATCATGTGGTCATTTTTAATTTTTTGAGGAATCACCACACTGTTTTCCGTAACAGCTACGCCATTTTACATTCCCCAAAAATTCTAATTTCTCCGTATCCTAGCCAACATTCATCATTTTCTAGGGTTTTGTGATAGTAGCTTGGGATGGAATTTCATTGGGGTTTTGATTTGCATTTCCTTAATGATTATGTGTTAGCTTTCCATCACTGTGATGAAATACTGGAAATACATCAACTTATAAAGGGGAAAAATTCAGTGGAACCTCCGTTCATGAACTTAATTTGTTCTATGATTTTGGAAAGGATGGCCATGCTTGTGTTTGTATGGGAAAGATGGCCATGGTTGTGTTTGTCACCCAATGTAGAGTTTGCAAACAAAAACAAAATGTTGCCAAACATTCTTGTGAGTCAAATTGTTTGCAAAGGTGTTTGTGATTTTAGAGATTTCAGTCCACGGTCATTTGGATACATTAAGAGAGAGCCAGAGTCCCAAAATGCCCTTCAAGAACATGCTCCCATTGAGCTAATTCCTTCCACTAGGCTCCACCTCCTGAAGTTTCCAACCCCTCCAATGCCACAGTTGATGACCAAGCCTTTAATACATGAAACTTCAGGGAACACTCCAGATCCAAACTACAACAGTAACATTGATTATCTTTTTCACGTACTTGCTATTTGTATATCTTCAGTGGAGAAATGTCTATTTAAAGCTTTTGCCTATTTTTGAATAAAAATGAGAACTAAAGAAGACAATTTATACAACTATGATAGTCAACTGTTGTGTCAATTTGAGTAAGAAACACCCTGATGGGCTTATCTTAGTGCTGCGACTGAACGGACATACTGAAGATGGAAGACCCACTGTGTGTGAGAGGCACCAACAAATAGGCTTGTAGCTTGAAAGGAATAAAAAGAGGAGAAATGAAGGAAGGCTGGCTTCTGGCTTGTTTCTTTGGAGGACCTTCAGGCTTCACCTTGTCATGGCCATGTGTCTCCTGGCTTCCAGCACAGACTCTTCAGCCTTGCAGCACACTCTTCCATCTTCCAGTGCAGACCACTAGCACAGGACTCTACAGTGAGCTCCAGACCTTCGACTTTTGACTGGAGCATAGTGACTGAGAAGGAACATGGAGGATCTTTTCCAGGATGTTAATGTTTCTTGATGCATCTACTTGTTATAAAGGGATGTTTGCTTTATAAAAGTTTATCATGCTATACATTTATAACTTGTGCAGTTTTACATATATATTATACTCCAATAAAAAAGTTTACTTTAAAAGTACACTTAACTTGAAAAAGAGACCAATAGTAATCTCGAAGTTGTGTGGGTATGTGTGTGTGTGATGAGAGCCAGGAAAAGATCTGAGGAAGTGTTCCAGGCACAAGCCATCCAGAGGTCCCAAAGTAGGACTGCACTGGCATGTTCAAAGACTAGAAACCCACAGTGAAGTTGCACAGCCAGAAGGCGTGTGTGGCTGTAGTGAAGTGATTGAAGAGACAAAAGCGAGATCATTCATTTGTTCATTCACCAAATACAAAAGAGATGTTCCAGAGGCTGAGAAGTCAGAGGACAGCCAATTGTTTGGAAAACTTGGCAGAGAAATGAGGGAGAAAATACTGTATAGCCATTGTAGAAGTAAAGTTCCTTTCAATTTACACACGCAGACACACAGTGTAAAAGAACTGAAAAATTGAAGAACAGGGAGAAAGACTGCAGAAGCAAAGTCCTGAAGAAAGCCAAGTCCTGAAGAAAGCCGTGTGGTGGTGCATACCTGTAAAACCAGCACTTGGGAGGCTGAGGCAGGAAGATCACCACGAGTTCGAGGCTAGCCTGGACTACCTAGAGAGACCCTGCCTCAAAAAACAAAAAGATTATAAAGGCCTTTTTTCTTAGAATATGATTTCATGAAGAAATATGTAAACTCTGATGTCCTGTCACTGTTTCTCTGCTTTCTGCCAAGCAAAGCATTCCAAAGTGTTAAAAGTCAGGCCTCCCACAGGCTCCCCCAACTTTCTGAGAAGCTTAAAAACTCTAAACATGGTGTTCCACATCCCGCACTTCCTGAAAGCCCGGTATCCTTCTGGCCGTATATTAATTTCTATCTAATTTAGCCGCCTGTAATACAATGAGAAATGGACACGTAGTTCCTTCTTCCCAAATGCATGTTTGTCCAGGCCCCAAGCCCCACACATTGGCTGTTTGTCATCCCCTAAAAACAGTTGCCAGCCGAGGTGTTCTTCCTGGACTTTCTCACCCCAGGGCGGGGCTCGCAGCTGGCTGGGACTCTGCTCTACTTTCTCACTCTGCAGGTGCTGGCCAGTCAGCTGTCTGTGCCGGGAGATCGGAAGTCCCAGGCTTTAGCCCCCAGGTCCCCAAGGGGAAGACTGGTGCGGCGGGAGAAAGCAGAACTCCCGCCGCGGCCAACCGCGGTAAACGGTCGCCCAGCCACCTGCGGCCGCGGCCCGGACGGTCTCCAGCCCCGTCCCGCCCCGCCTGGCCGGGCAGGCGGAGGTTTGCAAGCGCAGGGATGGCGGGCACCTCCACCCACCCTGCCCCAGGGTCGCTGTTAGAAGGCGAAGACTCCGCTCCTTCTTTCCGGAAGTCAGTCTGGCCCTTCCCGCAACGAGGGCGGGCTGGCGAGGAGCGCGGAGTGACGCTGACTCTCTAGGGGTAGAAGGGGTAGACGCGGCGCTCAGCCCGCACGGAAACGGAAGCGGAGGAAGGCGCGGAGAAGCCCCCGCTAGAGACAGTCTTTTCCGAAAGGCGACTGCAGGAGAGTACGCGCGCACACGGTAGTTCCGCACTCGCCCTCCTTGACCACGCCCGCCCGCGGTCCCGCCTACTCCCCGCCCCTCCGACACTCAGGCCTCGCCCTCAGTCTAAAATCGCGCTGCCGCCGGAGCGGACACCACTGCAAGCTCCAGCAGCTGTCCTTCCTAAGCTACCGCTATCGGCGTTGCCCTCGCGCACCCTCCGCCCGCAGACAGCCTCCGCCCGCAGACAGCCTCCGCCCGCAGACAGCCAGCGCCCGGTCTCTCGTGTTCTCCTTGCGGTCCGGTGAGCCCAGCCTCAGTCCTGGTCTCGCCGCACTTGTTCCACGCTCCGGCTGCACGGGCCTCGCCTCGCCCGCTTCCCGCTCTTGAAATTTCTTCTCTCTCCCCACCCTAGTTTGTACTTTTCTTTGTCCTCTTGTTATCTTTATTTCTCTTCTCTCGCCTTTTTTTTTTTTGTACCGGGGATCGAACTCAGGACCTTGAGCTTGCCAGGCAGGCGTGGCTCCACTGAGCTAAATCCCCTGCCACAAGCGGTTTTGTTTTTTTTTAAAGACAGGGTCTCACTATGTAGTTCAGACTGCCCTTGAACTCACTGTGTAGCTCAGGCTGGCCTCGAACTCGTGATCTTCCTGCCTCAGCCTCTTGCATGCTGGGATTACAGGCATGCGCCACCACTCCAGGCTCCCATTCTTTTTCTGACTCCCGTTTGTTCTTTCCCCCTGTTGTCCAGTTGGCTGTCTTGTAAACCTATCCATCCCCACGTGTTGGAGCTTTACACGTGGTGACCACGCTGACCAGAATGACACCTCCACCCCTAACCCCTGGTAGCCATGTGCCCCAGTGCCTTTGCGGCTCCTCGGCTGAGAGGAGCCTTTGATCTGAGGTCACTCCCAGCCCTCCCAGCCTCCTCATAGCCAGGTCTAGGTCCTAGCCAGCTCCCGAGAGAGAGAGAGAGAGAGAGAGAGAGAGAGAGAGAGAGAGAGAGAGAGAGACCCACCCACCACTGGCTCCCTCTCAGCAGTTTCCTGACTGTTGGGAGATGACGTGAAACAGACCTGGAAGAGAGCCCCAGTGTGATACAAGGCAGAGGAGAAAAGGAGGACTCCTGAGTTTATCCCCCTCTCCCATGGGTAGTTCCTGGCTACCCAGAGTAAAAGGGGCTGACTCCCTTCAAGTCCTAGACTGATAGGCTTGAGTCTGGGCAGGAGCTCTTACTGGGGTGTGGTCTTGTAAGATGGATTTCCCTTTCTAAACTTTCTTCCTTTGCCCTCACCCACAGGATACATAGTATGATCTTTAGGTGTTTGGTCTCCCAGCCATTTTCTATGGAAAACCAAGGAGACCAGGCCATGATAGCCACTGGCAGCTTTGAAGAACAAGACGCCTTTAGAGAAGCTTGATCTTGAAGGCCTCAGCCTGAGACCTTGCAAAGCCAGGTAAGAGTCCAGGCTCCGGGAGATCTCTAGCTGCCCACGAGCCCTGTGGTATAGGGGCAGGAGTCAGGAGGGTGCTAACAAAACTCCCCCACCCCCGCAGGGAAGTGGCTCTTAACACTTCATTAAACACTTTCATCATCTTTGGTCTCTTGGCCCACTGGAAGGAGTCAAGGACAGTGGTCCCTATTTTAATAAAGAGGAACTTGAGGCCCAGCAGGGACATTGATTGACCCCAGGTCACCCTTGGAATCAGCCCCAGAGCAAAGATAGGAATCTGTTGTTCTAGTTTTATATTGTTGACTGTAGCTTTTGACTATTTGGAAGATAGAGATTAGTAATCAGGTGGTCTGAAATTGGTTTTAGCCTGGGACTATAAAATATGATTAACTTGGATTTAGCTCAGTGGTTTAGCTGCCTGCTGCTCAAGCGCAAGGACCCGAGTTCGATCCCAGTACCAAAAAAAACCCCATATATATATATATATATATATATATGATTAACTCTTAACTCTTTCTAGACTTCAGTTTTGTTTTGTTTGTCATGACCGGGTCTCACTATGTAGTTCAGGCTGGCCTTGAACTCATGGTGATCCTCCTGCCTCAGTCTCCCAAGTACTGGGATTACAGGCATGCTCCACCACACCTGGCTATTTACTCTTTCTTTTTTTTCTTCTTTTTTTTGGTTTTTGGTACCAGGGATTGAACTCACATCCTTGCGCTTGCGCAGCAGGTGGCAAAACCAGTGAGCTAAATATCCGGCCCCTATTCACTCTTAATAGAGTCGTGAGTACAGGTGACTTTGCCCCCATAGCCACCCCTTTTCAGGGGTGGCTTTTAGCAAATGCAAGGCAACATTCAGAATGGCAGCCGAGCCTTTGTCCACTTTTCTGTGAGCTAGGCAGCGGCTGGATCTTAGTCTTCTCTGGCCTTCACAACACCCTGCAACCCAGCTGAAGGTCAAGCATGTGATAGACTCTTATCACTGGCACCCAGAGAAGGAACGCCAGTTGCCCGAACCTCCTCAGAACTGTTGAATTGCCATGGAAAGAACTTTCCTTATCAAAGGCCCTATGTTCCTGGGGCTGAGAAACAGAAGGAAAGAAATGAAATGGAAACTACGAGTAGATACTAAGTTCTCCTAACACAGAAATAGGACCCTGCCTCACAGGGCTCCTCTGAGGATTAAGTGAGCTAATAGTGTGTCCTGGGCAGTTGGTGGGGCAAGATGTGGCTCACCTCCTGGTAGACTAGGGTGTCAGCAGGGTAGCTGGGTGCCCTGGCAGGACCTTCATTAACCTCTTGAGCCATCTGAGCACCATTCTCACTGAGTCTTCTATGGGCCAAGCACCAGGGAAACATGAATCAGGTGAGGCCCAGCCCTGTGAGAGCCCTTCAAGCAGTTGCTCTGCTGAATTGCTTGATTTTTGTTTGCCCAGCCATCTGGGGTGAAGCCCAGAAGGAAGAACCTGGGTGAGCAATTTGTTTCCTAGAGTCTCTGTGTTCATAAGCGACTGTCACCACATCCTCCCTCCACCAGCCAGTTCTTTCCTCCTGAGCCCCAGCAACAGGGGAAGCCAATCACTGAGCTCAGGGCAGCTGCTCCTCTGAAATCAAGATGTGAACTTGAGGGGAAGGAGAAGCAAGTTGCCCTGCCCCACTGGGGTGCTGGGCTCACTTCCTCCTGAGGCCTAGTAGAAGGGGACGTTGTTCCAACTCAGAACAGAATGGAGCCCTTGATTTCCTGTATCACTTCTCAGCTCTGACTCTACCTCCTGATCCCTACTTCTCTTGTAAAAGTGTGGATCCCCTTGTGATAGAGGAAACTGGCTCCTCATAGGCCAGGAAGAGCCACACACCTGTGCTTACTTAGCTCCTAGCGTCACCCACTGTCCTTTAAGTAAACATTACCTTGACTAAAAGTTCTCCCCTGACCATCCTTCCTCCTTACCTCTCCCTTGGTGGAGTTGCACTTTGAGAATACGCCCTCCTAGCCCCAATGGAGCGGGATCACCTGCTCACCGTCTTGTCTGACAAGCAGTCTTATAGACAGCCTGAGCTCTGTGGGGGCTGGGAAGGATTGTCTTAGTCAACTTGTCCCCTCTTGTCCTTTTTCTTGAGTAATTCTAGACTCATAGGAATCTCTCCTGCTTAAAAACCCAGAAAATAAGCCTTTGGGTTTTTGTCTGTCGGGTCTTGGTCCAGCAGAAATCTCTCCCCACTCATCAGCCCTCTGATAGCTCCATGAAACAGGAATGTGGGTACTGCCAGTACAGTCTCTGCACCACAGACCAAGGGCCCACCCAGTGGCCTTCAAGGCAGCACTGGGGTCACCCTGGTCCACTTTCCCTGCCATAACTGGGAGAGAGCCCGTCACAAAATATGAACTCCTCCGGTCCCTACTTGAGTATCTCTGGAGCTCATCCTGTTTTCCCTGCCCTGGTCCCTGAGTCCTGTGCAGTGCTACCAGGGCAAGTTGGGGCTGAAGCCGGGAAGGTGAGCAGGGAGGCCCTGTTGCTGATCGGCTTCTCTCTCTCCTTTGGACACAGATTCTGGCAGAGCTCCTCTATCTCGTCTTGCTGATTGAAGGTGGTACACCCTTCTCTAGTTTTTCTCCATCCCCTGAGAGGTAGAAGAAAATCAGAATCATGGTTGGATTCAAGGCCACGGATATGCCCCCTACAGCCACCGTGAAGTTCCTGGGGGCTGGCACAGCTGCCTGCATTGCCGATCTCATCACCTTTCCTCTAGACACCGCTAAAGTCCGCCTACAGGTGAGGGGATGGAGCCTAGGGGCCCTGATGGTATCTAACCTATTCTGTCCCAAGGACAGACTCTGGGGGTCTGTGGGGTGTTTTGGAGTGCAGGGGTGGCAGGAGACAGACAGCAACCTGCCTATCCCTATAGCCACTCTGTCTTGGGATTGCAGATCCAAGGAGAAAGTCAGGGGCCAGTGTGCGCTGCAGCCAGTGCCCAGTACCGAGGTGTGCTGGGCACCATCCTGACCATGGTGCGCACTGAGGGCCCTCGAAGCCTCTACAACGGGCTGGTTGCCGGCCTGCAACGCCAGATGAGCTTCGCCTCTGTCCGCATCGGCCTCTATGACTCTGTCAAGCAGTTCTACACCAAAGGATCTGAGCGTGAGTGGAGTTGGGATAGGTTGCTTGGCCTTGGCCTTTTTTTCTTGCTCATTATTGAGCTTAGTTCAGAGCTAATTAGCTCTGTTAGGCCTCAAGATCCTTAGGAGGATCAGAAGAATGGAGGTTTAGAAATGGCCCTGATTCTGGGCTAGGGAGATAGGTCAGTGGGTAGAGCACTTCACTTGCCTAGTACGCATGAAGCCCTGGGTTCAATCCCCAGTACCACTAAAAAAAGAAAATAAAGGGCCAGGGATTTAGCTCAGTGGTTTCACGGCCTGCTGCACAAGCACAAGGACCCAAGTTCGATCCCTGGTACCCCCCCCCAAATAAATAAATAAATAGTCCCAATTCTACTAGTGATGTCTGAGCACCTGGGCTCTGCTAGGCGTTGAGCAGGGCATCACCCCATGGTAGTCCTCACCACCACCTTGGGAGTAGGTGGCATCATCCCTGTGTTACAGATGAAGAGCCTGAGGCTTGAAGTGGGGAAGGGCTTTGCCAAAGGCACACAGTGGGAGCCAGAATCACACACACGACTCTTCCCTCTAAGGCCAGCATTCTCTAATTTCCTCTCTTGCACACCACATCAGCGCTTTATTTTTTTGGTGTTTTTTGAGACAAAGTCTCACTATGTAGTTCAGATTGGCCTTGAACTCACTATGTAGCCCAGTTTGGCTATGAACTCCCAGCAATCCTCCTGCCTCAGCCTCCTACATGCTGGGATTACAGGCATTCGCTACCATGCCTGGCAGCCCTTCATTTTACACAAAAGGAAACCAAAAGCCCAGGACAGCAGGTTGACTTTCCCAAGATCACATGCAGGGAGAAGTAGATCTGAGACAAGAACCCAAGTGTTATGAGTCCCAGTTCATCAGAAAGCCACTTCTTTTAACATTCGTTTTCACATTTGTTAAATGGAAGTGATTCTGGTTTCTCAGGGACATTGAACAGTTTAAGTGAAAATGTTTTACCATAGAAAATACAGTCTAGGTTGAGGATGTAGCTCAGTGGTAAGGTGCTGACCTAGCATCCACAAGGCCCTAGGTTCAGTCCCCTGTACCACACACACACACACACACACACACACAAAGAAAACACAAAACACAAAGTTTAATTTTTACAACCCCTTGCCAAATCCTAGCAAGTAGTAGATATTCACAGTGATACTGCACTTTGATGCAGAGAAAGTTCCTAGAGCCAGAACTGGTCTAGGCACTGTTAGTCAGAGCACAGTGGCATACCTGGTGGTTTTGGTGAGGAGAGATGAGGAAAATGAGTGCAAGCCCAGCTGGCCGTCGACACCCATGGTTGTCCTGCAGATGCCAGCATTGGGAGTCGCCTCCTGGCAGGCAGCACCACAGGTGCCCTGGCTGTTGCTGTGGCCCAGCCCACAGATGTAGTAAAGGTCCGGTTCCAAGCTCAGGCCCGAGCTGGAGGTGGTCAGAGATACCAGAGCACTGTGGATGCCTACAAGACCATCGCCCGAGAGGAAGGATTCCGGGGACTCTGGAAAGGTATGGACCAGATATTTCCCTTTCCCCATCTCCCTTCTCCCTGTGACCTGGTCTCACACAGCCTCTCCCTCCTGTAGGGACCTCTCCCAATATTGCTCGTAACGCCATTGTCAACTGTGCTGAGCTGGTGACCTATGACCTTATCAAGGACACTCTCCTGAAGGCCAACCTCATGACAGGTGGGTTAGAGTAGATGGTGCAGAAATAGATACGGGATCTGGCCGCTTGAAGACCACACCTTTTCATCGTGTTTACCCTCTGCTTGTAGAGTGAGTGCATTTCTTCCTTAACATGTTGAAGCCAACCGGGACAAAGCTCCCACTTTGCAAATTGAAGAATTGAGGCCAGATGGGCAAAATGACTCTTAAGTCCTCATAAGGGGTCTCTTTAAAAGCCAAGACTCCTAGCTGCTTAACTTTCTTCCTTGCTCCAATGGTGGCTGAGGAGTGCTGACTTCCTTGGCCCCTGCTCCTTGCCAGATGACCTCCCTTGCCACTTCACCTCCGCCTTTGGGGCGGGCTTCTGTACGACCGTGGTTGCCTCACCTGTCGATGTGATCAAGACGAGATACATGAACTCTGCCTTGGGCCAGTACAGCAGTGCTGGCCACTGTGCCCTTACCATGCTCCAGAAGGAGGGGCCCCGAGCCTTCTACAAAGGGTGAGCCTCTGACGCCCCTCGCCCAACTAACGGCAGGCCTCCTGGCTACCCATACCTATCACATAGGCAGGAGAGAACCACTTGGCAATGAGAAGCAACCAAGTGTCAGACCTCCCAGAGTTGTCCTCGTCTCCATTTTGTAGATGCTAAAATGGGGACTTAAGGCTGAAGGGTGGGGTTGTGGCTCAGTGGTAGTGCACGTGCCTCTCCCCAGCGCTGCAAAAAAGGAGAGGGGCTGTGGGACTCAGGGATTCTTGCTCATATGTACACAGCTGTGAAGCACAGTTCTCCGAGTCCTCCCATCCTCCTGTGGGACAGAATCTACTGAGATAGATTGGATGCCAGGGCCCAGCAGGAGAAGCAGGAGATGGAGTTACCCTTGTAACCTGTGTTTTCTGTCCCCTAGGTTCATGCCCTCCTTTCTCCGCTTGGGGTCCTGGAACGTGGTGATGTTTGTCACCTATGAGCAGCTGAAACGGGCCCTCATGGCTGCCTGCACATCCCGGGAGGCTCCCTTTTGAGCCCCTCCTGCTGCTGACCTGACCACCTCTGGCCCTAGCTTCACCTCTAGCCAGTGTTTCCCTTTCCCTACTCCCCTTCCTTCTTCCCACCACCTCCCTCTTCTCCCCATTGGCTCAGTGCTGATGGAGCTGACCCTGTCTGATCCAGCCAGGACCTCAAACCCTCTGTCCCTTGAAAAGTTGAGACCAAATCATTCTGACCTCCATCCCAGCCCAGCCCAGCCAGCCAGTCACCCATAAAACAAGCTCAATCATGGTGTCTCCTCCCTCTCTCATAGCTGATTACCAGAGCTCCTGGTCCATTAGGCCCTTTGGGCATCTCGTGGGCAGGGGAGGAGCCACCTGACATCAGAAAGGGATGTGACCCACCTTCCACCTCCAGCATCCAGTGTAGGGCCATGAGGGCCTGTATTCCATTTTTCCCTCTAGGCCCAGGCCCTGGGCTGAGATGGCAAGTGAAGAAGCATCCCTGAGGGACAGCAGGGACTCTTCCTCCTCGGCCTAGTCACTTGAGCTTTTACTCACTACCTAGAGCCCCAGTGCTTGCCTCCCAGCACCCCCAGCTGGCCTCAGGCCTGCTGATATCGTGAAAGCAGCTCCTGTGGAGATGGAATTTGGGAACCTTAGATGCTGTTATTCCATTTTACAATTGGCAAACCCACCTCCCCAAAGTCCTGGACTACTGAGCAAATCAGGCTGCTTCCCGCCCCCCACAGGCAACACCTCTGGGAGGAAGTGTTCAGAACTGGGTGGGGCAGGCCCTGACTCAGTACGGGCTGGGTTCACACTACAGACAAACATCCAGCTTCAGTTTCTGCCTGAGGATACTTTGGGTTTGGTGTCCCACCCTCTGGAGCAAGAGATCCCAAGGAGGCAGAGACAAGCCAGGACATTGACTGCATAGGGGTTTCAGCCTTTGCCCTCAGAGGCAGGGAAGCTGGTGGGGAGACCTACTTAGTTTCAAGAGGTCTTTAAGAATCTAAGTTCCCAGAATAAGTGTGGGCCCGTAGAATTAAGTTCTCCAAGGCCCAATTTATAGATGTCCAAGTACTGAAGCAGGTCATGCGGGTAAGGACATGCAAAGTCAGTATCTGAATGGAGACTCCCCTTGCGGCACTCTTTACCCCAGGGACCACCATTGAAGGCCCACAGCTGTTTGGGAACCAGCGCTTCCCTGTTGTCTCAGGCTAAAACAGTAGACAGAACCCCCCTCCCTCTCTTTAGCCCATTGGTCAGAGCTGGCAGCTAGATCCCTCAGCCCTTGGGCAAGAGGACCAGGATGCTAGGTTCCTAGAGAAGAAATGGGAACTGCCCAGCTTCTGACATTGAGCTGAGGCCTCACAATGCTGGGGAGAGACAGGATTGAGTGCCATAAGGTAGCAAGCCAGTAGGGTGATGAGAAGTCCAGCCTAGGTGTTCTCTGCTAGGCTGCAGAGAGTCTGCATACAGGAAGTCTGGCCACTGCCTTATATAACTTCACATTATCCTGTGATGCTGGCTGTTTACTCTTGCACTGGAGAAAAGGCATGTCTGTTGCCAGAGTGGGGATGGGGGTGGGAGAGAGGAATGTTAATCTCAGCTGATTTCTTTACCAGCCTTGTGCCCAGACACTGGGATGGACCCAAGGCCACCAGACTTCATCATGGTTCTGGGCATGGCCTTGAACTAATGAACTGGACAAGGGGACAAGAGTCACTGGAAAACACCAGCAGGCCTTGGTAATGCTGGCCACATAGCTCTGCTTTGCCTGACTCAGGTCAGTGAGGTAATGGAAATCTCATAGAGGTCTGTCATCCAGCCTAAGGCCATGCTTTCTTCAGAACCCACCAGGATGGTCAGGAGCATTTAGCTGCCTGAGAGGAGGCCTGGGTCCTAGAGTTCCACAACCCAGCACCTGCCCTCCTTCACCCTCTGAGAGGTTTACTCTCAGAACTCCTCAGCACCATCATCCTCTCCATCTGGGTCTTGCCTCAGATGGCAGACTTCAATTCACTCCATCTGATTTCCACAGAAGGCCTGCAGGTTTGGGGCTATGATCTTTAAGAAACAAACCTAGGAGGGTGTCGTGCAAACTAGAGATCCCAGTAGCTTTCCCACAGACTCCTAGCTGCTATGCTGAAATGCTTCCTAGAACCCTGGCCCCAGAGTCTTCAAGATCTGCTACTGCCTTCATGATGGCTTAAAAATGGCTACCAAAGCCTGGCCTGGTGATGTGTACCAGTAGTCCCATCTGTTTGGGAGGCCAATGGAAAAGGACCATTTGACCTCAAGAGTTCTGGGCTAGTCTGGGCAAGACCCTGTCTCAAAAAAAAAAAGGCTGGGTATAGTGGTGCATACCTACAATTCCAGTACTCTTGGAGCTGAGGCAAGAGGATCTCAAGTACAAGTCCAGATTGATAAAACAGTGACTTAGTGAGACCCTGTCTTAAAAACTATAGAGAATGGGCTAGGGATGTAGCTCAGTACAGAGGCCCTGGATTCCATCCCCAGTATTGAAAAATAACAAAAAACCAGTGGCTGCCAAGTACTGCTGAGCTCCTATTTAAGAAAAAAATCTTACGCTAATACTGTTTGTTTATTGGGGTTTTTAGGGGGGGTTTTGGTACCGGGGATCAAACTTGGGACCTTGTGCTTGCAAGGCAGGCTGTTGTTTTTTTTTCCCCCTGTTACTGGGGATCAAACTCAGGACCTTGTGGTTGCAAGGCAGGCCAGGTGCCACTGAGCTAAATCCCCAGCCCAGTTTTAGTTTTCATTGATTGTTTTTCTTTGTTTCACTGGGGATCGAACTCGGGACCTTGAGCTTTCGAGGCAGGCGCCAGAACCACTGAGCTAAGTCTCTGGCCCCCAGTTTTAGTTTTTGTTTTTTTGAGACAAGTTCTCACTACTAGTTCAGGCTGGCCTTGAACTCACAGCCATCCTCCTGCCTCAGCCTCCCAAGTGCTGGGCTTACAGGCGTGCAGCACCACGCCTGGCGCTGATACCGTATTTTGAATGGTGGAACTCCAGGCAATATGGGTAATACAGGGCCTTTTCTGGTACATGTGAAGCCACTCCACAGAAGTGGCCACCTACTCACCTGGACCTATCCTATCTCAAACTCAGATTCTGAGAACAGAATCTGTTTCCTGGCACTGTTGTTGGTTTGGGGCAGCAGGTGTGGGCCACACAGGCCCAGCTGAACCTAGGACTGGATCTCCAGGCCACATCAGCGGTAGTGCCATAACCCTCCTTGACATTCAAGCATGAATTCACCAAACATTTTCACACCATTGATCTCACTTAAATCTTCACCCTGTGGTCAGGTATGATCTCTGTTCTACCAAAAAGATGGGCAGGGCTGGGACCAGAACCCAGGACTCTTTCCTCCTAGATCGCTCTGCCTAGAGAGCCCAGGACCCATTTCACAGACGAGAATTGAGGCTGGAGAGGTAGGAAACCAAAGGCATGTCCAGCACTTTGGTTCTCTGTGTGTTGCTCTGATCTAAGCTAGTGAGTCTATGGGAAGCAGCCTTATGGCTCTGATGAAAGCTTTATCCCCTGAGTGAGCTGGAACAAGTTTTCTATTTGTGCTTTAGTTTCCTGTATCTATAATGGGATATCACATTCCAGCAACCGACCCTTCTAAATATTGTATCATGATTGCTTGCTTTGGCAGCACATACACTAAATGTGTCCTGAAAAGTAAGGGCAGAGCTGGGGACCTCAGAAGTCACGAATGCAGTCCTGCCCCATGCTAGTGGGAGCACAGAGTTTCTGAACCCTCATGGACCTGCCTGTGACCACCAAGCCAGGACAGGGGACCCAGGTGCCCAGCTTCCTGGGTCCTGCAGGAAAGACTACCAAGAAGCTCCTGGCCAACACTCCAGGGGGTAGCTGGAGGATAGGAAATAAAATCTTTATTACGTCAGTGTAAGGTCCCATGCCACCCTCCTCCTGTCATATCTGTGCAGGACCAGCTGGCTCCCTGGTGCAGCCTGAGGCTGTGGAATGGGGGGAGGGTGACGCCCAGTGAGCCTTCTACCCCCATTCCAGCTGCAGCCAAGTCAGCCAGTCAGGTCAGCAATGCCTGGCGCAGCATCTGCTTCTTCTGGGGTGTGAGGCGGGTGGGAAACTGGATGTCGAAGAAGATGAAGAGGTCCCCCTTTTTGGTAGGGTCCTCAGGCAATGGCATCCCCTCACCTGGCACCTTTTTGAAGTACTTGGGACTAAGAGGAGAGAGGAAGAGAGAAGGACCTTGGGGAGCTGCACCTGACAGGTCCGAGCCACCAGATAACTGCAGGGATGGGCTGTCACTACAGCTTCCCCCAGGGGACAGCTCTCAGCAGCCGGGGAGGGTATGGCTTCTTCGAAACAGTGCTCTGTTTGCAAAGCCTCTCACAAAGTCTGCTGAGGGCTCCCTGGAATCTGGTTTTAGGTGTGGCAAAGGGGGCGGGCCTGGCATGGGGGTGGCAGTGCTGGGCTGCTGCACACAGCTTCCCACACAGAGGGCCTTTCCTGGGGAAGGGCTCAGAGGCTACAACTCAGAACTCTGATGAGAAGTTTTGGGAGGTGGAGAACAGATTACCCAACACTGGGGCCTCTGGCCTCTACTGCGGATTCATGCAAATTAGAAAAAGGCATTCTTTTTTGCCAGGTGAATACAGCCCAGAGCTTGGCCAGGGTGGGGTAGATTTCAGCCTTCTCTCCCCCTCTCAGCAGGGCATCCCTGTGCCAGGTGCAGCGTGTCCAACTGTACTAGGCAGCTCTTTCTGGCTCCCTCCACCTTCTAAGTCCCAGGCCAGCCCTCCTCTTGGCTACTGGGGCCCGAGGCAGATGGACTCACTGGATGATGTCATTGATGGGAATGTTAAGCAGACGGTCATCTAGGGTCTTCACCTCCACGGTGCAGCAGGTGAGGGCCTGGGGAGGTTAGGAGCAAAGGAGGTGGGGCAGCCACCATGGCCAACCTATTTAGAAGGCACATTTATGATTCTGTTTGGTACCAGGCCCTGAGGAAGGCAGCAGAGAGACAAAAGGCCAGTGGCGGCGAACCTTTTAGAGCTTGCAGTGATATAAACAGCCTGCTTCGGCACACATCCCACAGATTTGCCACCCCTGACCTAGGCCATTACCCATCCTCAAGCAGTTCACAGTCCGGTAGGTCAGACTGCTGTTGATAGCATACAAAGGTCATGATAGAGATGGAAATGATGGGTCTGTGGGAGCCATGCAGGGGCTGGAGAGGAAGGAAGGCCACACTGGTGGCGACAGACGAGGGCCTTCCAGGGTGAGGTGGGCAGGCAGCACTGCAGCAGAGACCCAGCAGAAAGAAGAGAACCAAGTTATGAAAACGCCCCACCCAGCAGGGTGCCCAGTGTCATAGGGCTGGGATGTATACAAAGGACTTCTTGAATGCCACCCTAAGATGTTCAGACAGTGAGGAGGGTGGCAGGGTCAGAGCCCTGAGAACAGGAGCCCAAGGACATGAGGAGGGAGGCAAGAGGGCCCTGCGCAGATCCATCCAGTGCACAGCACTGGCCAGTGGGGACCAAAAGAGGGGGCCAGAGGAGGAAGATGTGGGTGGTGGGATCCAGGATTTAGGCTGTGGAGGGAAGGCAGTCTAGGCCAGTGCAGGTGGGACAGAGTCTGGCCCCCATGCCCTGCTCCCCCACTGTGCCCCTTACCTTGCCCAGGGAGATGGGGTTCACAAAGAAGAGGTTGTCGTTCTCCCTGCGGAAACGAGGGTGCAGCTTCTCCTTTACAATGAAGATGATGTCAGCTGGGATGATGTTGGGGCCCTGGGTGGGGGAGGCCGAGGGGTGACAAAAACTAATTGCCTGTGTGACCTTGACCAAGTGCCTGCTTCTCCTTGTCTGTATGTCCTCATCTGTACCATAGGGAGCTTAGACCAGGTTTTCTTTAGGGCCATTTCAGTGTAGCCCAGTGCTCCTGCTCTGAGAAGCTTGCCCAGATGAATCCCCAAGAATTACTTGCCTAGTGAGCATGCTCCAAATAGATGCACCCAGTGGGAAGGGAGAGGAACTTCTGAGGGTGGCAGTGGAACACTAAGCTGAGTATCAGACAACTGCCTGGGATCCCAGTCCTGTTAATAGCTTGGGAATGACACCTCTCACCAAGCTTCATGGGCACAGTGGACTCAGACCAGCCTCCCCCGCAAAGGAGCTGCCAGTCCAGTGGCGCAAACAGAACACAGTGGGTTTCCAGCAAGCTCAAGGCCAGAATAAAGGGAGGCTGGGGTGGGGGTGTCAGAGGAGATACTGACCCACTAGGGGCCACCTAAAGAGGCCCAGAAGGAGGGTCCCTGGAGGTAGGCCTACAAGGGTGTTTGTTTGTTTGTAGACAGGGTCTTGCTATGTAGCCCAGGCTGGCCTCTCATGGCAATCCTAGAAGGGTGTTTTTCTTTTGTTTGTTGTTTGAGACAAGAAGATCTCATTGTGCTGCCAGGCCAGGTGTGGTGGTCTGAAGGGTGTCTTAGGAGTAGATGTGTAATAGGTGAGAAAGGAAGCAAGAAGTATGGGCAGAGGAATTAATCTCTTAACTCTGAACACTCCATCTCTGTGCTTCTCAGGACTTAAGGGCTCAGTGTGCCTAGGATAATAATTTTATATTTTTATTTAAATAAGCAATTTAAAATTAGTAATAGTAAATGATTCTAGGTAGCTCCTATAGATGGGCTTTATATTCAGAGAAGCACTGAAGAAAATCAGGCAGAGCCCTGAAGGTAAGACTGTCTTCTTCCTCCTTCTAGTCCTGTGCTTTTGCCCTGGGGAAGTCCTTTCCCTCTCTGGGCCTCAGTTTCTCACTGAAGCAATGGGGATAGTCTCTGAACTGCCCACTCACAGAGGTATTGTGAGGCTCTGCTCCTAGAAGGGATGTGAGGGATGGCCTCACTGACTCTGGGGACTGGTTTCCCCACCAGACCAGGAATTCCAGGGACAGAACAAGGCATTGTCTCCTTCCCCTCAGTCTCCCCACCTCTTGAGCCTGGTGACTGACTCTGGTCAGCTCCTTTCCCTCTCACCTGGTCTCCTTCCTTCTCAAAGGTGATGCGTGTGCCCTGCCTCCACCCAGGCTGCACATCGATTGTCAGGATCTTGTCCTTGATGGTAGAGGAGTACTCATCCTCGTTCAGCACCTGCAGTAACATAGGGAGGGGTAGTCTGCTCAGATTTCCATGAGTCCTCTTCACAAACATGAACGATGCTCTGTGAGATTTATACCCGAGCTCAAACCTCCAGCAGTGGAGGCAGGAAGACCCGCCTTGAGCCATTCACGTGCCCATCCTGTTGCCACTGGAACTAAGGACTCATGCTTCTAGGGTGGCAGGGCAGGCACATCCTAGGGCTGGAGCTGGGGCCTGAGACACCAAGTGGTCACCACAAGTTAATCAAACCCACACCTCTAGCCCTGGCCACAGACACACAATGAAAATGGTGATCTATACCTCTCCAAATCCTGGCAGCCCTGACCCTGAGCTGCCAGTTTTCTTAATCTCAAAGAGAAAGAACATGGAAGTCAACAAATGTGAGCATCACCCAATGCAGTCATTCCCCAGTATGTTGCCCATTCATTCCCCAATCACAAGCCCACGTGGGTGCCATCTGTGAAAAGTATGGCCACAATTGTATTGGCATTTCTTCTGTTGGGCAAAGGTGAGGGGCCTGGGGCTGGGGATTTAGCTCAGTGGTTCCACCACCTGCCTCAAAAGGTGAGGGCCTGGCAGAAGACTGGGCAATGGGGCCACAGACTAAACTCTAAGACACACAAGGGTCCTCCTCAACCTGTCAACCTAGGGACTGGCTTCCATACTCACGCTGCTGTCTCTCACCCTGACGGAATCCTGGGGAACAGTCTGGTAATCCCCAGAGAGCAGAATTCACAGGAGGCTCCTGCCATTTGGAATCTTCCTGCCTCCCACTTCGGGTACTGAACTGAGAGGGAAGGGGTATTACACCAGTTAGGGTGCTGCCAAAGAGAATTCTGCACAAGGGGGAAAGGATCCTTTGAGGTAATCCCCTCAATTGTTTCTTCTAAATTTCAGACTCTAGAATTCTATGAACCTAAGTCTCTCTGTCTAAGGTTGCATGAATGTATCAGACACCATTCTTGAGTTCTCCAGTTAGAGAAGGGAAGAGGTACAGAGAGCGGGGAGGGGTTAGATGGTGGCTCATGAGAGGAGCACACCAACCACTCACCCTTCGAGAGATCTTAATTTTTTTGGTGCAGCCAAAGAATAAGTCCTCCAGGGATAAGTAGAGGTCCCGTTCAATTGAAGGGTCCTGCTTCTTGACCCCTCGGCCCCTGAGTCCCCCAAAATTCAAATCGACATCACTTCCTCCTGCTTCAAAAAATTCTATAGGAGGGAAAAGAGATGAGCTAGAGAAATTGTGTGCAAAGACAAATTCACACACATAACACATTCTCTCTCATACACACCCAAGTCCCCACCCCTATATTTCTTCCAATCTCTTCAGTGTCCCAAGTATAATACCTAGTGGCCATTTCCACCTTTCAGACTCAGGCTGCTTGGCCAAGCCAAGAAGCTGTCCTTAACCTCTGACCAGTGAATAGCAACCAGTTCCTACTGCTTTTTCTCCACTTTGGATACTCCTGGCCTCCTAACACTCATCTCCACTCCTTGGGGAGGTACCAATTCAGGCTGGCTCAGGAAGGGAGGCACGCCCTCTACTGGCAGGGCCTTGTAGTAGCAGAAAAGACTCAGTTGGCAGTCAACAATGAGCGATCAGAGCTCCCAGTCCAGTCCTCCCTACCCAGTTCAGGACTCCACTCTCCCTCACTATCTAGTCCTGCCGAGGAACACTGAGATCCAAGATTTAAGTGTCAATGATGTTATCAGCTGATAAGAAAGAGGGGAGGGTCTGGTCCCTGAAAATATGAGTCAAACTTGTCTTTTCTCAACTGCAGCTGCACCTGCCCAGCCTATAATCCCTCCTGCTGCCCCTGCCCTTCTATCCCCGTGCAGAGAGAGAGCCCTATCCTGGGTCTGGCCCTGAGGGATTGTGCAGTCCTTTGGGACTGAGTTTCTCTGACTGGATTGGGGTGTCAACACCTGACCTGTCTTTTGCCATTAAGACAACAAAAACCTTAAACTTGCTGAGAACTTATCAAACAGCAGGTGTTATGTTCAACACTTTCATTTTTATTTTTATTGATTTATTTTTAGCAGTGCTAGGGCATGCTAGGGCTCAAACCCAGAGCATGCTAGCCAAGTGCTCTACCACTAAGCTACTATGCTATGTCCCCACCCTTCATTTTTATTTCATTGGCCCAGAATGCTCACTGTTTAACAGCTAGTAAGTGGTGGAGTTGAGACCTGTACCACAGAATGATCTGACTACAGAACCGATAGCTTAACCACTGTGCTATGTCAATAGAAGCCCTTCACAAACTGTAGAGTCAGAGGTTGCTATTATGTAGTATACTCTGTCTCTCATGGTTAATACCATGGAATGAACTTCACAGGCTGGAATGGTGAAATGAGCTTAGGAGGTCAGGGTGAGGTAACTTCACCACCCTGTTAGTGTCCCTGTAAAATGTCATAGTTAATCAAGAGGCCTGTGCACTACCTGGTTCCCCTTCATCACTGGATTCATTTGTTCACCTACCACCTGTGGTAGAAATCAGTCCCTCAAACCCCACAGGGACAAAGGAAAGAAGAACCCCTGAAAGGGAGCTCAGTAACAATACAGCCCCTAGGCCCTGTCTAAGGAACTCCCAAACCCAGAGGCTGACCCTCCCTGACAGGCAGTGCCCCTGCAGGCTTTCTTGGGTCCTTTGAACCACATGGATAAGGCAATAATTTAAAATAATGAATTTTAAACACCCCTGGGTGGACATGGTGGATCTTGGCATCCATCTCTTCCTCCTCCTGAGAGTCTTCCCTGCTGCGGAGTCTGTAAAGCTGAAAGGAACATTCTCAGACCCCTTTGCAGTCAGGGTTTGTATTCTACTCATGAAGTGAGCAGTGAGCCACTTGGAAAGCAGAAAGAGGGAAGGCAGGCTTCTCCCTCTGTGTCTTTGCTGAAGCTAGTGGGCACTGCCGGGAAGATACTGGGCTTTTCTGCAGCAGCAGTTCTGTGCCCCCATATGCACACACTAGTTTCATGTCAGTCAGAGGCAAGAAGGTAGCAATGGTGGCAAATCCCTTAAATCAGGGGCACAGCTATAGTGATGCGTTCTGGAACACAGTAGAGTGTTTCTGACTCCTTTGTCATGACTGTGGCCGACACAGTGCTCTCCTGTGGGCTTAGAGGCACTGTTCTCAGGGGAATTCCTCTCACTCAGACCTCCCAATGGTTTTTCAACCACCCAATTCCTTGTACTGAACCTCCTTTGCTTTACCAGGTTACAGTGGTGTGTTTCTATGGCTGATTTCTGACCAAGACATACCTTACACAGTGAAATCTCATGCAGCTATTAAAATGATTAAAGTAGATCTATAGAGAACATAATACATCATAGTATAATCTCCAAGATAAATTAAGTATAAAAAGTCAGTGTGTATGATGCAGTCCCATTTTCTTAAAAAAAAAAAAAAAAAAAAAGGCCTTATGTAAAAACTAATACATGTACAGGGCCTAGGGTGTAGCTCAGTGGCACCACACCTGCCTCGCAAGTGCAAGGTCCTAAGTTTGATCCCAGGTACAAAAAAAGAAAAAAACCTAAGTATTGCTGGGGATTTAGCTCAGTGGTTCCACCACCTGCCTCGAAAGCGCAAGAATCCAAGTTCAATCCTCAGTACAAAAAAACTAATATATGTTCATCAGGCATAGAAAGTTTCTGGAAAGATACGTAGACTGTTAATAGTGAGGGGCTACTTCTGGGGAAGGAAATGGAGGGATGGAATTTATGTCAATAATTTTTTAACTTTTTTATTTTTACTATGCATTGTATATATTTCTTAAAGTTAAAAAAAAAAAAAACTACTTAAGAGAAAAGCATCTTTTACAGCTGTGTCCTTTCCCAGCAAGGCAAGAGTTGAGTAGGATGGCTTACCACTGAAAGGGTTGTCTCCCCCAAAGAACTCATGGAAAACCTTGTCAGGGTTGCCATGGAAGACGTAGCCAGTTGTCCATGGTGTCTGGGCTCCAAACTCCAGAGGTATTCCGCCCTTTAGGCCCTCCTCTCCAAACTTGTCATAGATGCCTCTCTTCACAGCTGTGGATATGGGTGACCTTGAGGAAATGGAGGGACTGGGGGACAATGGACATGGGGAAGGGGGTAGGGCAAAAGCAGCCTTCTTTCCTAAGTGCCTGCTGCCTGGCAGTCTCTGAAATGAGATCCTAGAAGTTAAGAGGTTTCCTAAGAAGTGAAGAGCTTAAGATGTTTGCCTGGTTGGATTTAGGGATGACCTCTGGAGCCCAGAAGAGAGAAGAGAAATGGTAATTTGGTGTGGTGGGGGTGGGGATTAGAGGAGGAACTGAGAGACTAAGGGTCAAGCTGCAGATTTGAAAGCTGGTTTAACTCACTCATCGAAGCTATTGTCTTATCTGGGGGTAATCAGAATCCTAGAGTCTTGACATTTTAGAATCTAAGATTCTAAATGCTGGAGCTTTGAAATCCTAGAGTCTGAGGACTCTGAAGACCTGAAAATCCAAGGCTAGAGAAACTTTAGTGACCTCCAAGCCATTCTGCACAGTATCCAAGATCACAGTATCCAAGATCACAGTCTCAGGGCAGGCCCTAAGGGCAGCCCTCAGGGAGCTGCCTTGTTGGGTAGTGACTCACACTTGCTCCATACTCTGGCTTCCACAGGAGAGACATTTCTCAATGATTCCTGGCCTCTCTCTGCCCTTTTAGGCCCTTGCTTTCCTTGGGGACATGAAGACTTAGCCACTCACTAGGGAAGGATAAATGAGCCCGCCTGCTCAATCTCAGTGGTCTGCCCTTTGCAGCCAGAGTCTCTCTTTGCTTCTTGGGAAAGGATCTTTCCTCTTAGGGTGTGGGAAATGTGCCCTGCTCCTACACTGGCCCAACTGGTGAGCCATCAGCCTAATCCTGGGCTCTGCACACTGCAGCTGCTGAAAAAGACATTTGTTGACTGGACCTGGTGGCAAATGCCTGTGATCACAGATACTGGGAGGATACAGAAGTATCACAGGTTTGAAGCCAGTCTGGGTAATTTAGTGAGACTATCTCAAAATAAATTTTAAAAAAAGGCTGGGGATGTAACTCAGTGATAGTGTGGGACTACATAACCTTTGTTCCTTTTTCTCCAGCCCCATTGTGATTAAAATGTGAGTTAATGGATGGAGATGCTTGTTAGTTTAGGGACGCTAGATAGGGATCTGTAACAGACCTAGAGTCCCAGATAGTCTAGGGACACTAGATAGGGATCTGTAACAGACCTAGAGTCCCAGAGTAAACTACTCAACTATTTGTTTACCCGCAACTGATATTCCAGGCATCACAATTGTTAGAACAAGCTGCAGATGTCTGCTGACCATCAATATGTGACAGTCGACCACTAACCTTTGTCCCCTTTTCTTTAATTCTATATGTTAACTTCCCCCTCAACCCCCTATAGAAACAGCCTCGGATTCTGAGCCAGTTGCCTCTCTAAGCTATTTTGCTTTGGGAGTGCCGTCTGGCCAGACTACTAAAGGTCTGTTTTCCAACTTGTCCAGTGTGTTCCTTCCCGGGTGTTCTTCGCTGTAGTCAGCTCCTTGGAGCATTTGGTAAGGCTCTTGGTCTTACATTCTGAAGACATCGCTGGGATTCCTGGGTGTGCTTCACTAGTCAGCTCCTTGGAGCGTTTGGTAAGGCCCTCGGTCTTACAATAGAGCACTTGCCTAGCATGTGTGAGCCGTAGGTTAAATCTCCCATTCCAGAAAGAGAAGGAAGGAGGAAGGAAGGAAGGAAGGAAGGAAGGAAGGAAGGAAGGAAGGAAGGAAATTCTTTACCCTGGGTTCTGTCTTTAGATTCTGAACATGGAGAATGTATGATTACTCTCTACTGGACCTCTTAGAAAACCCACCATTCTAGAGACTTAAGGAAAGATCTTAATGGAGGAGTGGGTGACAAATCTCCTGGAGTGTGCCCAGCCCCACAGTCACTCACGATCGCTCAGCACATCGTAGGCCTCTGCTATTTGCCTGAAAGTCTCTGCTGCAAATGGCTCATCTGACTTCAGTGGGTGATTCTTCAGGGCAAGTTTCCGGTACCTACATGAGGGAAAGTTAATGGGAGTCATAGCAGTGGACCTGCTGCTGAGGGGCAGGCCATGGTTCAGAGCTGATGCTGTCATCCACTGCCTCACTACAATCAGGGGTGACCATATAGGCTTGGTGGTTGCCCATGTGCATTGCTCAGATCTCGCTAAAGAGAACCTTGCGTGTGGAGCCTAGGTAGCTGACAGCCCTCTGCAGCTGCCCTTAGGCATTTGTTCTGAAATGGGGCTGGAGAAACCTTTGTGATCTAGCTATTCTCCCAAGCTACCCTCACCAACCCCTTAATGTGGCAGAGGATCAGTGATGGCCGATTCCTGTGAGACTTGGGACTCCTTTCAACAGGCAGCCTTGGTTTGGGGACTCCCTACCAGCCTGGCTGAGACTGTCTGGGGCCACACTGCAGCTCTCCCCACTCAGGCCTCAGGCCTTCCCGCCTCCATCCTTTTTTTTTTTTTTCTTCGTGCAGGGGGATCAAACTCGGGACCTTGCACTTGCAAGGCAGGCGCCAGAACCACCGAGCTAAATCCCCAGCCCCTCTCCATCTCCTTTCACAGGTATCAGGCCTGCCCTGAGGTCTGAAGCTCCCCCTGCATACTTCCACCCTCCTTGTCTCTCACAGGGGACTCCCCATATATTTTGTGTACATCTAATCCTGTCTTGGTGTCTGCTCCTCAGAGGACCAGAACTGACACACGCTTCTCAAGAGGAGATAAAGCCAGGTGTCCAGAAAGGCACTGGCAGAGGCCTGTCATGTTCCGGTGCTGTCACCTTCCTCTGTGCTCATTTCTTCTGACTTCTGTACCTGCCATCTCCCCCACCCCACCAGCCTGGGCACCTGCAGCACCTGAGGATAAGTACTGTCAGTATCCCAGGAGAAGTGCTGGCCTGGGTGGATGATTTATGCAAAGTTTAATAAAGGACCCTTCACAGAGGTTGCAGGCAGGAGGAAGAAGACACGGGGACAGCACAGTCCCCAGAGCTAGGAACCCTGGGGTGCCCTGGGAACCCCTGTGGATGTAGGAGTGAGCAAGGGGGCTGTTACTGAAACCCAGAAGGAGTAGTGGACAGGGCCTTTGGCAGGAGCTGTGACCTTCAGTCAGGGGACCTAGACAGCTCGAAGAAATCCCATAGGAAGGGAGCTTGGGAATTAAGATAGAAACCTCACTTTTCTCACTCCCAATCCCCTGCCCTGCCTGCTTTAGCAGGATGAGTCAGGAAGCCTGTTGGTGACTTTGTGTGTGGTGTCATTGTATTGGCTGGCACGGTAAGGGGGGTATCTGGAAGGGCACAGGAAGGTGTCCAGCCCAGACTCCCAGGTCACCTTGTTACAGTTTGACCCTGCATTGCCCTTGCTGGGTCAGAGTGGGACTCTTTTCCTAGCCCCACCTTCCACGTAGGTATCCCCAGGGCTCCATTGCTTCTCTTCACTTCACTCAGTTTGGGGGTGAAGTCAAACCAGACTATTTCCCTTAACCTGCTTGCTAGCTCCTCTCCAATGCCCCACAGGGACCACAAACTCAAGGAGCCTAAATATCACCTCATTTTCATGGCCTCATCCTCCCACCCCCAGGCATTGTGTCCAGAAAGCTGAGCATTATCTTTAGCTCAAGTTTTCCTTTGTCCTCCTCCCTCATCCAAGAAATTACCAAGTCATGTCAGGTTTTCCTTCTTTTTTTTTTTTTGTACCAGGGATTGAACTTGGGACCTTGCACTTGCGTGGCAGGCACTGGAACCACTGAGCTAAATCTCTGGCCCTAGGTTTTCCTTCTAAATGTCCCCTTCCTGCCTCTTCAGCCCTACAACTGTTGCAGAAGCACATCTCCCTGTATCCAGTAGCACCATCTCCAACCAGTCCATTTTGTGTGCTGTTACCAGGTTGGAACTCTGTCTCTGTTTTCTAAAATACTCTGACCAAGTCACTCTCCTGCTAAATCCCTTCACGGCTGTGCCATTCCCCTTTTTCCTGCACACCCTTCTCCCTTTTCCTGTGATAGTCATCCTTCTGCAGTCCCTCCCAGATCCTCCTGGCAATTTTTTTTTTTGATACCAGGAATCAAACTCAGGACCTTGCACTTGCAAGGCAGGCACCGGAACCACTGAGCTAAATCCCCAGCCCCTCCTGGCAATTTTTTATTCAGCCTTAGGGACCAACTACCCAGTCCAGGGTACCTCCCCTGACTGCTAGTCTCCATTCCGGGGTAGACACTCCTACTCAAGTCGCCAAGTCCTTTGATCCCAGAACTCAGCACTCCAGTCTGCTGACTGATTGTTTCTCCCAAAAGACTTCGAAGTCCTTGAGTGGCTGTGTCCAATTCTCTGTATCCCCAGTGCCTCGCACCCAGCAGCAGTGAGTAAATAAATGATGTGAGCCCACTGTCCTGCCCGGCAGCCCTTCTCATTGTGTCTGGGTTCTAGCAATGCTTCCTCTAAGTGAGCTGGGTCTGCTGTCCTTGTCCTTTCCTTTAATTCATAAAGGTCCTGGCTCTGCCCTTGGGAGCCTTACAGACAGAATCTTTCCAGTCTACTTTCAGAAACTTGTCACAGCCTCCCTGGGACTTCTTTTTTTTTTTTGGTACTGGGGATCAAACTCGGGTCCTTGTGCTTGCGAAGCAGGCAGCGAAAACACTGAGCTAAATCCCCAGGCCCTCCCTGGGACTTCTAAGGTAGTCCTTTTCAATTCCAAAGGTCATAGTTAGTTATAAAGAGAATCACCAGTAAATTCAATCAATAAATAAAATGACAAAATTGGAGGCTGGGCATCATGGTGCACACCTGTAATCCCAGCTACTTAGGAGGCTAAAACAGACAAATCCCAAGTCTGAGGTCAGCCACAGCAATTTAGATCCTGACTCAAAATAAAATATAATCTGGGCGTGGTGGTACTTACCTGTAGTCCCAGCATTCAGGAAGCTGAGCCAGGAGGATCACTGTGAGTTCAAGGCCAGCCTGGAATACACAGTGAGTTCAAGGCCAGCCTGAACTACATAGCAAGATCATCTCAAAAAAAAAAAAAAAATTGAGTGATTTCAAGATTAACTCCAGTCCATTTTGTGTGTGGCCACTGGGTTTGACAGTCTCTCTTATTTCATTCAATGCTTCTAAAATACTCTGGGACCAAGTCACTCTCATGCTGAAACCCGGTACCAATTTGCTTGTTGTCTTCAGTTTAAAATTCAAGCCCCTACTTCTCCCTCTGCAACAACCTCACTCTCTTTCCCTGTTTTTCTGTGTTACAGAGAGAGGTGAAGTCCCAGCTCAAGAGTGAATGAATGGGGCTGGGGACTTAGCTCAGTGGTGCCTCACCTGCCTCACAAGCACAAGGTCCTGAGTTCAATCCCCGGTAAAGGAAAAAAAAAAAAGAGTGAATGCTGGGTTTTTTTGTTTTTGAATGGGGGATCAAACTCAGGACCTTGCTTGAGAGACAGGGGTGGCGTCAAATCCCTGGCCTGACCCCCTCCTGTTTTTTAGAGATGAGAAACTGACATTCAGAGAGGTTAAGTGACTTGCCTATGTCACACAACTAGCAGGCGAACCTGGACTCAGACCTTCCAGTGACAAGGCTGTGCTTATCTTTTTGTCCTCCAACTGCTCTCCTTCCTAGCAACCTTTTCCTTGATGGCTCCCACTGGCCAGTGAGATGCCATGAACAGCGGGTGACATCCTACACTGCCATCCTACACTGCCCTCTGAGTTTGTGTCTTACTTCTCCAGTCATGCTGTGGACTCTCTGCACTTACTCCACTTAGATCCCCTACTGGCCTCGAGATATTAATGGCATCCAGCTCTCGGGGTCTTTTTTTTTTTTTTTTTGGTATGGGGGATCGAACTCGGGACCTTGCACTTTCGAGGCAGGCAGCGGAAGCACTGAGCTAAATCCCCAGCCCTCCCTCTTGAGGTCTTTGTGAGGATCAAATGAAATCATGATGGCAGGTTCTCAGAACAGCAGCGATGCACTCAATCCATGCAGCTACTGTATTTCCCAACCTTACTTATCTTAGACACTTGTGTTTTCCTTTACCTTTCAGTTATCCACTTAATTGCAAGGTCATTCCCTCTCCTCTCTCCAGTCCCCTGAAGAGGCTTAATCCTCCTTCAAGCCTGGTCTTCTGCCTCCTAAAAGATCTCTATCCTTCCAATATAATCTTCCTTAGCATTTTGTACCTTCCCTTTTGTAATGGCCATTACAGCTGTGGTGATGTAATCAACATATGTATTCACCAGCAAAATTAGGCTGCATGAGGAAAGAGACATCTGATTCACAGTTTTATCTCCAGCTGCTACCACTGCACCTAACTGATATGGTCAGTGCTCAATAAATATTTTAAATGTTTTTTCATGAGTTTGATCCCCAGTACCAAAAATAAATAAATAATAAAACGTTTTTTCAAAGAAAATAAACAAAAAGATCACACACAAAATTTTTTTTTTCTAGAAAAATATGCTGACTCCTGTTCTACACTTTAAGAATAGGCCACAAAATTCCCGAGACTTGATGAAAGTATTCAGAGATAAAGTTTAGTTAATGACAAAAATCCTCATAATGGCCAGAATGAAATCTATAATACGTCTATCTGGTCAGGTCATCTCCCTGTTCACTATCCTTTGGTTCTCCATAATATTCGGGATAAAGTTCAAGTGGCTCCTCTGTCTCCTTTTTGTTGTTAGGAAAAATCAAGGCACCTAGTAAAGGCGACAGGGCATAGTGTAAAGGGATAGGGACTGGGAGCAGACTGAGGATCCAAGGTGTCCGCATTTCCAGCCCGCACCCCCTGCCCCTCCCCAGCCCCAAGTCAGGACAAGGGTACACAAGAAGCAAGAGGAGCAAGGCTCGCTCACCTTGCCTGCCCAGCTCTGTGCAGCAAAGCCTCGTGGGAAGGGCCGGCAGTGGTGGGGCTGCCCTAGCACACCCCTCAGGCCTGGCTCTGGCCCTGACTTACGCTCTCTTGATCTCAGCATCCTCTGAATTGCGAGTGATCTGGAGCACTGAGTAATAATCCTGGCCCATGGCTGGCTGGCAGTGAGTTGTTAGTCCTCAGACTCCAGCAAGGCTGTTGGTCTGCATTCCTTGGTTGCTCCTGACAACTGCACAGGGGGACTCTGGGAGTTGTAGTCCTTCCTTCTTAAGCAAACTGCCTTCTGGACTCTAGACCAGGAACAAAAGGACTGGGAAAATTGTAGCTGCTTCTGTGACCCTGATAAAGGTCATTCAGCTCAGAAACCAGAGAGTCACAGGGCCCTGTTTTATTTTTAAGGAGAAAGAAATGACTTTTAATTAAAAGTTTTCAGAACAAATGCAGCATTTGGTTGATTTTTTAAAATATTTTTTTATTTTAGAAATTTTATATTTTCAGAAAAGTTATGAAGACAATAGACACACATATATCCCATACCCCACACCATATTCTCCATTAACATCTTATATTAGTGAGATAATGTGTCACAAATAACCAAAGTTGATACATTATTATTAAATATGTTTATATACATACATATACACATATATATATATAAATACATACATACATACATATATATATACTAGTACTGGGGATTGAAACTAGGATTTTTGCACTGAGATACATCTCCATCCCTTTAAAAAAATTTTTTTTTAAATTTTGAGACAAGCTCTAAGTCACTTACCTGCCCATATTGGGCTCAAACTCATGATCCTCCTGCCTCAGCCTCCCAGAGTGCCAGGATTGCAGGGATGCACCACACTTAGCTGTAAAGTACAATTTCCATTACAGTGTATCAAAGGTACACACTACCAACATAGCTTCTCAATGATGATGTGAATGAACCTTGATCCTGGCTGAGGTTGTATCTGTCAGGTTTCTCCACTGTAAAGGTACTTTCTTCCCCCTTTTTGCATTGCACTGTTTGGGAGAAAGTCACTGTGTGGCCCACCCTTAAAGGTGCAGAGTTAGACTCCACCTCCCTGAGAGCAAGAGAGCCCGGTTTTCCATGCACATCCCACATCCAGTCACCAAGCTCAGTTCCTTCTACCACCCAGAGCCCTCCCCTCCCCTCCTGCTTTTCTCATAGCCACAGCCTTGTTCTGGCTTCATTTTTCTTTCTTTTCAGTACCAGGGAATCGAACTCAGGACCTTGCACTTGCAAGGCAGGCAGTGGCACCACTGAGCTAAATTCCCAGCCCATGGCTTCCTCTTTCTGCAAGGCCACTAAAACTTCCTCACTGTCTTTCTGCCGTATCTCTACCTTGCCAAGATCATACTCCGTCCAGAGTGAAGCCCAGACTGCTTCCCCGGCACACAGGCCCCTGTGATCTGGTGCGTCACTCTCCACCCTATCTCTCACCACCTGTGCACCTGTTGTTAGTCACAATGAACTACAGCACTTCCCACTGCCCAAACTAACCATTCTCTCTCACATCCCCTACGCTGCCACTGCTACTCAGTGGATGCCATGCCATCCATGGAAAACCTGGCCTCCATTCAGCTAACTATTTATTTTTTCTTCCTATGAAAGTTTATATGCACATATGAGCAGTACTGGAACATTCCTTGCTTAAGAAATATTGCACCAGTGTGGCCCTCACTTTTGTTTTTCATTCCCTGACTTTTCTTTATAGTTTTACAATCTATTCATGTATTCAGTGGTGTGTTGGAAAATGTTTCACAACTGGCTTGCCAGAAGGAAATAAAAGTCTATTGTGAAGCCCTTGCCAGTTTTCTCCAAATGAGTACAATCCCGCTCAAACACATCATTACAAGGACTTCTAACAATATATTTGCCTTTTCGCATTTTGAATTTTACATAAATGATATCACTTATACAAACAGCTGTCTCTGTGTGGTCTGTTTTAACAGAGGGTCCATTATTCTCTCCTTATGAACGTTTGGATATTGTGTCAACTTTGCAAGGTAGTGCCAAACAGTTTCCTGATGTGGTTGTTCTAATTTATACTGGCAACTGCAGCACATGTAATTGCTACAATTACATATGGAGGTGGCGGTGAAGCGTTCCTTTGCTCCACCTTCTCGCCAACTCTTGGAAGTTCTGAAATGTTTGTGAATATAGTATGTATAAAATAGCATCTCATTCTGGATTTCAATTTGCATTTCTTGGCTGTATTTCATATTTGTTGGCCATTTTTTCCCTCACTGAGAAATGCCTGCATTTTTGCCCAATTTTCTGTTGGCCTTTTATGTTTTTATTACTATTTTTAAAATTAATTTTATTGGTACAATTTAAGTATAAAAAATGGTCACACTCATCATAGGGAATTTGTTTTTATTATTGATTTGTGCCTCTCTACATTTTCTAAAAACAAATTCTTTGTTGTTAATATGAAATACATATTCCTTCAGTTTGGAACTTATCTTTTCACTTCTAAAACATTAAGTCAAATTTACTAATCTCTTTGTTTGTGGTTATACTTTTGGTGTCTAGTTATTTCCCTATATGTGGTCATAAAAATCTTCACTTTTTTCACACTTGAAATCTTTTTTTTTTTCTTGGTACCAGGGATCGAACTCGGATCCTTGCGCTTGCAAGGCAGGCAGCGGAACCACTGAGCTAAATCCCCGGCCCCACACTTGAAATCTTTATGCCACCCAGAACCTATCTTTTTGTGTATGGTGGGAGTTAATTCTTTTCTTTTTCTTAAGAAATGGGGTCTTGCTATGTCGCCCAGTTTGGTGTTGAATTCCTGGACTCATAAGACCTTCTTGCCTTCACCTCTGGAGTTAAGGGGCCTACAGGCATGGACAAATGCACCTGGCTTTTTCATTTAGATATCCAACTGTCTAGACTATTTAACAGTCCATTGTTTCCTTATCAATCAGTGTCCTGCCATGTTGTACCCTGTTTCCACACAGGCATGGGTGCGTGTCTGGACTCTTCCTCTTTTTTGGGGGGGGGGTACCAGGGATCGAAGTCGGGTCCTTGCGCTTTCGAGGCAGGCGGTGAAACCACTGAGCTAAATCCCCAGCCCGAGAAGTGTTTTTAAGAAAACATCTAGTAGCAGTTAACAGGGAACAGCACTTTAAATCTGTAACGTAGAAGATCAGGCTTGGTCCTTGATGGCATTTCAGATACTAGTGGCTGAGATATTTAAGAATTTTCTTGCCCTCTCTGAAATCACACAATGACAGAGAACTTCCCCTATAAGAGCTCTTCCATATTATTCAAGGCAAAAAGCCTTCTTTAGGTGTATTTGGAGTAGGGGAAACACATTTTTGGAATTGAGCCAAGCGACAGACAAATCAGTTGAAAGGATAAGAAATAAAGTACAGGTTTGGGCCGGGGATTTAGCTCAGTGGTTCCGGCACCTGCCTCGCAAGCACAAGGTCCCAAGTTCGATCCCCGGTACCAAAAAAAAATAACACACACACATAAAGTACAGGTTTTTGGTGAATTGAATGGCTAACAAGTGTCCAAACCTTGGTGCTTCTAAGCTCACCTGCCAATTGTGACTGTAAGCAGGTTTATTTAAGGTCTCCGAATCTAGGTGTCTTCACATAAGTGGAATTATGAAGATCAACTACACCACAGGGTTAGTGGGAAAACATAGGAAAACATGTAATATATAGAAGATGTTCCTTACCCTTTAGGTAGTAGTCAGAGACCAAGCTCCACAGTCTATTAGCTACTATTTTGTGACCTTAAGCCATGATTTCTTAGCCACAGTTGCCTCCTGGTAAAGATGAAAGTACAGAAGGGGAAAGGAAAGAAGGGAAAGGAAAAATTATGAGAAAAGAAAAAAAAAAGGAAATGAAGTCTATGTAAATAGGGAAGGGTGAGGTGGGGAAGGGTGCACAGGTAATGGGGAAAAATAAGAACCAAGATACATAATGTACAGGTACAAGTACCCAATGATAAATGTAAAAGTATTGTATACCTAAAATGTACCAATCAAAGAACTTAAGAATTAAAAAAAAAAAAAGATGAAAGTACAGAATTACACTCCCCTCCAGTACTGGGGATTGAATCCAGAGCCTTATGCATGCTAGGCACTCTATCAGTGAGCTACAACCACAGACTTTATTTTTTGAGCAGGGGCTGCTAAATTGCCTAGAACAGCCTTGTGCTTTTCCTGCCTTGGCCTCCCAAGTAGCTGGGATTACGGGCATGCTTGAGATTATCCTTTTTTACTTTTTGCTTTTCCAAGCTCTCTTGTGGACTTCTTTTTCATCTATATTTATTTATTGGTACATTTTAGGTATACATTATGATCACATTCATCACTGGGAATTTGTACTTGTACATGATATATCTTGGGTCTTGTTTTCCCCCATTCCTCTTTCTTCCCTTCCACCCCTATTTACAAAAACTTTGCTTCTGTTTTTTTTCTTCTTTTCTCATATTTTTTCCTTCTCTTCTTTCTTTTCCCCCACCCCTCTCCCTACTTCCTCTTCCCTTTTAAACCTTTTTTTCCTAGTTTACATTATCTATTATATATTTTGGTCCTCATTTACTCTTGCAGTTTCTCAAACCAGAAAAACTATTCAGTATTTACACATCTGTCCTATTTATTTCACTTAAGAGTCTGGCCTCAATGTGCATTCATTTAGCTATAAATATCTTTAGTTTATCGTTCTTTATAGCTGAGTAGTACTCCATTTTATTAAAAAAAAACTACATCTTCTTTATCTAGTCACCAGTTGATGGACATTTCTCTTGTGAACTTTAATTTGCATTTATTTAATTACTGATGAGACTGAGCATCTTTTCATGTTTATTGTCCATTTGTTCTATTTTTATTATCAGAAAAAACTGTTATTAAAAATCAAGACCTGAGTTCGATTTCTGGTACTGGAAAAAATATCAAGACCCAGAGGGCTGGGGGAAGGCCTTGGTCAGCCTGAGCCTGGAAGGGGAGAGGGAGACCCCCTCTGAGTGACAGCCATGTGTGCAGAAGTGGGGTAGGGGGACACAGCCTGTGTGGATGGCAGACTGGTTACTCACAGAGGCACTGAACAAATATGTGACTATAGGAGGGTTATGAGAGTCCAGGTTCTCACTGTTAAAGAAAGGAAGTCTATATGAAGAAGGCTAAAATTAGTCCTGCGGATTTGGGTTGGCACTGGAAAGATCAATGTAAACATGAGATTTTTACTGTTTATTTTTCTGACCACTCAACTCACCTGAAATCTACATGTATACAATGTACACATAAAGGTGTATATGTCCACTAGCCCTAATAAAGCCTAGACATATATTCCATACTCAGTAAAGAGCACACTAATGCCAAGATCTTGGTTTCTGGATACCATTATCCACTAAAAGGAAGAAGGGCTTCTTGGACAAATGACTGACTCTGCTGCTGAGGCTAGAAAACTACAAAGTGAGACTGGAAGATCTTGTGGAAGATATGGAACTGCTCAAAAATTTTGGAGACATGGCAAAAGCATATAGGAATCAGCTTGAAGAAGTTCTCATTGGCCAAACTAGGACAAAAACATCAAAATAAATAATGGAACACGGGCAGGGTGGCTGTAGTCCCAGCACTCTAGGAGGCTGAGTCAGGAAGATTGAAGTCTGGGCAACTTACTTAGTGACACTCGGTCTCAAAATTAAAAACATGGGCCAGAGATTTAGTTCAGTGGCACCATGCTTGCCTGGCAAGCACAAGGTCCTCAGTTTGATACACACATACACACAAAAACAAAAACAAAACCATGGGCCAGGGATGTAGCTCAGTGCAGAGGTCCTAGGTTCAGTCCCCGGTACTGAAAATAAATAAATAAATAGATAGAGAAAATAGATAGAATAAATAGAGAAAATAAATCTAATGATGGATTGTAATCTACAGAAAAAATATGCATTCATGGGTAGTCCATACACATATATCTATGAATCAATGGCCACTTGAGTGAGTAAATAAAGGAAAAGAAAATATTCTACTTTCTAGTAAAAGGCCAATTATAAATATAGAATGATGAAATTAGAAAGTAAGCTCTTGGCAATTGTTACAGCATAACTGATTCATATAAGAATCATCAAAGAGTGCTAAAACCAGTGGCACACACTTGTAATTCCAGCTACGTGGGAGGCTGAGGCAGGAGGATGCAAGTTCAAGACCAGCCCAGGCAACTTAGGAAACCCTGTCCCAAAATATTTTTTTTTTTTGAAACCAGGGATAGAACTCAGGACCTTGCACTTGTGAGGCAGGCGGTGGCACAACTGAGCTAAATCCCCGGCCCTCAAAATAATTTTTGAAAGAAAGGGTTATGGATGTACCTCAGTGGTAGAGCACTTTCTTAGCATGTCTGGGGCCCTGGGTTCAATCCTCGATTCAGGAATAAAGAAAGAATGCTAAAACTAGTTGATACAAGTTTTAGGAGAACCAGGGTACTTATATGGTCTCAAAGTACCTACATGCTAATTATGTTGTGGAGAATCCATTTTAACCAGACTAATATCAATGGGCTATACAGTAAGAAAAAAGGGTTACAAAAACAAGTGCTGGCCGAGATATGAAGTCAGGACCCTCATACTCCACTGGTGAGAATGTAAAATGGTACAGCCACTTTGAAAACAACAGGTAGTCCTTAAATGTTACAGGTGTATGCCAAATAGAGCTGAAAACATATGTTCATAAGTAAATAAACTCATAGCAGCATTGTTCATAATAGCTAAAAAGTGGAAACAACTCACATGCACATCAACTGACATGAATAAGTAAGATGTGGTATATCCCTACAATGGGATATAGAGATAGTTGATAGTTCAGAGAGAGAGAGGCAGAGACAGAGACAGAGATTTATTTTAAGAAATTGGCTTAGAGGATTACAGGACTGTAGAGGTTTAGCAAATCCAAAATCCTATGGGGAGGCTGACAGGCTGGAGACTCAAGGAAGAGTTGTAGTCCAAGACCAGAGGAGGTCTGTTGGCAGAACTCTGTCCTATTTGGGGGGAAGTCAGTCTTTGTTCTTTTAAGCCTCTCTGTTTGAACAAGGCCCACTCACATTATGAAGGGGAATCTGCTTTGTTCAAAGTCTACCAATTTAAATGTTGATTTATCCCCCCAAAATGCTCTCAAAGAAATACCTATAATAATGTCTGGCCAAATATCTGGACACTGTGGCCAGCCAAGTTGATTCATAAATCAGCTATCACAACGGAATATTATTTGGCAAGAACAAAAAATAATAAAATACTGATACCTGGTACAATGTGGATGAAACTTGCTAAGAGAAGGAAGCCAGACATAAATGGTCACATCTTACATGATTCTATTTACATGAAATGTCCAGAATAGACAAACCCACAGAGACACAAAGTTGGTTAGTGGATGCCAAGGCTGGGGAGGACATGGGGAGTGGTCGCTAAAGGGTATAGGGTGCTCTTCCTTTTCTGGTTCCAGGTGCTTTGGGAGCTATGGGTGATGGTGCAGGCACAGCCAAGGTCAAGAACCTCAGTACACACTACCAGTCCCCAAGATGGCACAGAAATGGCATTACAAATCCTGATCACATAGCTGGGGATGGTGGAGCAAGCCTGTAAATCCCAGTACTCAGGAGGCTGAGGCAGAATTGCCACAAGTTTGTAGCCAGTCTGAATTACACAGCAAATAACCCAAACAAAAAATAACAAACCTGTTCACAAAGATATGAATCATTTAAGGCTGCAGACTCCAAGTTTCTGAAGAACATGTGTTTTGCCAAGAAGCATAAGTAGGGCCTGAAGATGACAAGGCAAACATCACCAAGGCCAACATGTGCTGAGGGTGTCAAGGCTCATAAAGTCCAATGAAGTTAAGTCCAAGATCCCAAAAGGAGTCGGCCCCAGGCTTAACTGATTTGCACCCCAAATGCAAATGCCCACCCCCCAAGCTTGGGAAATGTGCTCATGGCCATGTGCCAAGGATCTCAGGATTTGACAGTGAAAGACCAAAGCAAATGCTCAAAACAAGGTCAAGCTCAGCTTCTAGCTCAGGCTTCCAGAGGTGCCCAGGCCCCCATGAAGGGTCCATAGAGAGGCTTCTGTCTACCAAACAGAACAGGACTGGTGTGACCCATGGGCTGCTGTCTGACTGGGGCTGCTGTTTTCTGTACTGTTTGTACAAATAAACATCATCAGTTATGGAACAAATCGGCCTTGTGTAGCTCCCTGTTTGATGCTCTTAGGACACAGAATCACTTCTGTGGTGTTCTGGCAAAACACATAACCTAAATCTAATTATGAGAAAACATCAGACTACCCAAAGTAGGGCTCTTCCCCAAGTTGGCCATTGTCCAAAAACATCAGAGTTGTGACAGATAAGTGACAACAGAAAATGCTTCAGAAAGGAAGTAAATAAATGTAACATGCAGTCCTGGATTGAACCCTGGACCACAGAGGAACGGGTAATTACAAAGGACATTGTTGGGGGAACTGGGAACTTGGATGATAATGCCTGCACACTGGATGGCAGTACAGGGCCACCACTGGTTTCCCTGTCCTGACAGCTGTACTGGGGTGATGCAGGGAGAGTGTCCTTCATCTTAGCAAATGTGTCCTAAAATATTTAAGAGTAATAGCACATAATGTTTACCTAACACTCTCAAATGAGTCAGAAAATACATATATAATGTGTATGTTTAGAAAAAGAGAGTGATAAAGAAAACAAGGCAACAACTGGGAGACCTAGGTAGGGGTATTCTGGAATTTTTCCTTTGTGCAATTCTTGCAACGTACCTGTAAGTCTGAAATTATTTCAAAATAAAAAGTAAAATAAAAATATAAAATATATGTACAAAGAGACTTCTTCAAAAAATAATTTTTTTTTTGAGAGCCAGGGTCTTGCTGTGTAGTTCAGGCTGGCCTTGAACTCACTAAGTAGTCCAGGCTGGCCTTGAACTTGTGGTGATCCTCCTGTCTCAGCTTCCCAAGTGCTGGGAAGAAATCTTTAAAAAAATAAAAGAAATAAAAAACAAAACCAAGAAATATACGCGCCCCCCCAAAAAGAAAAAAAACCAAGAGAAACACGCAAACAAAAAACCAAAAAGAAAACACCTTAAGAAATCTTTACCTATTTTACAGAGTACTTTTGGCACAGAGGACATACTTAATAGCTGACACCACTGCCAGCTTTTTGAGTCTGAAAGACAGAGGTACTTCTCACTCGAAGTCACAAGGGGGCAGCCGGAAACCAGGAAATAAGGTTCAGCACAGGATTTCACTGGGCTACAGATGAGTTGTCCTGTCTGTCCTTACCCAGAATGAACTCCTCAATCCTAAAGGAAAATAATGTCCTGTGTATTGAAAACCGGGGCTCCTTTCATTCACAGGAGACAAAGCTATGGAGTACCTGCAAGCTGGCCTCCGCTCCTTGTTTGGGTCTGGACCTCAGCACAGTGTCAAGAGGTGATTACATCTCCCACAACCAGGACATCAACTCTGGAGACCTATGGCAAAGAGCTCATGAATATGATGGCAAAAAGAAGAATGAGCTTTAGAGTGGGGACACAGACATTCACTTGCAGAGTGGGCTGAGCCATAACCCATATCCACTCTCATCCTTCCTCCCTCCCTGCCATCACGTTATTACATGATGTAATAGTAGGAACAGAGATTTTGGAGACCGACCAAGGTCTAAATCAAGGCTCTGGTATTTAATTTCTCAAGCCTCAGTTTCCTTCTCTAAATAAAACAGGAAAATATCATTTGCTTTTTAAGAGTGTTATATATACTTAATAAATTACAATATGTTTACACTTTGGTTACGGCACAAACAACAGGATGTTGTGGCAAGAAATGGGATTTAAAGTTAAGATAAAGTTCCTCTCTTTATGATGCTTGGCAAATCATTTCATCTGAGTTTCACACCTAAATGTTAGTGTAGTTTTTTTGTTTTTTTTGGTACCGCGAATCGAACTCGGGACCTTGTGCCTGCGAAGCAGGTGGTGGAACCACTGAGCTAAATCCCCAACCCTGTTACAGTGTAGTTTTAAGAATCACATGAAAATATATCACTAAGAACTCTCAACCATATTACTCCAGCCAGGAACAACTTTCTGCCCTTAAATAAATCAAAATCTGGGGCCGGGGATTTAGCTCAGTGGTTCCGGCGCCTGCCTTGCAACCACAAGGTCTAGAGTTTGATCCCCGGTACCAAAAATAAATAAATAAATAAATAAAATAAATCAAAATCTTAGCCTGTATGGCCCAGCTCAAGTGTTGTATCCTCCAAGAAAGCTTTCTCTAATAAGCTCTGAAGTATAAATAATATGGTATTTATAAATAATATGACATTCTGGTCAAAATGCACTGAGTTGGAAAGATCTCAGCAATACTAAGTGAAAATAAAAGAGAAAACCCATACGTTATAATTCCCTCTTTATATTTAAGGGGAAAAAAAGAGATGATCATGTCATTCTTTTTTGTTTTGTATTTGTTTTTTACCGGGGATCGAACTTGGGACCTTGTGCTTGTGAGACAGGCAGTGGAACCACTGAGCTAAATCCCGGGCCCCATCATGCCATTCTTTCACTTAAAATTCTTCACAAGTTCCCACTGCTGACCAAGTCCAAGCTCCTCACCTGACATTCAAGCTCCTTCACTGCCTGGGCCCCACCAGCCTCTGTGGCCTCAGCTCCTGTGGACCAGCCTCACCATCCTCTGAGCCCTTGGGGTACAGCTATCCCCAAAGTACCCTTCACCATCTCTTCTAGGTCAGTGGTTCTGACTTGAGCATGCAGCAGAATCGCCTGGAAGGCATATTAGACTACAAACCGCAGGGTGCACACACACAATTTCTGGTTCAGGTGTGAGGTGGGGCCCAAGAATTTCTAAAATGTTCAACTGATGTTACTGTTCCAGGGACCACACTTTGCCAGCCACTGCCTTTACAATGATTATTTCCTTACCTAAACAGAGGCTGACCAACCATGTCAGTTTGCCTGGGACTCCTGATTTTGGCACCAAAAGTCCAATACCCTCAGTTTCAGTTCTGGGACAGTCTGGTTACCAGAAATAAGAATCTCTCCCATGTTGCTGCTTATAGGGTATTTACTGTCACTGCCAAGCGTCCTTCTTTAGGGCCAGCCCAACAAGGACTCTTGAGGAAGGAGTTTAATTTTGTTCATTGACTTTTTGCTGGAGTAAAAGAATTTTAACAAAGTTTTCCAAATTCAGGTTTTTCCAAACATATTTATTTTCTCCAGGGAATAGGTTTTAGTCCTCTATTCCTTGTAAACATGTAACACAATTTGGTGTGAGAACGAACTGCAAGCATCCAGATGTTTACCCTAATGTTGTGGGGTGGGTCTACATAAGGAGAAGACAGGGCAAAGGCAGTGAGCATACATGAGCAGTAGCTACTGCTGCTCCTGCATCTTGTTCCTTTTTTGTTTTGCTTTTTTTGGTGGTACTGGGAATTGAACCTCCGGACTGAGCAACATCTCCAGCTCTTTAAAAATTCTGTTTATTTTGAAATAGGGTCTTGCTAAGTCTTTAAGTTGACCAGGGTAGGACTGAACTTACTATCCTCCCTCAGTCTCCCATAGTGCTTAGATTACAGGCAAGTGGCACCATGCCTGGCTACACATGTGCTTCTTCCTCAGTTCAAATTAGGTCTTGGAATGCTAGATCTTCTGGGCCAGTTCAGCTCACTTGCTGTGACTTCCAAGGAGTGCCTATGACACTAAGGAGCCATAGACTTTGGGAAGGACTGATGATATTTCCACTCATTGTAAATCAGGATCAATGCTTTTCAGTAACTTTCCAAGAGGTCAGAGGTCAGAAAGCTGATAGCGTCTCAAGAGACCATCTCGACAGCATGTGTAGATTTGCTTCTCCCACGTGGCTACCTGGAACACAAAAATTCACAGCTCAAAGGAAGCCTGGGATTTTTCCATTTCAAAAAGATGAAGGCTGGTCATTGATCCTCATTAGTCCAAGGGAGTATGAAAAACCTTTTACTCTGAAGGCAAGAGATTACATCCAAAATATGTATTTACAAAATTCCTTGGGCTGGGGATTTAGCTCAGTGGTTTTGCCCCCTGCTGAGCAAGCTCAAGGACCCTAGTTCAATCTCCAGTACCAAAAAAAAAAAAAAACCAACCAAATTCCTCCCAGGCCCTTGGCCAGGGCCAAGGGTGCACTTATGACTACAGAACAAAGAACACTGGCCTAAGTGGAATGCAAACCTATCAAGAGTTGTACATGGATTAATGCAGAGGGTCTGCACTGGGGGAGGAGATAGACTATTGACAGGCTTGGGTATCCCTGAACCTTGTAAAATTAAATGCAAAAAAGTGCAGAATGTAAGTTATTATTAACAGGGAAGATTTCATTTACTTCTCAAAGACAGATAAGAACCACTAACATCAGGGAAACAGCATGCACTCTGTAATTATTATCAGGTTTGCTGCCATGTAGCTGCATGACCTAGGGCAACTTTCTCAATTCTTTTGGGTCTCAGTTTCTTCCTTTGTAAAATGGAAATGTTACGTTAGTTTACAATATAGATGTAAGAGCTTTTTTTTTTAAATGTTTTTTTGTTTTTGTTTTTGTTTTTTGGTACTGGGGATCGAACTCAGGACCTTGCATTTTCGAGGCAGGTGGCAGAACCACTGAGCTAAATCCCCGGCCCCAAGAACTTTAAAAAATGAAATGGATTTGTATGTATTTACCTGGGAAAAGATCTAAGATGTTAAGTAAAAAATAAATAAGCTATATATAGAGTGGTGCAATTATGTACAAACTGAAGATAAAACTATTATTTATATAAGTGTATAAATACACAAATATAAGGTTGAAATTTCTCTAAAAACAGTCTTTAAAGCTATATGCAAGGGCTGGGGATTTAGTTCAGTGGTAGAACACTTGTCTAGCAAGCATGAAGCCTTGGGTTCAGTCCTCAGCAACTCCCCCCCCCCAAAAAAAAGACACATACAAAATAATGCTAGTTAGTGGCAGAAAGAAGAGTGAAACTAAAAAGGTCTTAGGGAATGGTAACAAAGACTAGATAGGATAATATCTGTACAATGTCTGCTCAATAAATATTAGATGGGATAATATTTGTACACTGTCTGGTCAATAAATATTAGATGAGATAATATTTGTATAATGTCTGGTCAATAAATGTTATTTCATTTTTCTCTTTCCACTCTAATCAAATGAAATAATCAGTCTTGAGTTTTAATAACAATTGCTAATTTTAAAGAATACATTTATAAAGGAACTTGCATATGCACGATCTCATTATTATCCTTATTTTACAGATGAACTGACAGATGAGGTGAAGGAATTTTTCAAGTTTCTAGAGCAGTAAAGGATGAAGTCTCTACTTACTCAAAAGCTTTGATTTCTTCCCATCCACCATAATAAGTCTTTTAATCCATCCACCATAACCAGTATTTTAGAACACGTAATGACCACAAGGTAGCCTGATTCAGTCCCTTCAAAGCCCCAGATCTCAGGTAGGAATAACCCAGGCCTAGTGTCCTTTCAGGCTGTACCTTGTATACAGGGTCACAGTCAGCCCCACTGAGCTCAATGGCATAGTCTAAATCTTGTTGAACAATGAAACAGCTTCCATCACCTAAAAGGCAAAAAGAAAATTTAGATAACTAAAGAAAATGCTAGCCTAAAGAAGATGGTCATAAGACACCAAATAGTAAATAAGTCTTACTACATGGGCCAACCATGATGATCTATAGCTGCTTCCTGGAATGCTGGGCTGGGCACGACTTGAAGGCCAAGTGCAGTCAGTGGGAAGAAGGGCTGCCTGCAATTTGTAATGCCTGCCAAAGGCACAGAGCAAGCAACTGCAGGCTTACACATTTATTTGCAAACTTATCCTTGACAATGTTTTTAAATAAGAATTGGTCTATACAAATGTTTTAAGAAAAATGTATGTTCCCAAATTATTCCTGAAGCTATGAACCTGACAATATATACTAAGAGGAGAAAAGTTATACCAAGAAAATGAAATTATAGCTGATCTTGGGCTGGGGGTATAGCTCTGTGGAAGAGCATTTGCCCAGCAAGCACAAGCCCTGGGTTCAATCCCTAGCACTACAGAAAAAAAAAAAGTATATCTAATCTTCATTTCCTCAGAAGAGAACAGACAAATGAAATGGAATAATCTATAAAATACTTACTAAGGTGATTTTTTTGCTGTTGTTAATTTAATATAAAAATAGTAGCTCACTGAAGAGAACATTAAAAATAAAATAGTGGTAATAAACTACCTATAATCTACCACTCAAAGCTAATTAGTATGAATATTTTGAGTCATTCTTCCAATCTTTTTAATAAAAATTATTTTACATGGTAAGAAGCATGCTGTATAAAAGAATGCCTTCCTGCTGCACAAGCGCAAGGACCCGAGTTCAATCCCTGGTGCCAAAAAACAAACAAACAAAATAAAACAATGCCTTTATGCAAAACACTTTTTCTATATTAAGACTTTGTTAGCCAGGCATGGTGGTGTAGACTTGTAATTGCAGAAATCCCATCACTTGGGAGGCTGAGGCAGGAGGACTGCCGCAAATTCCAGGCCAGCTTGAACTATATAGTGAGACCCCGTCTCAAAAAACAACAACAACAACAACAACAACAACAACAACAGAGACTTTGTATAAGACCTTGGAAAAAAATCAAAGATATCAATTTACCTGTTCAAATTTTTTTGAAATCTGAAACAATGCTTTCCAAATATATCTGATAATTCATGTATACTCCAATAAACACTATATGAGGGTAATAATTTGCCCCCCCCCGCCCTTTTAAGGTACTGAGGATTGAACCCAGCACCTTTATATTGAGCTATACCCTTAGCCCCTTTTCCATTTTTTATTTCAAGACAGGGCCTCAAGTTACTAAACTGCCCAGCCTAGGCAGTCCTCCCGCCTTTGTCATCCATAGTGCTGGGATATAGGTATGTGCCATCACACCTGGTTTACCTTGTCCTTTCTGGCATTATCAGAAAAAATAACCTTTTTAGAAAAAAATCATCTTTTAGAGATACATATAAAAATATGTTTGTGAGGGCTGGGGATTTAGCTCAGTGGTTTCGCCGCCGGCTGTGCAAGCGCAAGGACCCGAGTTCGATCCTCGATACCAAAAAAAAATGTTTGTGATATATTTCAAATATTATGAGGGTTCAGGATTGCAAGAAAATGGGTAAAACAAGATTGGCTATACACTGATATAGTGCCTTTTTTTGGGTACCAGGGATCGAACTCCAGGACCTTGTGCTTACGGGGCAGGTGCGGTACCACTGAGCTATATCCCTGGCCCTATGGTTATACATTGATAATATTACCAGCTGAAGCTGAATAATGGGAATCTTAGATTCATTATGCTCTTCTGTCTACTTTTATATGTTTCTCAATTTCCATAAGAAAAGGTTTTTTCTTTTCTTTTTTTTTTTGTAGGGCTAGATATTGAATCCAGGACCTCAAGCATACTAGGCAAGTGCTCTATCACAGAGCCTTATCAACAGCCCTAAAAGGTTAAAAAAAGAAAATTGTTTAAAAAAAAATTGTTCATGTGATAACTTAAATCTCCTCACTAACAACCAAAGAAGCTCAAAGGTTTTTCATGTCCAACTTCTAAGCCAGTACAGAATACTCCTGCAGAGGAAACAGCCAGCCACACTCCACCTGCACTGTCAGGTGTTCACTGCCCCAAGGGCCTCCTCTTAGGGAACAAAAAGTGTTTGCTTCTAATGAACCGAAATGTAGCTCCTAATAACTTTCTCCTATTGGTTTTAGTCCTGTTCCCTGAGAACAGTTATACTTTCATTTCCTTTACGTTTAGGTGTTAGTAATAGAAATTATGCCTGCCTTCTTCCCAACAGAAGCAGCTATAACAAACATAAAAGTTCCTTGAATTTCAAGGAATTATCTCTTTAAACTGACCCTGGACTCACCTTGGCTAGCAATGAATCCATCTCTGAAATTCAGCAGGGACAGAACTGGTGCTCCTGATCTGTGGATGACTTGTACTGGAGCTCTAGGATTCAGAGTAGGAGAAATTTTACTTTTTTCTTTGAAAGCAACACCTGACTATACTCAACATATAATAATAACCACATAAAAGGAAACAGGACAGATGTAGAGAGAAATTAAAACCATTCATACAGTTTCTTTTTTTTGGAAAGTTCTGGAGGATGAAGGTAACTAAAAGCTACCTTGGAGTGAATCTCAAAACATGAACTAAGTCACCACCAAAATCTCAAGGTTTTAGAGGAGGCTTGATATGAATCAAAGATAATAATGTTAACAATATTTTAACTTTTTTTTTTTTAACTTGACAGAATTAAGATTAGTTTTGAAATATTGTATTAAGGGCTGGGGATTTAGCTCAGTGGTTCCAGCGCCTGCCTCACAGCGCAAGGTCCCGAGTTCGATCCCTGGTACTAAAATCAAAACAACAACAACAAAAAAACAAACAAACAAAAAAGAAATATTATATTAAAATTGTCAGCAAGGTAAGGGATGTAGCTCAGTGGTGCTGCACCTGCCTTGCAAGTATAAGTTCCTGAGTTTGATCCCCAGAACCAGAAACAAAACAAAAAACAAGAAACAAAACTCACAAAAAATTGTCAGGACTCTAAAATGAAAAGATAAAAATGGTACCCAAAGAAGCCATTCAATAAATATTATTTGGACAAAGGAAGGAAAAAGAAGGAAGGGACAGAATCATAGAAACTGTTAAATCCTGTTACATAGAGGCCATATGATTCTCTTTGAATATTTTTTAAAACGTGAGGCGGCTTGTTTTATAAGGGTCATAATCAAAACTAAATAAGAGGGCTGGGATTTAGCTCAGTGGTTCTGCTGCCTGCCTCACAAACACAAGGACCTGAGTTTGATCCCCGGTACCAAAAAAAAAAGCTAAATAGGAAATAGAATTGGCTTATATGAATTCAAAAATGATCATTCAATCTTAGGCCACCACAGGTCTAATAGCCTAGAGAAAACTACTGAGCTCCTTAAAGTTAAAAGCTCCAGACAATCATTTTACGCAAAGTTATTTTATTATTTAAACGTCATTTCCAAAACAATTATTACAGTTGGACAACCATGACAGTAGGAGTCAAATTATCTTTTAATATAATTCCAGGAATGATAAAAACAATCAGATAATTTACACCAGAAAGATTATCAATGGAAAAAGATACCCTTAGCTCAACAGTTATCTATCTGCTAAGCTAAATCAATATTACACCCAGTAAAAAATTCCACTCTGTAGAAGACCTGCATCATGCAAATGAATGGTCTCTCACCTCGGACTCCTCACATCCAGTTGATAAATGTTTCCATCTTGTGTTCCAGCCAATAGCAAGAAGCCAGAGAGAAAAGTACAGCAGTTGAAGGCATCTGAGCCAATAAAGAGGAAGACCTGGGAACAATAGGAGACAAAAATGTTTAAAGATTCATTTGTTTCCAGGAATAAACAGATCCAAAAAAGGAGAGAATTTCACTATTTTTAGAGATTCTTTCTTTCCCCTTTTAAGAATCTTTTGTTTTTTTGGTAGCAGGGATTGAACTTGGGACCTTGTGCTTGCAAGGCAGGCAGCAGCACCACTAAGCTAAATCCCCGGCCCCCTTTCAAGAATCTTGAGCAGGAAACAGAGCACTCACCAATAACTGAGAAAGTAGGTCTCCCAGGATTTCAAGACCTGAGGCTGGCTGAGGGCTCGTGCAGTTTAGTTAACAATATGCTGTGAGTTAACAGTTTTCAAACTAATACCCTTTAGCATTCTGACTCACAGGCTCTTCTCCACCAAAAATCTTTTTTTCCCTTTTCATACAACCCTCCATTTGAAAAACACTTGTCATCCCCATGTTTATATTTTGTTTCATGTCACTTCCAGAAACTTTTTTTTTGGTACGGGGGATCAAACTTGGGTCCTTGCGCTTTCAGGGCAGGCGGCGGAACCACTGAGCTAAATCCCCGGCCACTCCTGCAACTTTTTTTTTTTTTTTTTGGGTACTGGGGATCGAACTCAGGTCCTGCCGCTTGCGAGGCAGGCGGTGGAACCACTGAGCTAAATCCCCAGCCCTACTCCAGCAACTTTTTGAAGGAGATACTTTGAAGGAAAAGAAAAAAAGCTTAAATATAATGAGGGAATTTAAAGAGTCAAATTCTCCCATGTCTAAAAATATTTTTATACTTTCTTTTATTCTAGACTTTTAGCTCAAACTGACCATTTCATCCATATATATTCCAAAAAGAAGAGAACAAAAAAAAAAAAAAGAAAGAAAACCTGATTCACCTTTGGAAGTTAAAGCTGGCATAGTTCAAGTGCAAAGGCAGTATTAGCAAAAACAGTGTAGTTCCTGGGATAAGCTTTGATAATGAAAACATCTCTAGCACAGTGGAGTAACAAGATAAAATAAAAATACAAAAGCTAAGGCCAAACCAAGTTATTAAAGTTATTCTGGATGATGATGGTAGGAACCAGAAGAAAAATTTTAAAAACCTAATCTCAGGGCAGACAGAGTTTAGTTAAGAGCAAAATACGTCCATCCAACCTCAGAGGATAAAAGAAGAAAATTCGGAGATGGGGATTTAGCTCACTGGTGCCGCCACCTGCCTCACAAGTGCAAGGACCTGAGTTCGATTCCCAGTACCAAAAAAAAAAAAAGAACCCTGAATGCATTACTTTCTTCACATTATCTTAGAAGTAGAAGGATCCCATAACGAAGATCTGTAAAACCTCATCATTTTACATATAGCACATTAAGGTGCAGAGAGCAACTTTAAAAAGGCCACAAAGCAGAAGAGTACTTCATCTTCATCACACAGTCCTATAAATTAAGTCCTATTATGCCCAGTTTAGTGACAAGAAAACAGGCTCCTGGCTGGGGATTTAGCTCAGTGGCACCGAGCCTGCCTCAAAAGTGCAAGGTCCCAAGTTCGATCCCCGGTACCAAAAAAAAACCCAACAAAAAACAGGCTCAGGGAGATTAAGAAACCTCTCAGCCGGGTGTGGTGGTACACACCTGTGATCCCAGCACTCTGGAGGCAGAGGCAGGAGGATCGCTGCGAGTTTGAGGCCAGCCTAAACTACAAAGTGAGACCCTGTCTCAAAAAAAAAAAAAAGAAGCCTCTCCAATGTCAGAGCCAGTAGGTCCTAAGAGCTGTGATTAAATCCCACCCCATTCCAAATCCCGCACTTAAGTCACTACACATACTTCCTCTCACCCATGCAGCTTCCTCAAAAAGGGAACAAGTAGAAATGTTTCTAAACATCTTGCCAAGAATCAGAGTGATCCCAGGCTTCAAAGGTCTTATAGGAAGCACTTGCCGGCTGCCTGCTCTGTAGTCCCAGGCACTGAAGCTTCTTATCTTCCCGGGCCACCAGCAACATTTTCGCTTCTGTTCCAACCTCCCGCTCACCTGCATGATGATGAGCCATGTCAATGACAGCTACATTGGTCTGCTGACCGCACTACATGTTAGTGATTCACTGATTAATTTTTTTAAAACTTAGGTTCTATTTCTCACTGTGGCACTGTTTATTCAATAGCACACATTTGTCAAAACTTCTACAACTAAAAAATTAAAATTAAAAACCTTACAGAACTGTACAATTAAAAAGGGTGGCTTCAGCTAGTTGTGGTGTTGCACACCTATAATCCCAGCACTCTGGGAGCCTGAGAGGCAGGAGGATCACAATTTCAAGCTCAACCCACGCAATTTAGCAACTCAGTGAGACCTTGTCTCAAAACTTTAAAAGGGGGAGGATGAGCTCAATGCAAAGGCTCTGGGTTCAATCCCAATACTATAAAAGGGTGACTTTAACTATATATAACATATATTCTACAAATGCAACTTTACAAATCAGTATATTAAAGTACAGTGTAATTTAGCAAAGATGACTAATGGCTATAGCTCATTTAGTGAAGCTGGGCATAATAGCGCAGGCCTGTAGTTGCAACACTGAGGGAGGCTGAGGCAGGAGAATTACAAGTTTGAGTTCCACCTGGCAACTTATCAAGACCCTGTCGCGAAATAAAAACTAAAAAAAAAACAAAAACGGTGGGGGGGTTGGGGGATGTAGCTCAGTGATTGAGTGCCCCTGCATTTGATCCCCAGTACCATGAAAAAACCATTTTTTTCTGTTTCATCTTCTGTTTTTTCATGAGACAAGGTCTTGCCAAGTTGCCCAGGCTGGTCTTGAACTTGCCACCCTCAGGTGTGCACCACCTTGTGTTTTTAATAACCACAATGGTTGCTCTGAAGAGAATGGATTATAGGAGAACAGTACAGGCAGTAACACAGACAAAAGGTGATGACACAGTAGACCAAAATATTGGTGGGAGTGAGGGAGAAAGAAAAAGGAGAGAGAAAAAGCAGTGAAAAAACCAGAAACACTAATGGTACAGATGTGACTGCTGACTTGGGACATGAGGAAAGGGAGGGTGTTAAACATGAGTTAAACTCAGGTTTTAAGCTTGAGCAAATGGGTAAATGGAGGTACCACTTTTTTTTTTTTTTTGAGACTCCCTAGGTAGTACAGGCTGGCCTTGAACTCATTATGTAGCTCAGGTTGGCATCGAACTCACGGCAATCCTCCTGCCTCAGCCTGGTACCATTTTCTGAGATGGGAAAAAAGAGACCGGAGGGATCAAATACACCTTCTTAGAGAAGGTAAGGTTGAACTATCTATCAGGTATCTAAATAGTGCCTCAAATTCAGGTAAGACAGGAGTGGTGGTACATGCTTGTAATCTTAGCACTGGGGAAACTGAGGCAAGAGGATCCTTTAATCCCAGCACTCAGGAGGCTGAGGCAGGAGGATCGTAATGAGTTTGAGGCCAGCCTGGGCTACACAATGAGTTTGAGGCCAGCCTGAAATACATAGACACTGTTTCAGAAAACAAAACAAAGGCTGGGGATTTAGCTCAGTGGTTTCGCCACCAGCTGGGAACCGCAAGGACCCGAGTTCGACCCTGGGTACCAAAAAAAAAAAAACCAAAAAGAGATAAGTAGAGGGAAGATTGGATCAGGCAACACAGTGACCTTGACTCTTCATTTCAGTCAAGTACCTGGGCATAAATCATCCTACAATGTACTGAAGAGTAAATAGGAAATGAAAAAGTAGAAAAAACAAGAATATTGTCATTTAGATTACTGTACTTACCAACTAATTTTTAAAAATTTAACCCTGTTTTAAGTAATAATGGCTATAAAATCTCAGCTTGGAAGTGAGGTATATGTATATTATATTAATATGTAACTATTAAAAACACATACTATGTCAAATTATCTCATTTACCATTAATCGCACATGCATCCCCCTTTAGGAAATAGGTGGTCCCTATTAATCCATTAATTTTTAAAGAGGGGACAGGCTTCTGGGCTTCTTCCTAAAGAATTAAAAGTATCATGCCACCGCGATATATGTACACCCATGTTTATAGCGGCACAGTTTGTAATAGCTAAAGCTTGGAAACAGCCCAAATGCCCTTCAACCAATGAATGCGTAAAGAAGATGTGGGGGTTTTTTTTGATACAATGGAATATTACTCTCCCATAAAGAAGTATAAACGAGACATTTCTTGGTAAATGGATGCATCTTGATACCATACTCTTAAGTGAAATAAATCGGACACACGTGTTTAAATACCGCACTGTTTCTCTGGGGTGAGAAACTGAAACTGTAAGTAAGGACCAAAATGTACAATAGATATTGGAAAATAAGAAGAAAATGTTCAAATGAGAAGGGGAACAAGGTGGGGGGAGGAGGAAAGGAAAGAAGAGACAAGAAAAGAGAACAGAAGGAAAAAATGGAAATAAAGCCTTTGTAAATAAGGATGGGAAGAGGGGTTGAAAGGAGAGGGGAATGGGAAAAAAAGAAGCAAGCAAGATAAATCATGTACAGGTACAAATTCCCTATGATGAATGTTATCATTATGTATATCTAAAATGTACCAATAAATGTTTTGGTTCCAAAAAATATATAAATAAATAAAGAGGGGCCAGGGAACATCTAGTAGTCAGAAATAGTTTTACCATAGTGCATCTATATGGTAAGTTTTGTGGGGTTTTTTGCGGTTCTGGGATCGAACTCGGGACCTTGCACTTGCAAGATAGGCGCAGTGAGTGCCGTGCCACTGAGCTAAATTCCCAGCCCTTTTTTATTTTATTTATTTATTAATGGGTTTTTTTTGGTACCAGGGATTGAACTTGGGACCTTGTGCTTGTGAGGCAGGTTGCAGAACCACTGAGCTAAATCCCAGGCCCTATGTGGGAAGTTTAAGAGAGTGAAGGTGGGGCACCTATTGTGTCAAAAGTAAGGGGCAAAATTAATCCAAATGAGCTGTAAATTTAGGTCCACACAAAAACTTACACATAGGTGTCTACATCAGTTTTAATGATAACTGTCAAAACCTGGAAGCAATGAAGATGTCTGTAAGTAGGCGAATGGATATGTTGTGATATACCCAGAAAATGGAATAGTATTCAGTGGTTTGACAAGAAATGAGCTATCAAATCATGAAAAGACACAGAGGAACTTTAAATGCTTATTGCTAGGTGCAAGAAGCCCATCTAAAAGGCTAAACCTATACGGTTCCACCTATGATAATAACAGTAAAAAGCTCAGTGGTTACTAGAGGTTGGAGGGAGGTAATGATGACAAACTAGGTGGAGCACAGAGGACTTTTAGGGCAGTAAAACTATTCTGTAGAATACGTCAGTGTTCATTTGTCAAAACGCATAGAATGTACAACACCAAGAGTGAACCCTAGCACATACTATAGGTCTTGGGTGATAACAATTTGTTGATGCAGGTTCATCAATTGTAACTACTCTGGGGAGGCAACATGGGAGTGGGAAGGTGCAGCAGAGGATATATGAAAACTCTACTTTCTGCTCAGTTTTGCAGTGAACCTAAAATTGCTCTAAAAATAAGCCTATATTTTTAAAATGTGAGGAGCAAAGATGACAGAAAAAGTGTTCGTATAGAACAGAGAAGCAATTATTAGTATTTTCATGAGAAAGTAAGAATGAAATTTACAACTGGGCATGGTGGTGCACACCTGTAATCCCAGCACTCAGGAGGCTAAGGCAGGAGGAATGCTGACAGCTCGAGGCCAGGCTGGGTGTCTTACTTACTTTTCTCATTGCTGAGACAAAATACCTGACACCCAAAGTTAAAGGAGGAAAGGTTTATTTGGCTCACAGTTTACAGAGGATTCAGTCCGTAAGCGGCTGACTCCAAGGCAAGGTGGCATAGCAGAGGAGCACCACAGAGGAGAAACAATTCATGGCATGCAGAAGGCACCAAAAGCAAGCAAGTGACCCACAAGTGACAAGAGCAGCTTTTTTCTGCCCCTTTTATATTCTATCTAGGCTACCCAGCTTAGGGTGGATGCCAAGCCCAATCAGTGGACTAATTTAATAATCACTCACCCTTAATCCTAGTGCCCTTAAACCTACCATTGCATCATGAATCAATCTCAGCATCACACACTCTAGATCCAGTCACCTCTGAAAAGCCCTGCTTATGACTGTATGAGGCTTTGGGGGGACATCTAGACATAAGCCGTAATACTGGGCTACATAGTGAGTTAAGGCCAGCCTGAACCACATAGCAAGGTCCTGCCTTTAAAAAAAAAAAAAAGCCAGGCGTGGTGGCACATGCCTGTAATCCCAGCACTCTGGAGGATAAGGCAGGTGGATGGACTCCAGTTCAAGGCCAGCATGGACTACACAGTGAGTTCAAAGCCAGCCTGAGCTACATGGCGAGATCCTGTCTCAAAAAACCAATGAAGGGCTGGGGACTTAGCTCAGTGGTTACACCGCCTGCCTTGCAAGCGCAAGGTCCTGAGTTTGATTCCTGGTACCAAAAAAACCACAAAACAAACAAACAAAAAAAGGGAAAAAAAAGGTCTTATTAGGACCTTTACTTTGCTGTCTTACCAGAGTTATTCAACTTAACATTCTTAATTCAACCTTCTAGGCCAAACATATGTTTTTATATAGCACTCAATCTCACCTCCACTATGTAATGCAAATTGCTCCATACATGCCCTAGTTCCTACTCTCTCCATTCTATCCTATTCAACTGGAATTCATCCTTCATAGTTTAAGTCATCTTCATTTGTAAACATATAGTAACTTGTTACACTCCTTTCCTCTGCAAACCTATCATATTTGCATTAAGAATTGCTAATTTTTTTCAGGTGAGCATTACTGATCACTTTTTTTTTCAGTATTGGGTGGGGATTGAACTCAAGGCCTTTATACTAAGCTACATCTCCAGCCCTTTTTATTTTTTATTTTATTTATTTATTTATTTATTTAGGTACTGGGAATCAAACTCAGGACCTTATGCTTGTGAGGCAGGCAAAGGCACCACTGAGCTAAATCCCTGGCCCCTGCCCTTTTTATTTTTAATTTTGAGCCAGGTTCTTTCTAAACCACTGAATTGCAAAGGCTGGTCTCAAATTTGTGATCTTCCTGCCTCAGTCTCCCAAAGTTCTGGGTTACAGATGTGTATGCCACCATGCTCAGCTTCACTAAATGACTTATAGCTATTAGTCTTATCTGCTACTTTATACTGTACTTTAATACAGTTATTATGATACATGCTTCCTGTGTTGATTCTAAAGCTATAGAAATATAATAAATAAATAATAATATTTTTAAAAATAATAATATAAGGGTGGAAATTAAAATAACCACTATAGAGCAAGAAAGGATGAAAAAGAATAGGAGAAACTAAGGCAAACACTGAAGGGGACTCAAGAAAACAAAATGAGCTCATATATTACTATCAACTTACTGGGGATCTGCTCCGGGGAGCCAAGGTTGATGGAGTTGTCAGCAGCACCTACTGCCACTCCATTAATGGAAGAACCACAGTCTGCAATGACTCCCAAGCAGGCCGAGCGCCCACAATCCCAAAGTCGGGCTGTTCCATCTCGAGAGCCAGACACTACATTCCGCCCTCGGTCGACAATGGCTGTATCCAGGATACCTGGCAAGAGAAAAAAAGCCTCTAAGATGGAGAAGGTAGTAAAGGAACTACAAGGACAGAGAAGACAGAGTAGCATAAATGCCTCTGTCCCTTTATAAATGTAAATTGAACATGAACATGTGGTACTGAAAGGGGAATTTTGCCTCCATGGTTTAAACTGGACTTACTACAGGAAATTCCCTACTTGAAAATTTTTCTTTGTTTTTATTTTTTTGGTACCAGGGATCAAACTTGGGTCCTTGCACTTGTGCAGCAGGCGGTGAAACCACTGAGCTAAATCCCCAGCCTAAAAAATTTTCTTTGTTCAACATGTCCAAGCCAACTTCCGCATCTCAGGAATGTCTTTGTCTCTAAAGTAGTTTTGTCTTTCTGCCCAGATACAAATGAGATATTAACCCCCATATTTTGAATTACCCAATGAACTTGCTGCCAGTATTATAAGTGAGCCAGTGCCATGTTTGATTTTGCCTGTTAATGCATAATCAAATTCTGTAATCAATGAATGTACACCAAGAGTACCTCACTTGTAATGCCCCCGCCCAAAGTGTATATCTACTTTGTTCAAGCATTGGACAGGGCCAGTCTCCCGCCTATGAACGCAGGCTGGCCCGCTGGCGTAAATAAAGCTTTACTTGGTCTCCAAGGCTCCTGGTGTGCCTTCCATTCTCTCGGACTAGCAGTAACGAGCTTTATCAACGAAACAGAAACCTTGCTGTTTCAGTACATGCTGGAGATTTTAAAATGCTAGAAAAACAGAAATGAGCAGAAAGAGTACTTACTTCCCAATGGTTCAAAGACTATGAGACAGATATGTAAAGCCAAATTCTGGATTTAATATTTAGTGGGGTGTTCTGTAATAGTGGTTTAAAGTTTTTATTTTGGCTTACTCCCTCCCCTTTTTAAAGAAAAATTAGGTAGATGCTTTGAGAGTTCAGTCTACACATCACTGTCCTAAGAGATCTTGCTGCTTCCACTGAGAGCTGTTTAAAAAAGGATGTGACTTCTGGTTCCGGCCAACAGGGAGAAACCCCATTCTTCCATGTCCTTCCCCTTTCAACAAAAATGACCCAGACATGACACAAAAAACAAGAATAGGAAAACTTTGAAAGATGCAAAGGAGTCAAACTACTTAAGGACCCCAGGAATTGAAAAACACAGAATTGAGTTCCTGGATTTCCTCACTGCATCTCATAGTCCGGACAGGGCACTGCAGAAGTCACCAACCCAGAAGCACTCACAGCACACAATTTTGTCTGTGTTTTGAGACAGGGTCTTGCTATGTGTAGTTCAGGCTAGCCTTGAACTCACTATGTAGCCCAGGGTGCCCTCAGCCTCCCAAGTGCTGGGATTACATGCATGCACCACCATACCCAGCTAAGCACACAATTTTTTAAAAATCCAAGAAAAGTCTATTGTCCCTAGCCAAAAGACTTGGAAAGAAGTAGCCTAATAACAAAAAATCTTGGTCATATCCACCCTACTCTAGTCAAACACCAACAGAAAAGCTGCTATTTTTCTACCACTATGGTTTCAGCAGAGCTGAACAGGAAGTGATCTTCTGTACCCCATGGAAAGATGTTTAATTACTTATTACAAAATAATTAGGATTATAACTCCTATATGTTCAAACTCATTAAGTTTCATTAAATGGCCTGGGCAATTTAACTTCAAACTAATTAGCTCATATATTAGAGGCTTAAAACTACATTTAGTTTATCTTTCCATTTGAAAGATTCAAAATACACACAGAAACTTTACCTTGGTTTGTTAATGAAAAAACATTCTAATCTTTTAATTATCTATATTAAAATATATATTTGTAGACACACACACTTATATATTTAAAGAACATATGTAAAATTTTAGAGGCACCAATTATGTATCAACTAGAATTGTATTTGTTTCTACTGGAAAATGTCTATTTTATTAGAAATAACAATTTCTCCTTTTTACATTTGACAAATATGTTAAAACATCACAAGTCACAAGCTCCCATTTTCTAGCAAGTATTAAAGCTTAATTTTATATTTTATGTAAGGAAAAAACCCCACTTATTGTGTACTTATTATATCCTGAGGAGTATGCTAAATCTTTCATTAGTACTATCTCATTTAATACTACTATCCTCATTTTACATGAGGAAACTGAGGCCCAGAAAAATTAAGTAATTTTCCAAGGTCACACTTTTTAAGTGGCAGAATTAAGATTTAAACCAAAATTTGCCTCCAAATCCTATCTGTAACTATTCTACTATACTGTCTCCCTTGCTATCACGTTTCTGTATACTAGAAAGGGAAGCAAGCCAGGGACTTAACTAAGCTAACAAAAACTTATCCTTCACAAGAGATCTATACATAGAACTACTTAATAAGTTTCTAATAGTTCTCTATTATCAGCATCACACTATGTTTATTCAGTCCAGACTTCCTTATGGTTTTGTTTTGCTTGTAAAAAACACCCTAAGCAATAAAGAACCACATTTGCTTTCAACACAATCCTCTGCTTCTTTTATTGTGTTTGTGAAGTACTGGCAAGTAAACCCAGGTCTGATTACATGCTAGGCAAGTACTCTACCACTGAGCTACATCCACAGTCCTTTTTTGTTTCATTTTGAGACAGGGTCTCACTAAGTTGCCTAGGCTGGCCTTGATCTTGCAATCCTGCTGCCTCACCCTGGAGAGGAGCTGAGATTATAGGCATGTGCCACCATGCTGAGTTCTGCTTCTCTTATTTTCTCACCACTTGTGAGAAGCCATTAATGATAATAAATGCAAATGCAACCTGGGGATGTGGCTCAGTGGTAGAACAAGACTCTGGGTTTGACCCCAGCAATGACAAAAGGAAAAAAAATAAAGATAATAAATGCAAGTAATAATTCTTTATTCTGTTTTTATGTATGGTTTGTGGTTGTGACTAATAAAATGCTTCAAAATTTCATAACTCAAGAGATTATTTAAAATGAACCACACAGCAGGTGTGGTGGCGCACATCTATAATCTCAGCACTTGGGAGGCTGAGGCAGGATTGCTGTGAGTTGGAGGCCAGCCTGGGCTACATAGTGAGTTTAAGGCCAGGCTGAACTACATAGCGATACAAAAAAAAAAGGAGCCACACAAGCAACTTGGAAACCACTTGGCTGGACCAGTGAGTGGCTCCTATGTTGGTATCATCAGCAATTAATCCTGACTTTTGTTCTGTGTTGTGGAAGAATAAGCAATCCTAAAAACCTGGGAATATTTTACAGAATTAAGTGGAAAGAAATATTCAATATCTGACAGCCATCAGCCTAGATCTGACCTCATGTCATTTCTCTTGCCATGTATCATTTCTCTTCAATATGACAAAAACTCTCCTCTCAAGGGGGGAAAAAAAAGGTCAGGGTTGCTATACTGCAAAAGTCCTTACTCTCACCCTGAAAACTTCTCACAAGGCCAAAAGAAAGGGAAAACTATACAATAAAAGCTTACATCACATTAACAAACATTCTAAGCTAAGGGTCATATATATATTTCCAGAGAGATTTTAAGAATGTTGGGAGACATCGTGATGATTCACATGCAGTAACTGCAATGAGTCAAAGGTGTTCCATAAACTAAGAGAGCATCAATGCTAAATATGCACCTTGTTCAGTTCGACATGCAGAGTCATGCTTTGTTTCACTGAAAAGTTTCCCTGGGCCTATATGTTCAGAGGAAAAGCCAGATCTAGGGTGAATCCTCCAATGTTTCTCTTATTCCTATGGCTGCTGGCTCCCACACTTTGCAGGCACCTCTAACTCCTTAGACTTGTTAGTTTTTAAAAAGTAATGAGTTCTTCAATAATGTGAGGAAGGCTCCAAATATTGTTTCTGTTCCCTATCAATGTACCCATTTGTTTGGTAAGGTTGACATGTATATTTGCTAGATCATCTGCATGTAATCTGACACAAACCATTATAAAGAAATATTAAAACTTAAAATTTGATCTCTACAACAAGTTACAATGCAGTAGGGGTCACAAGGTAAAAACATAGGTGTAAATACCACAAGTAAAGGGCAATCTGTAATTAATTCCCAAATTAGTGGTATAGAAAATGTTATTATGGTTCCGATGTAGGGATGCAAGGTAAAGAATTGAGAATGTTACTGTATTTTTAAAATCTGTAACCTTGTAATCCCTATGTATTTTTTTCTTCTTCCTCCTCTTCCTTCTTTTTTTTCAGTACTAGGGACAAAACACAAAACCTTCATACTGAACTACATCCTTAGACAGGCTCTTACTAAATTGTCTAAGCCAGGTTCAAACTTTAAATTCTCCTGTCTGAGCATTCTAGAATGCTGGAATTACAGATATGTATTGCCACATCTGGTTTTATCATCTTTTTAATATTCTAATTAAGGATAAAACATCCTTAAATTATGTTTTTTTTCAGCAAACCAACTAATCAGTTACAAAGGGAAGATATTCTCAGTCTGTCTCTACAATCTGATATTATCTAGTTATATAGATAATCCATTGTTAAAAAATATGAACTATAATTTAAATTCATGGTAATTAACAGTATCGAGCTCTATCTTTGATATCTGGTAATGAAGCCATTCACCACCTGGCTTTTACTGTCACCACAGCCAAAGGAGTGAGAAAATGTAGATTTTCTCTATCGCACTCTTTCTTTTCTTTCTGCAGTATACAAGTAGATAATCTCCTGAGGAGGATTTTTCCTTATCAATTATGGAAAACAATAATTGTGTAAGACAGTTCTAGATAGCAATAACAAAACTAACTAGAAAAGGAATTTCTAGTCCGTGGTGAAACAGTAGCTCATCCAAATGGCCAGGTGGATGAATTACTTGTACATTTGTGAATAACTGGCTTCTGTTTCTATTTTAATTTATTTTGTTTTCTTTTGTTGAGACAGGGTCTCCCTATGTACTCCAGGCTGGCCTTGAACTCACTATGTAGCCCTAGGGTGGCATCAATCTTCCTGTCTCAGCTTCCTGAGTCCTGGGATTATAGGTGAGTACTGGGATTTCAAGCACATCATCATGCCTAGCTCCTGTTTCTACTGTTGCAGTGATTTGTTATAGAGACCATCAGACAAGCTTTTCCTACCTCCTCTGTGCCCTTTGAAGGTCACCACACAGCTAGCATCTTCGGCTGACCAGATCTTCAGCTGAGCATCCATTCCCCCACTCAGAACCACAAGGCCTGATGGGAAAAACCTACAACAATTCACATCAAATACATGTCCTTCCAACACTCTCTGGAAAACAAAAGAAAATGCCATGCTACTTCTCTTATCCATCTCTTGATGTTCTCACATCTCCCATAATTTTGGTCCCTTATATGAAACACCTCTATGTTATTCCTTCATGCTACATTTTTTTTAAAAAAAGCTGCCCAAAGGATCTTTTTAGCTTATTTGTCTACCAAGTAATATTCTAAGAGTTGCTGGCTTCCTTTCCTGAGAGTTAGGTATAGATACTGTAGAACTGAACTCCATAGTTCTCACAGTTATCCCCAGGTCTAGTTTTAAAAATTAGGAGCTGAAGAGGCATGGTGACTCTCTTACTCATCTCTTCTTAAAATCCACTGTATAGGTTGAAGGCTTAGCCACAGCCTAACAGCCTAGCTGTGTTGTGCTAGAAACTGACAAGAGAAGGCAGTTTAAACCAAGGGTTCACACACATAAGACATTCACTGGCCTGGCTCAACTGCTACAGCCCCATTCTGTCTGGCCAATCACTAATCTTGAGGACAGTTCTCTGATTAACAAATGGGAAAACAAAGATCAACTGAAGTGTAGTGGTCCTGTATCTTTACAATGGGTCATTCTTCTATGACTCAGTCCAGGCTACCCTTCAAGTCTAAAACTCTAAAAATATATTCAAATCCTTTACTCTGAGTTCTCCATTAGAAGCCTGCCAGATCTTCATGCTCCCATCAGAACTAGAAGACACACCAAGGCCTCCTCCACTGGAAATGTCCAGGCATGTTATCTGTTCAAAAGACAAAACAATGTTATGAGTATGAAATGCTCTTGTTCCCTTGAAATATGTGATAAATCACCTTTGTTTCAAATCCCTTCAAAACTTTTTCACACCTATGCTTCCTAATACAAATAACTTTCATGTCATAAGAAGGCTGAATTTTTATCCCTAATCTCCCAACAGTCTGAGGCCAACATGTTTTACTTTTCCAAACAAAAATCATATGCAGTCTCTGGCTTCAACTAAAAAGATTCGCCCTAGGGATGGGGATGTAGCTCAGTGGTGCTGCACCTGCCTGGCAAGCACAAGGTCCTGAGTTCAATTCCTGGTACTGGAAAAAAAAAGTTTCCCCCATCCTATTACCAATTCCCAGCTTCCATCATTTGCCATTTTACTTAAGATAACCTTCAAAATGCACCATGAAGATTCAAGTAGCAGCAAAGACATTTTCATATATATCTCTGTACAGCTGTGCATATATAGACATAGACACTATACTCATAAAAACACAAAATGATGCAATTGGAAACACCTATATGTCTAGAAATATGAGACTGGAAAACTCATAGAAAAATTATATAGCTGCGCAGCTCTTAAAAGAATACTAGATAGCTGGGGATTTAGCTCAGTGGTTTCGCTGCCTGCTGCACAAGCGCAAGGACTGGAGTTCAATCCCCGGTACCAAAAAAAAAAAAAAAGAATACTAGGGCCAGGGATTTAGCTCAGTGGTTCCCTCACCTGCCTCGAAAGTGCAAGGTCCCGAGTTCGATCCCTGGTTCCCCAAAAAAAAGAATACTAGAAAGAATACTAGAAAGATAATATAGAGTAATGTATATATGAGCTGGGGATGTGGCTCAGTGGTGCCTTGCCTTCCTGGCAAGCGTAAGGTCCTGAGTTCGATCCCCAGTACTCCTTCCAAAAGAAATGAATAACACATATATAATTCAGTAATTAAAAAGCAAGATATAAAGCAGGCATGGTGGCACACACCTATAATCCCAGTACTTGGGAGACTGAGGCAGGAGGATCACTGTGAGTTTGAGTCCACCCTGGGCTACACAGTGAGTTCAAGGCCAATCTGAACTACATAGAAAGACCCTATCTCAGAAAAAAAAAAAAAAAGCACAATATAAAACACCATTACTATAAAAATCTATTTGGGTAAAATGATTAAAGAAAAGATGAAAGGATAAAGTAAAATACTATGTAGAAGTCAGCATGGTGATGGCTCATAGGAGGCAATCAATAAATGTTAGTTATCATCACTATTATTACTAATAAAGGCTATATAACAAAAGTTGCATAACAGTTATCTTTACAGAAGAGTGAATTTTTTAAAAAAGAGTGATTCTTTTACTTTCTATGTCCTAAATTTTCATCATTAAAGATGTTTGTTTTGTAACAAAGGTAAAAAAATAGCCTTTTATTCTACCTACCTATCTATCTATCTATCTATCTATCTATCTATCTATCTATCTATCTATCTATCATTTATTTATCTTAGGGTGTTTTTTGAGACAGGGTCTTGCTATGTAGTCCAAGCTGGTCTTGAATTCACTATGTAGCCCAGGCCGGCCTTCAACTCAAAGTCATCTTTCTCAGTCTTGGATTAGAGGTATGCACCACCACTTAGCAAAATAGTTTTGTTTTTTTTTTTCTTTTTTTGGTACCGGGGATTGAACTCGGGTCCTTGCGCTTGCAAGGCAGGTGGTAGAGCCACTGAGCTAAATCCCTGGCCCTAGCAAAATAGTTTTTTAAAAATGTAATATAAAGCCAGGAATGATGGCTCACGCCTGTAATCCCAGCATTTAGGATGCTGAGGCAGAAGGATTACCGTGAGTTCAAAGCCAGCCTGGGCTCCAAAGCAAAACCCTGTCTCAAAACAAAAACCAAATAGGGCACAGTGCCTGCCTGGTAAGCGTGAGATCCTGAGTTCGATCCCTGATACAAAATAAAAAACCTAAAACCAAATAAATAAATAAAAATTAAAAATATAACATAAAGATGTAGAAGGCTACAATCAGTTTATCCACCACCTTTTATTTTTGCTTCAAAAAGGCCCATGGTAGTAAAAAGGGCTTTATTACAAAAACTTAAAACTACAGTGGTACCTTGGTCCATGAACTTAATTCTTTCCACGATTCTGATCTCAAACTGAATTTGACGAGAACTCAATCAAATTCAATGTTGTTGACCTTATGGGGAAATTTGATTCGGTTCTTGTCCAATTCAGTTTGTAACCAGAATTGTGGAAAGAATTAAGTTCATAAACGAAGGTATCACTGTATTCTTCAGTATGGTATATTTGGAATTTTGAGAAAATATTCCTATCTAGCAGGCAAGGTAATAAAATATGAGCAGTGACATATTATATAAGCATCAGCTATTGTATCATTATCCAACAGCTGGTAAGTAGCTTGTTAAAAACGTATTTAAGAAAACTTCATGTAATCTCTAAGATTACAGAATATCTTTGTACACATACTCTCTGTGGACTTGAGTACCAGTTTTGCCAAACATATTATAATTCATCAGCTCTATCATCGTATACGTAAAGTAATGAAAGACATTAATTACAAAATGTTCATGCCACTAGATAAGCAGATAAAATGGGGAAAAAGCACACTATTATATTTTCTCTTTTATCCACATACTTACACTTTTTTTTTTTTTAAAGCAAAGCACTTATTGGTACATTTACTTACACTCTTTGTATGAACTCTGGAAAAAGTTGTGTATGGTGCCAAAAACTTAGAAGATGCGTTTTCCTTTGGACATGAAACGTGAATGCTTTTCTAGAGAGAAAAGATAAAAATCCATCAATGAACCTACTCCAGTGTAATTAAAACCTCTTAGAGAAAATATCAGGACAACAGGAAATCCTCATCTTTTAAGCATACTCATTCTAATCCTCCTCTCCCAGCGCACAAGGCTCTCACTCCTCCTTGGCTCAGGAGTCCTTTTACTGCAGAGGGCTGCAATGTAATATGGTGTTGCTGAGATGCCAGTATCTTTTTATGTGGAAGTAAATGGTCCCACAGAAGACAGACCAACAATAAAATATAAATGAAAAGCAAGAAAGCATTAATTTTCTGAAGAAAATCAAACACCAACACTCAGCAGTCAGGAAAGGAATATCAACAGTAAAGTGCTGAGGAAGGTAAGGAAAAAGCACCAGCCCTCAAACCTAGTCTAAAAGATAAATCTAAGAACAAATTTGCTATGTTAGTGAGGCATGGTGGTGCACGCCTGTAATCCCAGCACTCAGGAGGCTGAGCCAGGAGGATCACTGTGAGTTCGAGGCCAGCCTGGGCTACATAGTGAGTTCAAGGCCAGCGTGAACTACATAGGGAGATCCTGTCTCAAAAAAAAAGGTGTAAATTTGCTGCCTGTAAGAACTTTTTTTTTTTTCTTTTGCCATTTTGTGAAACACTTTTAGAGGTCCTCTTCCACAAGCGTCTACAAGATGTGATCAAAACTATAATGCTTCACCGCCTGCAGCTCAAGCGCAAGGACCCAAGTTCGATCCCCAGTACCAAAAAAAAAAAAAACTATAATGAATGATAGGCTGCGGATGTAGCTCAGTGGCACTGCGCCTGCCTCGAAAGTAAGTGCAAGGCCCTGAGTTCCATCCCCTGTACCAGAAAAGAAAGAAGTCTAAAAACTACAGTGAATGGTGCTGCTAAGTGCCATCCAATGGAAAGGCAGGCAAGTAAAAAACATTTTGGTTTGTCCTCATTTGAACCTGGCACAACTTCTGGCTCTTCCTTGAAGTCAAAATGACCATGAAAGGTAAAAGTTTTGAATAGATACAATACATTGAGGCAACTTCAACAGTGCAACTTAAGACACAAAAGAGAACTTCTAGAACTCCTTCAGAAAGTGGCAAGAACACGGAGTAAATATGTTTGAAGTGAGGTGCAATTTTTTTTTGTTTAGTACCGGGATTGAACTTGAGACCTTGCACTTGCTAAATCCCGGCAAGGTGGAATATTTTGAAGGGGATTAATGGCAGTGTGTCTTTTACTGTGATAAGTTTTTAAAAATACATTTACTGTATTTTTTATCATACCCTTTATAGCTAAAATCAAAAGTTAAATTTAGGTGATATGACTAGCTAATGGGCATTTGTAATCATTTTATGTAAATATGTAGTGGACTGATAAAAGGCTTGGTAAACTTTTTTTTTTTAACCCAGCCACAGCAAGCCTTTACTAGGGGAATAGATCTGCTAGGCTGTCTCTGAACAAAGGAGAGACAGTATGGTCGGGGCAGGGACAGTCTTTTATAGAGACTGGGGTGGGGTTTGTAGGAGCTGAGGTGGGGTTGAGTAAGGTAGTGACTAGGGAATGGAGGAGCCGGTGATGTCACTAGATGGTAGGAGGTGAGCGAGTATTAGGTTACTTTCTAGGCGGGAACAGGGGCATGCTGGGAAGAAGGGTTTATTCTTTAGTGGGAGCAACCATCTTGGCATGATGTCACACAGGGGAGGGGGCAAGGCACCATAGGAAGAGGGCAGCTACTATACATAATAGCTGCTGAGGTAGTGGGAGACCTATCATTCCAGGCTTTTGTTTTATGATAGTTGGACAAAGGTCTCTTCTTCTGGAGCTGCTTCCTGCTGACAAGGGGCGAAGGGCTTGGTAAACTTGTGCTCAAGGATTCTTGCAATGCAACATCCCTTACTCAAACTAATAAAACACCAATACCAACAAGACTCCAACCAACAGAATACCACCTATCGGAAGCTGAGAGGTTACACTTACCAAAAGGCCCTAACCTGCCCTCTCTTCTGCAGTAGTACTTTAGAGTTTCTAGAAATTCTTTAGGACAATGAAAATGTTTTCAATAATTAAGATTTTCTGAACCACTTTATCTCCAACAGATACAGGTCCTCATACTTCATTAAAAAGAACACTTTCAAAATCAAAATATTCTCATTATTGAAAATCAGTGTGCTCTCATTACAGGTCATTCATTACTCCTTTTAAAAGACAATTAAAATGTCTACATAAACATTATTTTCTTAGCCAGCATATCCATGCTCAGCAACCTGCATGACTTTCATTAAATGAGTGCTTCTAATCATGAGACAAAGCCAATATAGCTACAAGGTAGCTGACCTAGATTTGGAACTGCCTCCTGTAACAGAAATGAAGTGTCAGCTAATATCTCCTGGTCCAAGTCAGACCAACAAGGATACAAGGAGCTCCAAAGCTTAGTGTTCAGGTCTCTGTAAGAACTGCTTTTATTCTCAGAAGAATTCATTATGTGAAAGATTTCAAGAATCAATGTTTTTCTCCTGCTTATCAATCCTGCAAATGAATCTTTAATCTTTTTTTTTGTTTTTTTGGTACTGGGGATCGAACTCAAAACCTTGTGCTTGCTAGGCAGGCAGCGGAACCACTGAGCTAAATCCCTGGCCCTGAACCTTTAATCTTTACACAGACTACAGAGGAAGATAAATGTTGAACCACTTCCAATGTCAGCAGTAGACAAGCAAACTGTTAATGAAAATATTTTAAAAAGCTGCAGGAGATATCAAAACAGACAAAATTCAAGGGGAAGAAGTGTGAGTGTGCCACATTAAGATAAAATTCTGTCAAACTTTTTTTTTTTAATCCTCCAGGGTTAAGCATTTAAGCATAATGACAGATCTGCTGTTTAAAAGAAAAAAGTAGCAACATCAAATAGCAAAGTGACTCATGGCAGGAAACAAATAAATACTCAACCATAAGCACTTAACTGTCTGAACCCACCCAGCAGGTTCACAGTAGAAATTAGCAATGATGTTTGAAGAGATAAGGATTGTATCCCTGCCTGGGTATGAAGTAAAAAAATACAGATCAGGTATTTCCTATTAAAAGTAGAGACTGGACTGAGATGTGCTACACATATAAAATATAAAATTTTGGGGCTGGGCATGGTGACACATGCCTGTTAATACCAGCACTCGGGAAGGTTGAGGCAGGAGGAGTGTAAGTTTGAGCCCAACCTGGGTAACTTAGAAAAACTCTTGTCTCAAAATTGAAAATCAAACAAACAAACAAACAAAAAACCCAAAGTCGAGTCTAGGGCTATAGAGTCCGCCAAAAAAAATGTACACATATTTCAGGAAAAGATGGTATATATTTTTTTAACATGGTGTTACTCATATGGGGGACCCTAGAGGATGTCATATATCACAGAAAACTCACCACACTGTCGGCCCTTAGAGAAGAAACTGAAAACGCATGTGCAGCAATCTCAATGACCAAGGTTACCCAAGCAGCAGTTTGCTGTACTAATAAATATCTGGAAGCTAATGGCCACCACTTTGAGCACCTCTTGTAACTGTAGAAGCCAAAGCTAACTTGTATTAATCTTATGATGTCTCAATAAATTTAGAATTAAAATATTTATATTTATACAAGTTTTTCTTTTCCAGAAGTATGTATATATTTTTTGGTGGACTGCAAATATATATTTACATCGATATCTACCTTAAGAAAAAAGGAAAAAGTCAGCATCCAGGCTGTGGATGGATACTGGCACCAAACCTGTGAAAAATATAGGCTTGCAAGGTAGTGTTAAACTTGGCAATCAATAGAATGGGTTTCAATTCCAGTATACAGTCTGATTTGATTACTAAGGATTAATTAGTCTCAAAGTCTGTTTTCTCTTTCTTTTTCTTTTTGTTTTTTGTAACAGGGATCAAACTCAGGACCCTGCACTTGTGAGGCAGGTGCACTGCCACTGAGCTAAATCCCCGCCCCTCCCCCCCTTTTTTCGGTTTTTTTCAGACAAGCTCTCACTATGTCGTTCAGGCTGGCCTTGAACTCACTATGTAGTCTAGGCTGGCCTCAAACTTGCTGAGATCCTCCTGCCTTAGCCTCCTAATGCTGGGATTACAGGCATGTACCACCACACCTTGCAAAGTCTGTTTTCTTATCTGCAAAGCAGAAATTTAAAATTCCCATCCCATAGGATTGCTATGGTAAACAACAGGTAATTTTTGTAACATTTTGCAGTTTCATCCCTATGCAGGCTTACTTTCCATTAGTCAACCTATAAAGTACCATGTTATCTCTGTGACAGAAGTGAGGAAACTGAAGTTCAGAGAACTAAGTAAGTTATTTGTCCAAAATTACAAAGTTAATAAGCACACTAAGATTTAAACTCAGATCTTCTCACACTTTCTATAACCACAGCTGCTTTGAAAAACAAATATAAAATGGAACAGGGATTTAGCTCAGTGGTTCTGCTGCCTGCTTCACAAGCACAAGGTCCTGAGTTCGATCCCCAGTACCCAAAAAAACCCAACAAAAACCCCAAATATAAAAAATACAATAACATGTAGTCTAGTACTTGGCACAAAAAGGGTAATGAATGAACATTTGCTAGAAATCCTGTATACAAAAACACACTAATCTCTATTCTTGTTAGTATACACAAAACACCTTAACAACTACCAGGCCTGATGGCACAGGCCTATAATCCTAGCATTCTGGGAAGCTGAAGCAGGAGGACTGCAAGTTCAAGCCCACCCTGGGCAATTTAGAAACTTTGTGAGACTGCGTCTCAAAATAAAAAAATAAAAATAGGATGGCAATGTAGTTCAGTGCAAAGGCCCTTGGTTCAATCTCCATTACTGAAAAACAAAAACAAAAGAAACCTTACAACCAAAAAGTTTTAGTTATACTACAGCAGTTGAAATGAGTAAGGAAAAGGAGATCATGGATTCTGCAACACAGCTTTGTCATCTACTCAAAGACAAATAAGAAAGTTACAGAGTACAATTAATGCAGGCTCTCCACACAGACTGTGAGGCTACGCTGGGGACAAGCTACATCAGGTTATTCAATACTTGAAATGCAACTAGTGCAAATACAGAATGAAATTTTAAATAATTTTTGGAATTTAAAATTTTATTTAAAGTTCAATTTAAAAACTGATATTCAATTTCTCAATTCAATTACTGAAAAACTTCTGGGTAAGTCTGGAACTTCTTAGGTATGGATCTATTGTTTCTTTAAGAGATTATGTTGCCACCAAGGATGGTGGCGCACACCTGTAATGCCAGCACTTGAGACTCTGAGGCAGGATGAGGACAGCGAATTCCAGGCAGCGTGGGGTACACAGTGAGTTCAAGGCCAGCCTGAATTACATAATGAAATCCTACATCCCCCCCCCAAAAAAGTTGCCTACACTGGCTCCAAAATTCTAGGTTCAAGGGGCCAGAGATTTAGCTCAGTGGTGCCACCGCCTGCCTCGAAAGCACAAGGTCCCAAATTCCATTCCTAGGTTCAAGTGATCTTCCTGCTTCAGCTTCCTGAGTAGCTGGGACAATAGGCACACACACTTAGCTAAAACAATGGAGCTTTTCCTTGTGTATATGAGGATTGAATCTAGGACCTCTTGCATATTAAATATGTGCTCTACCACGAAGCTACACCCCCATATTCACCACCTGTGACTCTGTTTTCAGTTGTAAATTTGAAGAAATGTAAATACAGATTAAATATTTCCAACAAAAATTATGAGTGTGAACTGAGATGTGCTGTGAATTGAGGGATTTTGAAATTTTAAGAAAAGGAAAGTAGCCGGGGATTCAGCTCAGTGGTTCCGCCAGCTAGCGCAAGGACCTGAGCTCGATCTCTGGTACCAAAAAAAAAAGAAAAAAGAAAAGGAAAGTAAAATATCTCACTAATAAATCTGCATATTAATTACAAATTGAAATATTTTAGAAATATTGAGTTAATTAAGAGATTACAATTAATTTCATCTATTTTTTTTTACCTTTTTAATATAGCTACTAGAAAATTTAACATATACATGCATTATCAGAACTGGTATAAGGGAAGTTAGAGGAAATCTGATTCCATTTAAAAGTAAATGTAACTAGGGGCCAGGGATTTAGCTCAGTGGTTCTGCTGCCTGCCTTGCAAGTGTAAGGTCCCGAGTTTGATCCCTGGTACCAAAAAAAAAAAAGTAAATGTAACTAAAGAGAAAAAGAAAATCCTTAACATTCAAAGGTAGCAAAAAATATGATTATTGTACAAAAGAACTGGGGGTGACACAGAAACACAGATAACAATATAAAGATCTGAAGTAGATATATGGGTCTGACCATAGTTTTGAATATTTTGCCATCTAGAAGAAATAAAAACCTACCTTATTTATTTCATTCACAATAAATCCTTCCGAAGCTGAAACCTCTGGGATGCCATCTAGTCCAATTCCTTGACAAGTTAGGCTGCCATACAAAGATGGTTTCCCTATACAGCACAACAGAAGTATGTCTCAAAAAAATATTCTGCTTCTTGAAAACCGAATTCAGGCATCTATATAGATAGTATGCCCATAAAATTGGCCCCCAAAACAAAAAGATACCTGTATTGAAAGTGGAAAGAGCAAGTCTAATTTAAAAGACTTAAAAAGTCAGGAACAAAGATTGAGAGATACAATATTTGTAGAAAAATCTGCTAGAGTGATAGCAATCTCCTTTACTGGCCATGAAATGGAATTCTTCTAGGGTGAAAGGGGAAGTCCAACCTGTATATATGTATCTATCCACAGTATATATACTATATAATACATAGTGAAGAATTAAGCTTCAGTAACCTGGAAAATTTCCCTAAGTAGAATACTGATTTTAGCAGTCATATGAGCTAAGTGAAATATTATCCCTCATATAAATATATGCAGATGGAAGAATGAAATTAAAAATGTTTTCCAGCTGAGCATGTGGTCCATGCCTGTAATCCCAGCACTCGGGAGGCTGAGGCAGGAGGATCCCTGAGAGTTCCAGGCCATCCTGCACAATATGGTGAGTTCAAGGATAGCCTGAACTACATAGCAAGATCCTGTCTCAAAAAAAAAAAAAAGTTTTCCATTCTTCTTTTGAACTTTATATATTCACATCTGTAATATCCCATAACACAATTTGTATGCCTGGCTTTTTGGTTAGACTCTAGAGTCTTTGAGTTCAGAAACAGCTATACGTTACTCAGTAAATAAGTGTTGCACCAAACATAAGTTCTAGGAGTAAGAGAGAAGTAGAAACCATCATGGATTCACATAAAGGAGGCTTTCTAGAGGTTCTGAAAGGAATCCTGGTTAGGATTAAGATAAGGGACAGAAGAGAAGGGGAGATGCACTTATACATATAGCATGTATAAAAGAAAGTCAAACAGAACAAGAGGAAAGGAGGCATCAATGAATGCATCAACTTGGTCATAGCAGTCATGGAAAAGGTAGGTGAGGGCTGGGGATTTAGCTCAGTGGTTCCACCACCTGCCTTGCAAGCACAAGGTCCCAAGTTCGACCCCCGGTACAAAAAAAAAAAAAAAAAAGAAAAGGTAGGTGAAGGGTAACTCATGAAGGAACTCACAATTTAGGGTAGAAGTCTTGAATAGAGAAGATCTAATACGGAATCTTATGCTAAGGATATGAAATATGAAGTGAAATATATATAAAGTAACTAACATATAGAACACATTTTATCTCAATAAAGCTGTTATTTAAAAAACAAAAATACCTTCTTCCTTATGAGTTGACACTAGCTGTAACTTCACAAGGAAATCGAAGCTGTAGGATACCCTCAATTTACTTTTTCACATTTATCACATTTTACGCATTTATCTATATCTGCACTTTCATTTTATTTCATCTTAGTCTCTTAGGCTAAATCTCCTCTTTCCTCTAAGACTTCAGTTAGTCCTTCTCTACCCTAACTTCAAGTTATATTTTAAAAATTATTTTCTTCAATTTCCCATCTTTGAAAAACAAAACAAAGCCCCTAAGTTCTTCTAGCTACCACTCTCTCTGTCTAGGCAGCACCAATTTCCTCAGAACACTGTTTAAAACTTAACTTTTCACAGAAATAAAATATAGCAATGACATGTGAAATGACAAACAGTAAAACAAAACTTTCTTAAAGACTTTAGAAGGAAGGTGGTTTGGCTTTGGAATGGTACCACACTGGCTATAATGCAAACTGAATAGTCAAGAACAACATAGGAGTACCATTCAGGGGAAAAACTGCTAAGACTCTGACAGCTGTATGGGTGAAGTAATTAAGTTTTCACTCTGATTCACAGAAGAATGACAGCAACTGAACCAATAAGAAAATCACTGGATGTGGTAGCTCACACCTGTAATCCCAGCTATTTGGAAGGCTGGGGCAGGAGGATCACAAGTTTAAGGCCAACCTGAAAAATTCAATGAGCCACTGTTTCACAATAAAAAATAAAAAGGGATGAGGATGTAGCTCAGTAATAGAATGTAGTCCCGGGTTCAATCCTTGGTACAGAAAAGAGGAAAGAAAAAAGAGAAAATCAAGAAAGAGAATCCATTTGATTACAAATGTGTCCAGGGACTTTAGTACTAAAGCCAAGTTACTCAATACAACAGTGAGAACTTCAAGCAGAAATGTCTAGCAAACTGTTCAATCTCTGCTTGCATCTGAAGAGAGGTCAGGGCAAACACTATAAGTCTAATTATCATCAGTAAAGTCACAATTTTTTTATAGGTGGAATTATTATTTATTTATTTATTTATTTTAATACGGTCACAACTAAAGCTGTAGAAGTGTTTAGAATATGACACCACAGAACCAAGGGATTGATTAAGATACATTAGCAATGATTCCATGAATGGCTGTGGCTTCCAAACAGAACAGCAATCTGAAGGCCTTCTCCTGGAATGGAGGTATGAGAGTAATGTCAAAAGTTATGAGCATGTGCAAACAAGCCGGACCAGCAGAAAGTGGGAGCTTTGTTCTATGAGTAGTAAATCTTCTTTAAAGCAAGACCATATAGATTTATGAGCATTACCTGAGGGGTGACAGCTCAGCCAGGCCTCCCCTTCATCTTTCCTATGAAGACAAACAAAAGCCTAATTATGCTCTTACAAAGCTGAATAGGATGCCCTTGGTACAAAAGGGGGAAAAAGGTCATATAATTTCCAGTTTGTTCATAGTACTTAGACACAATTTAGTCTACCTAACATCAAGCATAGATTCTTCTAAGACATTCAAATTTGTTTACTTGAAACAATAAATACTTGGAGTATTTAAGAGATATTTGTAAAATCAATGCTCAAATACTTTCACTAACAGAGTTCACTCTGAAAAATCCAAGATTATTTATATTTAGGTATTTATTGGGACTACTGTAAACCAGATCCTGTGCAAGGCACACTGCATTAATCCTCACAACCACCAAACGAGATACTTTATTATTCCCGTGTTAAACATTAAAAATTGAAATTTAAGAGAGAAGTGATTTTCCCAAAGTCATCTAGCTATTATGTAGGAATTGAAATCTGGGATTACTACACAATAAGATACCTTCTAACACCTTACACTGACTTTTGACATTTTAGAGCAACACCCCCCCCCCCAATTTTCCAAATTCTGATCTTTGCACTCTTAACACTGAAGGCCTACACTTTTAAAACAGAAAGATCTAAACTGGGTGTGGTGGCACATGTCTGTAATCCTAGCACTCTGAGAGGCAGGAATATCACAAGTTAATGCCCAGAGACCTAGCAAGATCAAAATAGTTTTTAAAAGGGGGTAGGGCCTTGGGGATGTTGTTCAGAGCAAAGGCTCTGGCTCTATTCCAAGTACAACAAAGGAGGAAAAAAAAAGACAGCTCTAGATTGATAGGAACATTCAATCACATGACCAACCGCATAATCTTAATCAGTTGTCCTCTGATATGGACCCTACATTTTCTCATAAGCACTTTGCAGCACTGAATATATATTATTGTTCTTCCTTTATTACTTATCACATTCTATGTTCTAATAATTTGTGTTATATTTTAAACCCACATAACAAGGTATAAATTTTTAAGTGCAGGAGGATATGTTTCATTCATTTCCACCGTTTCAAATTTAAAAATTCTTATGGTTGTTCATTTATAGCACTAAGTATTCATCCTGATGCCTAGAGAAATGACTGGCACAATACAAGATCGATAAATATATATTAAATGGATGAACAGATTGGTGAGCAGTTCCAATTAAAATGTCATAAGGGCAGGAATCATCACTTAAATTTAAGGTACATATGTGAGCTCCGTCTAGCACCTAGCACAGGGCCTGGACATGGCAGGTGTTACTGTTTCCTGAACAGAATCGTCCATTATCGTCCATTATGTCTAATGTAGCGTTACAGTCAGGAAGATACAAAGACTCCATTATATAGCAGTGGTGAGTACTGAAACTTTTGCAGGTAAATCCTGACCAATAACTATTTTCCAGATGACTCCTCGGCCAAGAGTATTCCTAGCTCCCAAATTCCTTTTGTCCAACTCATTGATCCTGGCTCTGACGCAGGAATCACACAGCGCTTACGTGTTCCCTAGGGCTCAGGACAGCTGTTCAGAGCGAAAAACCCATGACCATGCGGGTTTGAACTTCTTTTTCTAGACCCTGTGACCTCCAGTTCCCTCAACAATTGATCGGGTAACTCTTATGGGTACCGTGGGCCAAACATGGCTTTCCTTGATGCAAAGTAAACATCCACTACCCGTCTTCTCTGCCCCTGCTAGGGCGGCATTCACCTGAGGGTTTGGGCCCAGTCGCTCTGAATCCTCAAAGGCGCCGCCATCTTGACCCCGCCTCCACCAGCCCGCCTCTTCCGTCCTTTCCCGGATGTAGGGCTCTCAAAACAGTCGCGGTGAGGGCGGAGGGCGGTGGCCTACAATGAGAGGCCACCAATGAAAATGCGCAGTGGGATTCCCACGTCCTTCCTTGTGCGAGCACACAAGGAACCGGTTTCTGGGGATAGAGACGGAAGACTGCTAACTGCTTGGAAAGTCTTCGCCGCAGGAGCGAGCGTGTGTGCGGGTCTTCGTCTGCCACCTGTTTTGGTGAGCACTGCATTCCACGTCCTCTCGCGGGGATACAACTGGAGTGCGCTGCAATGCCGCACGCGCGCATGCGTCCTGTCCTTAAAGTGGGAAAGGTGCTTCCAGCGACCTTAGTCCTTGGGGTTTTCTGTTTGCCCATCTATTTCTGCCTTCCTTCCACAGTTCACCTGCCAACCATTTAGCCTGCCTTGATCTCTGAACCGCAGTAGTCCTCATTTTACTCCAGGGAAATCTGAAAACATGATTTGGTGGGAGAAGACTACTAGCGTATACTGGCTTCTATGGTAGTCCAAAGCACCTTTCACTCATTATATTAACCTTCACTCTACTTCTGCAAGTTAAGTATTGTTTATGTGGGAGCTAAAAGGATTACCTGGTAAAGGATGACTGGGATTCGAACTAAGCATCTCTTGGCTTAGGGTCCAAGGCCTTTCCGTCCCACCGTTCTTACTCTAAAAAATTTGCTCCCAGTCTTTTAAAGAGCTCACAATGTTTAGGAAGAGAAAACATGTATACTAATAGGAACTCTTTCTTTTCTTTTTTTTTGAGATCTCTCTACGTAGTTTAGGCTCTCAGCTTGGCACGAACTCAAAGTGATCCTCCTGCCTCGGCCTCCGAGTGCTGGGATTACAGGCCTGCACCACCGCACCCTATTAGTAGCCATCATTTATTGAACTCTTTGTACCAGTCATTTTACAAACATTTCCATATCCTTTTCAAATGAGATTATTAAGTGACTTGCCTAAGGACAAAGGAGGCAGTGACAAAGCTATAGTTAAATCCATGCTTTTTTTTTTTGAGACAGGGTTTGGCTATGTAGTTCAGGCTGGCCTTGAATTCTCTATGCAGCCCAGGCTGGCCTCAGCCTTGAGTGTGATGAATACAGTCATGTGCCACCACACTCAGCAAATCCATTCTTCTTTCGAAGCCATTTCCTCTCTCAAATTATACTGCCTCCAAAACATGAGTTTTGTGTAGAGATACAGAGTGCTAAATCCCTCTTGTGACTTCCTCATGTCATCAGGATAAAAGTCTCAAAGTTCTAAACCTGGCCTACTAAGCCTTTCTATGCTCAGATGCACAGTCATTTTGCTAATTTTTATTTCTCCTCTTGTTCTCATATTTTTTTCAGCCACTGAAGGTTTTGTTTTGCTTGCTTGCTTTGTGTGTTGCTTGGGGATCAAACCCAGGGCCTCATGCATGTTGGACACACTCTGCCATGAGTTGCATCCTTAGTCACTGAACTTCATTCATTCCTTTATTCATTCATTTTTGCAGTATTAGGTACTGAACCCAGTGCCTTCACGTTGAGCAGCATCCCCAGCCCCACCCCGCTTTTTGAAGGGAAACAGTTATTGGTACATTTTAGATATACATAATGATAACATTCATCATAGGGAATTTGTGCCTGTACAAGATACATCTTGCTTCTTCCTTTTTTCCCATTTCCCTCTCTTTGACTCCTCCCTATTTATAAAAACTTTGTTTCCATTTTTTCCTTCTATTGTCTTTTTTCCCCTCTCTCACTTTTTTTTTAAAATAAGGTCTCACAGAGTTGACCAGGCTGGGCTATTAACTTGTGTTCCTTCTTCCCTAGCCTCCCAGAATGCTGAGATTACAGGTGCACACCACCCTGCCTGGCTATTGCTGAACTTTTTTTTTTCGGTCCCAGGGATCGAACTCAGGACCTTGCGCTTGCAAGGCAGGCGCGGTGCCACTGGCCCTTTGCTGAACTTTTGATTCCTGTCATGTGTCACACTCTGTCTCACTCTTCTGTTGGCCAGAAATATTATTCTCATCTCTGGCTGACTCCTTTTCTTCCCTTGAGTCTTAGCTTAGAAATCACTATCTCCAGGCGAGCCTTCCCTGCCTACTCTTATCCTTGTCTGGATTACATATACCTCCACTGTGTTCCCAATCCTAGCTATCTGGATTCACTGTTGTAAGCTGTTTACTTCTTTAGTTCGTAAATGCATGAAAGCAGGGACCCTATCTGGCTTGATTATTCCTATTTACTCTAACATTGTGAGTGGTATGTGGTAGATACTCAATACTCATTTATTGGAGCTAGGTATGTAGCCCAGTTGTACAGCACTTGCCCAGCATCTGTGAGGTCCTGTGTTTGATCCCCAGCACTAGGGGAAAAAAATCTCTTGAATGAATGAGACACGGGAGAAGAACTGAGGTGTCTTTCTAGCTCTTTTAAAGTCTACTATGGCTAACTTTGTGCAAAGTCTAAAGTCATTTATCTTCTAACCTTTCTTTTCTTACTACTTTCTTCTGGGTGCTCTGAAGTAGATGATGTTGGAAAAACAATCTGGACAAATACAGTTAGCCCTCACCTTTGGGAATAGTTGAGAGAGTGGTCTCCATTTTCCCATAGACTCATCTCTTGTTCTGGCCTCTGCAAAGTCTATGTTACAGCCATATTGAACTCTATCCATTCCTCCCATGTGTCAAAACCTACCCTTTGGGTACCCGTCTATGGTACCTCGTCTGGCCTGGACTAGGAAGACATGAAAAGGATGGGAATTTTGTTCTTCAAGCATAGAATAAGGCAAGTGGAAGAAAAGAAGAAAGGTTCTTTTGAAGCAGATCAGAGATGGCTTTCCCAAAAACATGATATTTCACATAATAATTTATAGTCCATTAATAGAATCCATTGAGCTTATTGAGTGCTATGTAAAGCATTTCCATATAGTTTTTATTTTGTTAAGTTCAGTTCAAACCATTTTGTAGGCCTGCTCTCTGCCAGGCCTGTTGCTGAGGCACCAAGATAAAACAGGCTCACTGTCTGTTCTCCGAGAGCTGTCTTCTAGGGGAGACAAACATATAAGCAGGATATAATCGAATAGTTTAGTTGGTGCTATTTAAAATATAGGAACTTTGGGCTGGGGATTTAGCTCAGTGTTTCCACTGCCTGCCTCGAAAGCGCAAGGTCCCGAGTTCGATCTCCGATACTAAATAAATAAATAAATAAAATATAGGAACCTTATCTAATCATACCTGTACTCTAAACCTTGTGTCTAGACTCCGCAAGATGTCAGCCTCAGTCCCTCAAGGCCATAACTGGGCCCAACGGGTGAAGAAGGAAGATGAAGAAGAAGAAGACCCACTGGACCAGCTCATCTCCCGCTCTGGTTGTGCTGCAGCGCACTTTGCAGTGCAGGAGTGCATGGCCCAGCACCAGGACTGGCGGCAGTGCCAGCCACAGGTGCAGGCATTCAGGCATTGCATGAATGAACAGCAGGCAAAGCGACGGGAGGAGCTGCAGAGGAGGAAAGAACAAGCCAGTGCCCACCACTGAGACCTCATACCACCTGCCCCAAGAGGATGGCTCTGCAGAAATCAGCACCCAGAGAGATCATGGGAGGAAGAAGTCCTGAAGTATGAGCCAGGAGGTGTAAAACTTGCAAATAGTCTTTGGGACTAGACTTGAGAATCACACATGAGGACTTTGGATGACTCATAAAGACCTGTCATATTTTAATGGTCAGATATCCCACATCCTCACCCATCTTGTTCCACCAATATTTGCCATGGAAAACAAAGAGTGGTATAGGGTGTGCTCCCCACCCCACTTCTTGGGTCAGTGTGTAAGAACTGAGATGATAAGGACATTTTAATTTTATAAGCAAATTCACAACCTAATCAGGTCTGTCTCTTCAGTTGTGGGTTCAACAACAGCAAGTTTTCCTAAAGGATTGTGTTGGAGCTAATGTGAAGAATAATGTGACCTGTGCCTTCATGTCGCTTGGGGTCTAGTTTGAGGGATGGAAATAAATCAACACTGGAACAACTAACTTCATTTCAAACAATAAGTGCCTTTATCACTCATCACCTGATTTCGATGTTTCATCAGTTTAATGAAAGGAAGAATGCAAACAGGAAAATTATTTTTCAACAGATATTGAGCATACACAAAGTTGGCCTGTGGTAGCACATTCCTAAAATCATAGCAGTTTAGGAGACTGAGGCAGGAGCATCCCAAGTTCAAGACACTTAAGCTATTTATTTACTTTGTGTGTGAATTTCTTAATTTTTAAAAAAAAATTTTATGTTTCATTATTTTATTGTTTTTTGGGACTCCCAAAGATTTTTATTCCAATCCCTGTGAGCAGGGACTCCGTTATTCCAGTTCCCCAAAATACCTACTGCTTTTCCTGGCTTCTACTCAGTTACACACTCCTCCCAACAATAAAGGAGAGAGGGATGCCTGCAAAAGTAACTGGAGAAATCTTTCTGCCTACAATTGCTACACTCAGCCCTTCTTGAGGGAATTAGCTCCCAGAGAAGAAAGACACGTTGGGGATAAAGACTGAGTTATTTTCAGGGTTTCTTTCCCCCGCCGCCCATTAAGTTTATTGGTACATTTTCGGTATAAAATAGTTACATTCATCATTGGGATCTTGTACCATTACATGAGTATCTTGGTTCTTATTTTTTTTCCCTCTTCCCTTGCCCTCCCTTCACCCCCTCCACCCTTCCATATTTGGAAAGACCCTGTTTCCATTTTTTTTCCTCTTCTCATATTTTTTCCTTTCCCGTTTTTCCCTTCCCCTACCCCTCACAATTCCCCTGCTCTTTTAGACCTTTTCTTCCTGTTACACAATATCAGTTATACATTTTTAAAATTTTTAAAATATATTTTATCCCTTTCCCCCCCTCAAGCCCTTTTCCCTCCCTATGTAAAAAAGCTTTGTTTCCATTTTTTTCCTTCTATTTTCACTTTTTTCTTGTCACTACCTTCCTCTTTCCCTCCCATCTCCCTTGTTCCCCTTCCCATTTGAACACTTCCTTTCCATTTCCAAACATCCATTATACACCTCAGTCCTTATTTCCACATTGAGTTTCTCACACCAGAGAGACAATGCGGTATTTAAACATGTGTGCCTGATTTATTTCACTTAAGAGTATTCACCTAAGCAATTTAGGGAGACTCTGTATAAAAATAAATAAAATGGGCTGGGGAAGTAGCTCAGTGGCAGAGTACCATGGGTTTGATTCCCCAGTACCAAAAAACATCTTCAGCTTTTGAAAAGTAGACAAGCTGTCAGCAAACTTGGAGTTTATATTCTACATGATGATATTTGCCAGAGCTGAATAATGCCTCCTGTCAGGGGTTATGTTCTATTCATAACAATTGCCATCACTTCTCATTTTTCTATAAGGAAACCACCCATTCCATTCCTGCATAGCTCATCAGCTAGGTCAGTGACACAAGAGCTCCAAGGTGGTAGAATCAAGTCACCTCCTATCTAAGAAATAATCCTGACTCATCCCTCAATGATGAAATGGAAAGGGATGGACTGGGGAATGGGAGATCTGAATCTTGCTGCCATCCTGCTAATGAGATGTCCTGTGTTCTTGGGCAAAGTACTGCTTTTGCCATAAACCTGCACTTGTTAATAGAGACAATAAGGCTGGCTAGGTCCTAAGGTCTTCCAACTCCCTTATCTTATCAATTTATGAAATCTCGAGTCCTGCTTCCACATATTGATAACAAGAAAAACTGGGCAACTGGAAAAGAGTAATGTGTTTTCCAGGTTCCTGGAGCCCACGTGACATCATTGCTGATTACCCATGTGCTAAGAGGGTGATATTTGTATTTGTTTACTTCTGTATCTTTATATCATATACACACACCCCCACTTCACACTCATCCATTAGCTTTTGCTCTTTTATCTTCCCTAAAGGAAACTCAGCAATGAGCAGTTCTACGTCAAAAATATAAGTCCTCACTGGAAAACTCTGCCCATACTCCCAGTGGGATTCACCTGGAACTTCTGGCCTGCTGAACCTTCCATTTGAATTCAGAAGAACATTTTAATTAAAGGCACCTGCTATCTTGACAGTCTTCCCTTAGTGTTACACCTTGGAAGGAAATCTCACTTTCTTCTTGTGGTCTTTGGAAACCAAACAAAAGAATTAAAATAACTTCAGGGCTGATGCTGACAAATTTCAGAAGAGTATGTGAAATAGTGAGTGCTAGGGGTACCCCAGAGAAGGAAAGAAATAGGGAGGAAAGATTTTTGTTTTTGAGGTACTAGGGATTGAACTTAGGAACTTTGCACTGAGCTACATCCACAGTCCTTTTTTATTTTTAATTTTGAGATACAGTAGAACTAAGTTGCTGAGTTGTCCGAGCTAGCTTGAATATGGGATCTTCCTGCCTCAGCTTACCAGAGTGCCGGGATTACAGGCATAGGGTTTTGCTTTTTATTAGCTGTGTGACCCTAGGACAGTGGTGGCAAACCTATGGTGTGTGCTACAGTGAACTGTTTGTATCATTGAAAGCTCTATAAGGTTCACCATCACTGCCTAGGAAGTCACTTCATCTCTCCAAAAACTGGGACATCAACAACCTCAAAGATAATTTGTATGAAGTACAGAGCATAGTAAGAGCTCAATAAATGTGAGATACACACACACACATACTTACATGCACTCACACACAGATACTCATTCACAGATACAAACATGCACACACCCTGTAAGACTGGTGGGAGGATTAATGTGTACTAGCACAAGGTCTAGCTCAATAAATAACAGCTATTCTGCACAAAAGTATGAATGCATTAATGCTCAGAAAAGAACATTGGTGGTCACCTAGACAAGCAGTTCTCAAAGAGGTTGTAACCCTGGGCCAGATGCATCAGCATCACTTGGGAACTTCTACTATGTGAATTCTAGAACCTCATTTCATATTCATGAAATCAGAATACCAACGGATGAAGTTGGGCAATGTGTGCTTTAAATACTCCCTTGCCATGGATCCTGATGCTTGCTGAACATTGAGACAATGACTAAGACAAGGATTTGACAAACTGTTTCTACAAAGAGCCAGGTGGTATTGATATTTTATGTTCCTGTTAACTACACATTGTATAATATAAAAACCTCCAGGGCTAGGGATTTAGCTCAGTGGCACTGCACCTGCCTCACAAGTGCAAGGTCCAGAGTGGTTAGATATAAAAAGAGAAAGATCAGCTCTTTCTCAATCTCTTTTTTTTGTCTCACCATGTGATCTCTCCCTCTCTCATGTGCTTCTGCATGATGCCATCTGCTATATTGTAACACAGCCAAAGCTGCCCTCACCTAAGCCAAGCTAATGCTGGCGCTGTGCTCTTGGACCCACAGAACTGTGAGATAAATCTCTTTTATTTACAAAGAACTCAAATTCAGGTATTTCAATATAGCAACAGAAAACAGACTAATACAGAAAGTTTACTTATGCTATGATTTCTGTTTCACTATGTAGTACTCCATGCTAGGTTGCCTAAAAGAAAGAGTACACTTTAACTGAAGAATTATGGAACCAGGCATGTCATTCCAGTATCTGAGAGGCTGAGGCAGGAGGATTACAAGTTCAAGGTTAGCCTGTACTATACAAGAGACCCTACTTAAAAAAAAAAAGAAAAAAAAAGAAAAGAAGAAATGGAAGGGAACATGTTTCTGTGCTAAAGCATCAGGCAAAGAGAAAATAGAACCCGTTAATTAAAGAATTGCTCCACAGGATGGCCTTTCTCCCTCTAACACACACACAACCACCACCACCACCAGTAGTCACTGATTTTTATTAGATGAGGGACACTCCAGGTTATCTCAAAGGTAACAACCATGCCAGAGCAGAGGAAACATTCCTGTTTGTAGGAAAAAGGCAGAAATAAAGCCTAAGGGTCAGGTTCTCCTTCTGATTAAGTCTAACCACCCAGGAAGCTTTTCTTCTTGGGAGTATCACCAGCGCCATTATGAAAGAGTCTGTGAGAGCTAGTTCAACTTGGCCAGCAGTTCTTCCAGTTCTGGACGAGCTTTGAACCTTCCCTTGAAGTCTTCTTCAGTGTGCTAGGAAGAAGAAAAAGAAAATAAGTGGTAGTTACCACACAGCTTCTAGTAACCTATAAATGCAAAGCATCCAAAAAGGGCACATTAGGGCCGGGGATTTAGCTCAGTGGTTCTGCCGCCTGCCTCGCAAGCTCAAGGACCCGAGTTCGATTCCCGGTACCAAAAAAACCACAAAAAAACAAAAAGGGCACATTAGCAAGCTCCAGAGAGAATGACTCAGATTAGGCTAACTCTGAGTATCTGATATGTCCCAGACTTGTATGAGGTACCAGGGATTCAAAGACTTCCTCTTTGCTTTCAATTGACATAGAGATTGGTGTGAGCAGATATATAAAGGACCAATGTCAAGATGTTACAAGTGCCAGGTGTGGTGGTGCATGCCTGTAATACTATTACTTGGGAGGCTGAGGCAAGGGGATTTCCATGGGCTCGAGGACAGCCTGGGCTACATAGTGAGTTCAAGGCCAGCCTGAGACCCTGTCTCAAAAAACAAAACAAACAAAAAGATGCTATAAGTATCACAATAGAAATTCTTTTTTTTCAGTGCCAGGGATCAAACCCAGGACCTCATGCGTGCTAGGCAAGCTCCCTATTAATCATACTCCTAGCCTGAAGCATTTTTTCTTTAAAAGTAAAAATTATCCTTTTATAATGGGAAATAACACTCATTTGAAATATTTTAAGTTAGCATGATCAACATATTTTCTCCCTGTACACAGATCTCTGTGACACCCAAATAACAACCAGAGCTTAACAACCAGAGCTTGATGCATAAGGGAGCTGCATGAAGCAATGGTACCAGTCCAACATGATTTGCTGGATCTGTGTCATAAGAAGGATCACTGAGGCACCTGGGAAGGAATCCAGAGCATTTAGGCTAAAGTTCCTGATGCATTGCAGCCTTTCCTCCTTCTGGCTGCCATTGTTTATTGAATATATTCAGTCAGGCTACATCAAGCCTTTAAGGCTCAGAAAACTTTGTTCTCAAGTATATTTTTTTGTGTTCTGATTTATTATACTGTATATAATTTTTTTTTTGGTACCGGGGATTGAACTCAGGACCTTGAACTTGCAAGACAGGCAGCGGAACCAATGAGCTAAATCCCCAGCTATACTGTACGTAGTGTTAAACTATGTTCTTCCTGCTTTACAACTGCTTAAAAGGAGAGAATTTTAGCATGTCATGGGCTCCCCCCTAACATCAACATGCTGTGATGGAGGTCAGCTCCGGTGGTTCACAACAGCAAAGAGAAAATAGAATTAAGCATTCCTGATGCCTCAGAATAGTAACTACAGAATAACAACTACTTCTAATAACTACTACAGCCAGAATAATAACTACAGCACCACTAGACTGCATAGCTTCCTTGATTATTAACTGGGCTAAACTATCCATATTTCTTTACAATTCCTAAAGCCAGGCACTCTAGATATTTTTGTTTGGTTGTTTTTCCAGTGTGAAGAATTAAACTTAGGGCTTGGGCATGCTAGGCAAGCTCTCTCAATGAGTTACATCCCCACCATCAAATGTTCTTTTACTTATTTTGAGCACAAGTAGGCCACCAGGGGACTGCTTCCCAAACCAGCACCTACCTCCCTTACTGACAATCTTACTCCTTCAGGAAGATTGCTCTGGAGTATTTCCAAGAAAATCTCTGCAAATGTAGCACTCAAACCGCTGATCTACAAAATGAAAGAAAATGCTCTAAGAGGAGGCACTAAAAGTCAGGTGATTGGGCAGACATGGCCTGAGCTCCAATGCCATCTTCAGTAAGGTAAAGGATTAACATCCAAAGCTGTTTCCTGAGCCTGACCCTTGCAGTATTTCTTTTGCCATTCCCCAAGATGCTTGCTTGTTGAGATGGTTGCTAACAATATATATTTGCTTCTGTAGCCAATGGATGTCATAATTGGAACAAGAAGTTATCAAGACCAGGTTAACTTTCTGATGCAACTCAGGCCAACAGCTGTTATCAAACCTTTTGCTGAAAATCCAGAGGTGAATCAGATGCATGGTAGTAAGGCATGCAGGGTGTTATGAGGACCTACAAGAGAAACACCTACCAACTCAGTCAAGAGAGGATCAAAGAAAGCATCTGGAGAAGGTAACACCAGGGTAGTCTTGAAGAAAAATAGGGTTAAACTGGGAGAAATCAACAGTGGTGTAGAGAGTTTTCAAATCAGAGGAAAGAGCACTCATTAAAATGTGGAGGCATAACAATGTTAGGGAATTAAAACTAGTTCCTGTGTGGTGGGAGTGAATGGAATGCAAAGAAAAGCAAGAGGAGAATTATGTAGGCATCCAAGTGTTAGGGTTCACATTTTCACTTTGGGGGACTGATGTAAGAGAATCTCACATTCAAGATCAATCTGGGAAACTTAGTGAGACCCTTTCTGAAAATAAAAAATATTAAAAGGTCTGGGATGGAGCTCAGGGCAACGATCCTGGGTTCAATTCCCAGTACAAGGAAAAAAAGAGAATTCACACTATGGGCCTCAGTGTGACAAATAAGATCTACGGTGAGATGTATGGTGAGCTGGGTATGGTGGCACATGCTTATGATCCTAGCACTCTGGGAAACTGAGGCAGGAGGATCACAAATTAGAGCCCAACCTGGGCAACTTAGTGATTTAGTAAGACCCTGTCCCAAAATAAAAATGTTTTTAATTGGCTGGGGATGTTACTCAGTGTAAAGGCTGTGGGTTCAATCCCCAGTATGAAAGAGAGAGAGAGAGAGAGAGAGAGAGAGAGAGAGAGAGAGAGAGAGAAAAGAAAAAATACAATGCAAATAATTTAGTCCTGATAATATTTAAAGAACCAAAAAGGTAGGGAGAATTATAGAAAAAGAGGTAAAGCTAGCCTCTCTACAGTTAATTTTGCATACACTGAAGAGAAGAAACACTCCAGGGAGAGAAGTCTGGCAGACAAATCGGATTCTGGAAAGCTCAGTCAACAGACCAGGCCTAGGTATGCATCTGGAGGTTATCAGTGTATAATGATGACCACTGAGGCTGGGGAAATGAATGATACTGCATAAAAGGAGAGATAAGCTTGGCATAGTGGTGCATACTTGTAGTCCCAGCACTCTAGGAGACTGAAGTAAGAGGATTCCAAGTTTGAACCTAGTCTAGGCAACAACGACAGAGACCCTCAAAAAAATTTTTTTTGCTATGTAGTTCAGGCTGGCCTTGAACTCATTATGTAGCCCAGACTGGCCTCAAACTTGCAGCAATTCTTCTGCCTCAGCCTCCCGAGTGCTGGGATTATAGGCATGTGCCACTATGCCCGGTGAGACCCTCAAAATCTCAAATGTAAGATAAAATTTTTAAAAAGGATGGAAGGATTAAAAACTGAACTCTGGTGTTCACTATTGTTCAAGGGCAGGTAAGAGGAAGAAAAGGACATGACATAATGGGAGAAAATGGAAGGAGAGAAGAGCCAGAGAGGCAAACACACATCAATTTCCCCTAAAGCATACCTGAACTACTCGCTCATGGATGGTAAGGACTGAGTCCAGTAACATTTTGTTGCCTTGGTCCTGCAGCCGCATCACTTCCATGGTTTTGGTGGGCATTGCATAACTGTGGGACAAGAATCAGCTGTTAGGAGTGGACACACAAGCCAGCAGCACCACTTGAATCAGGGTCATCAAATATAGCACCACTGCAGGTAGTAGCCCTAGAACCTAGGGGATGCTTAGCTGCATGCAGCCAGAAGCAAAGTAACCAGATCCCCTCTACCTCCTCCAGAAGTCTCTAAATTTCCTGAGGGAATGGACCATGTCTAACACCTCCTGCATCCTTAACACATGCTTAATACATGCTTAATACAATACCCTGAATAAAATCTAGTGATTAATAAACATTTGCTGCCACTGAAGAAGAGCCAGTTCTACAGTAATCAAACCCATCACTAGGTATACTTCAGAGGTTAACCTTGGTATTTCACTTGTTCTAGAAAAATAAGGCATAAAATCCAATTGTTCCGGAATAGGAGTTCTCAACTTCGTGCTACTGACATTCTAGACCAGATAGTTCTTTGTTGTGGGGGCTGGTCTGTACATCTCTGCCTCTACACACTGGATGCTACTGGTACTCTCAAATGATGACAATCAAAATTTTCTCTAGACATTGTCTTAGTCATCTGGGTGGCGATCCATGGTTGAGAGTCTCCTTACTGTAATCAGCTTCAGCAGATCCACATGCTACACTGAGAACATTGGACTTGGAGTCAAGTATTGGCCCTGTCATTTATTAAGTAAGTCACTCTCCTTTCTGGGCCTCAGATTCTTCATGTGTAAATGAAATTACAGTCTGGCCCCATATACACAATTGTGTGGATTGTATGTGGTGAGAAGACTGAACTGACAGCTACACAGAAATATAAATATTTCTGTGTGTATATATATATATATATAAAAAAACATATATGTATAAATTATAAATATGATATATAAATGTGTTATAAATTATAAAATACATATAAATATGTATAAATATAAATATACTATTTGTGTTTTGTTCATCTTACAAAAAGTTTATCAAATTAAAGATAAAAATAGCAATAATGACAAAAGATTCCTGATTTTTTTGTGAGACTTATGTATTTATTCATTAAAAGATCTATAAACATTTTATACAATTCTCAAGCAGTTCTTTTACAAACATTCAGAATTCACAATACTTTACAAAAATCAAAACACAACAGACACAAGGAAAGGAAGCAGGTTCGGATCACAGGGAGAATATCACACTCTCATCCCTGAAGTAAAGCCTCCTTGCAGAGGGAGACAGGATCCCCCAGTCAACCCTCCTGTCCCCATTTTATAAACCCTCAATCACTAATTGTTCCTGGAGTGTAAGAGACCAAATGGGGAGATGTTTGACAGATGCCCCACTTGGGTAAGCTGCTTAATCATTTTAAAAGACACAGGCCCAGTTCTGGTCCCTGGAACCGCATCTGTAGAACTATATTACACAGCACGAGTTTTAAGTGGTGTCTGCTTCAGACTCATTTAAGCACACTTGATGGGGTTTTATTGATAATACTATACAAGTCAAAAAATTGTTATGACAATACAATTTAAAAGGTTTTATAAATTTGAATAAATATATTCTTTACCAGTTAAAACCATTAACAAAAGTTAAAGCAAAGCTGACATTTCCTATAACACTTATCAACGAATATCACATCACTGACAAACCCCTTTATCACTACTGCTGCTTTAGATATTAAAGATCTGGGTGATTGTGGTATATGCTCAGGAAATGTTCAAATTCTGAGTCACATTTAATTAAAGCAAAAGTCCAACAATTTTAGGGGAATCTCACAGTGGGTTGAGTGTGGTGGTGCGTAACTATAATCCTAGCACTCTGGGAGGCTGAAGCAGGAGGATCAAAAGTTGGAAGCCAGGCTAGGCAATTTGGTGAGACCCTGCCTCAAAATGAAAAGGTGCTGGTGATGTGTAGCTCAGTGCAAAGGCCCTGGGTCCAGTCCTTAGTACTGTCAAAAAAGAAAAGTCTAACACTGGGAGTGTAGTTGAGTGGTACAGCATTCGCCTAGCATGTGCAAAAACCTGGATTCTACTCCCAGTACACCCAAAAGGGGGCAGGGGGAGAAAGCCTCATCTAGGTGCTTGTAATCTAAAGTTCTTTATCCTAAGAGCTGAGAGGTGGCTCTGGTACACGTAACAGAAAACCTTTCAAATAGCTACAATCCTACAGAGTTCATATTTTTATCTCTAAACAAGTTTTTGTGTTCATAAAATAAGTCTTTGCTTCACATATATCTGAATTATATAACTGGCTAAGAAGTCTCTTTGACTTAGTTTCTTCATCATCAGTAAAATGGAGATGGAAATATCTCTCTCATAGAGTTGACTTAAGGCTTGAATAAGATGACATATATACATATACCACGATGCACACCAAATGGTGAACGCGTACAAAAAAGGTAGTTCCCATGTCCTTGAAAGGATATTTTTATATTAGCTATAATATGCAAAGTGTAATAATGGCATGTGAGGGACAAGCTGATTCAAGGGTCATACATTGTGGAGGAGCTGCAACACATCTTCTTTTTTTTTTTTTCCGGATAAAATAATAAAATTTCTTCTCGTGAGCGGACAAGAATGCCAGAAACCAGTCTGGTCAATATCTGAGCCCCCTTTGTTCAGCATTTCCCTTTTTATATCCTTTTTAGCCATTATCTCATCCCTAGTGGTCTTTGATATGTAAATACAATTCCAGTTCCTATTTACAAGTCATAGACACAGGATAGGCCATATACATTGTAAATTCACCCTGGCAAGGTAACTTTGTTAGGTTAATGAAGTTACTGATTAGAGTCAGAACTCGTCTTCTTTTATAAATATCTGATAACAAGGGCTTCCACATAAGAGAGATTCCCTTTGATAGGATATTAGACAAAAAAAGAGAAATGATGAAACTTCAAACAACCCATGGCTTTACCAACATTTTTATTTTGAGACAAGGTCTCATTCTGTTGCGCAGGGTGGACTCAAAATTTGTGATCTTTCTGCCTCAGCCTCCCAAGTAGCTGGAACTACAGGTATGTGCCGAAGAGCCCAGCTTTTAGCCCATGAGTTTAAAGCTGCCATGGTAATTCAGTGATGAGAATTATGTGTGTAAGGCTAATCTCTATCATTTCAATCGTGTGTCTCTAGTTCACCAAACCCAGCCTTTCTTTCATTAGACTCATCTTTAAGCTTTTTATTTTTAAAAATATTCAATAACAGCCTTTCCCTTGTAAAGACAATGGCTGTCACAGACTAAGCATATAACACAGAGAATGAGCCCAAGAATCAAATAGAAGAGGCCACAGTGAAAAACATGTTGGTGGCAGTAGAGAGCATCAGTTCCAGTTACTTCCAACAGTTCTCCAGTGACTGTGCCACAGCAAAACGAACTCTTCCTCTGAGAACTTAGAGCTGCTTCTTAACCTTTTAAAATTTCAAAGATTTTGTAGAATACTTCAAAGGCATCCTGACCCTCAGAGAAACTTTTTTTTTTGGCACTTTTCATTCTATTTAAGATGGAGACAAAGATTCATTTCTTCTGCAAAAATTTCATTTTCACTCCAAGACTCCGCAAAATTCTATTCACCCCACTAGGCTCAGACTCAGGAATTGTTTCCAAATACTGGAGAGCCCTAACCTCAAACAAACCTTTAACCCCACTTTTCCGAAGCTCCCAGTCCTGGATGAATCCTGCAAACATCTGAGTCTCCATGAAGAGATCTAGGAAATGGCGAACACTTCGGGATGTGTGGGACTTGCGGAATGGCTCCCTTTGGAATACATACCCCCCGTGCTCAGTGACAGTCATGTTCAAAGAATAATGTCCCACCAGCTCCACAAAAAACTTCACAAATGCTTCAGACACCAGAGAAGTGAGCGTAACATCTTGTGAAAAAAATCTTCTCCTGAGATAAGATTTCATTTCGTTCTTCTAAAATCTGTATCAAGGCAGCTTGAAGTTTAGGTGGTAGAATTTCATTCTCATCAGACACTTCCTGTAAGAACTTGTCAGCACAGAGATCAACTATCGGCACCTCTTCAATGGGCAGGTCCTGCAGCTGCGGTAAGGAGAAAGGCAGGATCCCGATGAGGAAAGGGGTAGGTGAGCACATGATGTCGATCATGGATGCTGGCAGGACTGGGATGTAGGTATGCTGCCAAGTGAATGGATACAGGGTGGCTACCACGGCATGACCACATTTTGACAGTGTGCTTAGGCTGTTGGCAACAAAGATTACCCTCCGCTCCAAAAGGAGAGAGGCACAGACCCGGATGAGATGGCACACGCTCAAGCACTTAAAAAGGCATTCAAAATCCACATGTTCCAATTGTGAATCTAGTGGTCGGCAGAGTTCAATGGACCCATCTCCAGCCCCAGGGAGGTAGCTCTTGACTGTGATGTTACGTCCGGGAGCTGGGAAAGGGGCCTCCATGACACTTCGCATGAACGGGTAAACGAGGGCTGGAGACATTTCTCTTCTCTTCTCTACTTCATCCAGAATCTTTGAAAACAGATTGAAGCAGCCTAGGCGACTAACCATGCAGTACACCTCAGGGAGTTGCTTTCCTTTGCTTTCTGGCAAGAGCTTCTTACAGTAACCAAACCACCAGCTTCCATCTACACCAGTCAAAACGAACAAGAAAGTTTCACTCTTGAGTTCTGAGGTTGGCACCCAGTCCTCTGAATCCAGAAAACAAAATTTTGGGATAACTTTGAGCCATTCTTCAGTGTCTTTTGATTGCTTATAGCCATGATCACCCTTGCTAGGGAACTGCTGTATGACCTGGGGAGTGTAGCTTATTCCTGACGGCTGCTTCTGCAGAGACACCACCACAGAAAGTTCAAACAACTGCTGCTCTTGCAGTTCAATAAGATCCTGCTCCAAGGTCTGGTAGTGAGGATTCCTCTTGGAAGGCTGCTGCAGTTGTGCTAAGCGCTTGTGGCGATTCTTTGGCAGATACTCGCCATCACTTTCATTCCCACTGGTTTCCTTTTGAAGGAGGTACTTCCTTTCCAGTGTCAGGGTGTAACTTTACCTTCTTCTTTCCTCGCTTAGACTGAAATACATCATCTATTTTCAATACAAGCCTTGGAAGATTTCTCCTTTTTCTGTTTGCAACTTCTCTAGCTTGGAAAAGTTTCCATTCAGTTAAAGTGACAGGCAAAGTGGTATCCTTCGTAAGCTTTGACTGTAAATAAGTTTGCGAGTTCTTCAGTTCTACAGTCTTCCGGTGAAGGAACTGTGGTTTGTGAGGAAGCTTGGGTGTTTTGAAAGCACTTTTAGGGGGTGGCAACTTCTATGCTGAAGGGGATCTCCACAAGGGCAAAGGCTGCACTGGAATATCTTCATATGGATTTTCTTTGGTGGGAAATATGATGTCTTCATAGATATTATCCTCTGATTGTGTATAATAAAGTGCTGAACCAGAATTTCTCCCAAGTTCTTCATGAATCTTCTGTGAATTCTGATTTCAAAAGTGCTGAATATCCTCAAATTCAAAGGATTTCCTTTTAGATCTCCTTCTAATTTTTCCACCATATTTCTTTGGTTCAGGTTCCTGAGAAGAGGCCAAAGTAGATTCTGCACAAGAATTATTTTCACAGCATTTTTTGTCACAGTTTCTTTCTTTATATGGCATAACACCAGATTCAGATAAGTATCTGAATGTCCTATGTGGTTTTGGCAAAGGATTTATAGAAGGTCCACATTCTTGACCCTCAGGTTTAGAGTAAATATTTTCTAAGCTCTTGGTTATTCCATATGAACTATTCAGAATGCTACAATTCAGTTTTTTTTCTGGAGGGCCACAATGTTCCAAAGCCAAATTTATGACTTTATCTGGGGGAAGTGCTTCTATTTTCTTCCACAATATTTGTGAGGTGTAAAAGTTTCCTTGAGGTAATGAAGTCTCTTGACCTAACACAACTTCTTTCCAGCTTTCTGTCTGTTTGACCTTTGAACATACCCAATTGGATTCTGATTCATTTTTAAATATGCGTGTATCGTAATATTCATGTTTCTCATTTTCATCCTCACTTAGATCATGGCTTTTGTTCATATCTAAACCCACATTTTGAGAGTTAGTTACTCCCAACTTTTTGTTCTTTCCCTCAGCAACAGGCGTTTTCTGAGGAAGAATCTCTTGGTGATAGTTGTACCTCACTCCAAAGTCCTTTGGATGCCACTTAGCTGGATTAGATGTACCATTAGTCCTTCTTTCCCACTGAGAAATTTTTTGTTTGATGTTTTTGCAGTGGCTTCTTGACAGTGTCTGAACAGCAGAACGAGAAAAACCAACATCCATGTTCCCAGTTGGGTGCATGACAAGCGATGAATCTTATAAAGGTTCCATTATAAGGGACGGTGAAATACTGTACACTTTATCCTGTCGGAAGTGAAATGATTCCACTACCTTTCTCTCATGTTTAACTTGGAAATGTCTTTTTAAAAAGAACAATTTTGATCATTGATCCTCATCAAAAATGGCTGCAACTTTATCTTGAATAATCCTGCCCGGCCCTGGACAGCCCTCTGTGGCTGCCTTAAGAGGTCCTGCAGCTCTGCCGAGATGCGCGACGCTGGCTCTCACTCCGATTCCTGATTTTTTAGACTCACAAAGTTTCATCATTTAATAGCAAGGGGAATGGACGTCTGTAGACAGACCTCTGCAAAAGGAAGTCGAGTATAACAGAAAATGGAACAGAAACATGATGGTCCTTGATTTGAATACTGGCTGTGCTTGTTTCCTGCTTGAACTTGGACAAATTAATTTAGCACTGTATCTCAGTTTCTTCACTTACAAAACAGGAATCATAATAACTAGTTCACAGGGTTACTGCAATGATTGAACTAGGTTATGTAAGTAATCTGTCTGGTACAGATTCCTTTGCCCTTGTAAATAGTCAGCAAATGTTGGGTATTGCACTTGTTCAGGTAGCCTCTAACTAACATCTCTTTCTGCTTTTCAACATGATCTCTGACTCCCTCTTCTTGCAATTCAAATAGTTGATAACTTCCTCATATAAAAGAGAATACAATCATGGACTTCTTATGGAAGATCAAATAATTATATAAAAGCCTTCAAAAAGTAAAAAAAAAAAAAAAGCACTTGAAGCCAAGTGCAGTGATGTAATCCCAGTGCTTGGAAGGCTGAGGCAGGAGGATCACTGTGAGTTCGAGGCCAGCCTGGGCTACCTAGTGAGTGCAAGACCACCCTGAACTACAAAGTGAGACTCTGCTAACAACCTGTTCAGTCCCAAGTACTCTGGAGGCAAAAGCAGTGTATACATTCAAGGAGCTCACTAAGAGTGTTTCAGAGATAGATAAATATCTGCACCACAGCAAAACAAAGATAGTAATAGTATGTGCTGAACAGTGTAGGGACAGGAAGAGGAGAGGGGCTGAAGGAAAGCTTCACTGGTGAGGTAGTGATTTTTCAAGAGGCAGAGAATAAGCATGCTTGCCTGGAGATCATTCCAAGAAAGGGCAGCCACATTTGCAAAGGCAAGAGGGGCCCTCCAAGAGCCAAAAGAAAACTAGACACAGTTTGATAAAGAAATATAGGGAACTCTGTCATTTCAAAGTAGAATAGGTCATTTAGTAAAGTAAAAGTACAGGTCATTTTTCTGTGCTTTCCAATTTTTTACAATAAACATTACTTGGATTGTCAGACAGTAAAAAACAGAAGGTTAAAAATGAAAGAACTGAATTTCAAGACTTAACCCAACATGACAGTGCTATTTTTGGAGAGTAGCAGCTAGAGAGGGATATAGGAACCTGCTGGAGTACGAGAGACTCAGAATCTGTGGATGTGATTTCGAAAAATATAAGTGGATTTTAAAAATAAATAAAAACAGCCTGGGCATGGTGCTGCATACCGTAATCCCAGCATGCTGCCTGAGCCAGGAGGATCCCTAGCAAGGGGGAGTTTAGTGATTTAGCAAGATCTTCTCTCAAAATTAAAAAAATTAAAAAGGGCTGGGGATGTAGCTTAGTGAAAGCCCTGAGTTCAATTCCTGGGACCACAAAAATAAGTACATAAATAAATATTAAAGAAAATTTTTAAAGATAAAAAAATGAAAGTGTAGTGTCACAGTGAGTGACGCTTTCACTCCTCACAGAGCACAAGGGGCCAGTTCATCTCGGGCTTGGAAGCTGCTCCCAGAGGAATATGATTTCCATCTCTCTAGGAAAAGGAATGCAAGTCAATTAAGAGATGCACAGGAGAGGTCTCTTTCTCTCCTTTCTTGCACGAGTTACAGCTGCTACAATGCAGATCAAGTACAGAACAAAGGCCACACACTGCTTTCTAGCCCAATTCCAACTCAAGGTCACCACCAGCATCCCTGTACCCTCCACCACTCAGCTGCAGAGAAAAAATGAAAATGGATCAGAGTGAAATGAAAATCAGAAGAAAATAATATCTGCTCTGAGAGGCAGGGCAGTGACAATGCCTAACAATATAATAGTATGAAAACCTCAGTCAATGCAGAAAAGTGAGTTGTTAAGGACAAACAGCTCTTTATGCTCTGAGCTATTTGGAGCAAAGAACCAGAAAAGAGGCAAAAAGCAGCACATCATTCATCTTGCTATCCTAGGAATCATGTCCATTCTGGTGAGAACTCAATCCGAATCAACAAATATTTATTCTGTACCTTTAATGTGCCAGGTGGTAGGCCAGGTCCTGAGGTTAGGCCCTAATGGCAAAAACAGTCTTTCCCTTACAGAGCTTAAAGTCTAAGAGCAATGACCAATCATAGTCAAATGACTAGAAGGATAGAGACTGCATGTTATAAAGAGAAGTTATTACACAGATACGGAAACTGAGGTTCAGAATTTTCCAAGGTCATAATTGCTAATCATTTAATGTATGTGTGTTTTTTGTTTGAGACAGGGTCTCACTCATTATGTAGCCCAGGCTGGCCTCAAACCTGAGGTGATCCTCCTGCCTCAGCCTCCAGAGTGCTGGGATTACAGGCATGCACCACCATACCCGGCTATTGCTAATAATCTGAATGCAGACAGTTTGATTCCAAAGCTTGTATTCTTGTTTTTGTTTTTTATTTTGGTACCGGGGATCGAACTTGGGTCCTTGCACTTGCAAGGCAGGTGGTGGCACCACTGAACTAAATCCCTGGCACTTATTGTTATTTTAAGTGTGGGCCAGAGACAAGCTGCCAGTAAACAAATTGTTATTAGTCCGATAAGAAATGTGCACCAGTCACTCAACACACTGTTTAATTCAGCTTTTTTTTTTGGTACTAGGGATTGAACCCAGAGTCTCAAGTATGCTAGGCAAGGGCTCTATGACTGAGCTATATCCACAGCCCTTAGCAAGCTTTTTTTTTTTCTTAATAGCAAAACTTTCTTGATAAAGGAAGCAAAGTATTAATGTATACTTTGGCATAAACTCCTGATATTTTCTTGGAGTAATACTCTGAGAAACACTGTTTATTATGCTACTCTTCCATCCTGAGCTAATGTTGCACTTTATCTTCCATGTACCACTCTCCACATGACTGTATAATTATTTCCCTCAGTGTGTATATCTGTGTGCGTGCACCGTGTGTGTGTATGCTCCCTGAAATTATCATAGGATCCTCTAGTTAGAATCTAGTATAGTGCCCACCACATAGCAAGAAGAGGTTCAATCATTTAAAAGCACTTTATTAAATATTAGAAATGTATGCAATACAACTAGATTGTGTAGTCATATTCAAAAATCTGCTATTCTTCCGGGCATAGTGGCACATGCCTATAAACCCAGCACTCAGGAAGCTGAGGCAGGAATGTCACTGTGAGTTCAAGACCAGTCTGGACTAAGTACTAAGTTCAAGGCCAGCCTGAACTACACAGTGAGACCCAGTCTAAAAACCAAAAATCAAAAAAGTCAGTCATTTTTTCAATGATGACTGAATGAATGTCTCCCATGTGATAGGTCTTGTGCTAGGTGTTAGAGAGACAAAGAAGAACTCAGTCCCCATCCAGAAGGAATGGAGAGTCAGAGGAAAGGGGAACTTGAGAATAGATCATTACAGCCCCGAGCATAAATTACATGATAGAGGTGTGCGTCAAGTGAAGGAAAGAGCAACCAACTCTCTGGAGCATCAGAAAGAGATAAAGCACATTTTTATGCTCCACAGAATTGAAGTACTATCAGTTGTGAAAGTTAAAGTCACAGCTTATTATCAAACCTTCTAGGGCCAGGGATTTAGCTCAGTGGTTCTGTCACCTGCCTCGCAAGTGCAAGGTCTCGAGTTCGATCCCCGGTACTAAAAAAGAAAAAAAAAAAACTTTTAAAAATTACTTCTAGGGCCAGGGATGTAGCTCAGTGGTTCTGCTGCCTGCCTCACAAGCACAAGGTCCTGAGTTCGATCCTGGTACCAAAAAAAAAAAGATTGTGGTAAAAATTACTTCTAGCACTTGCACTCTAAGTTATAGAGGTTTAAAAGTTCAAATTTGGCTTAAGGACTTATAATAAGACCCTATATAATTAAAAATATGACACTCAGGCAGAACCGGGTTTAAATCCAGACAACTAACCAGTTCTGCAACTTGGCCTTTTCAATTCTTGGTTTCCTTATCTGTAAAATGGTAATAAACTAATATCTAAGGAGTAAGAAAGTATAATTTTTGCATATCTACATATTATGCCATGTACTACCTTGCTACCTAAGCTACCATTTATTAATTTTTTTAAAAATCAACTCATTTAAAAAAGAAATGAGTTGTAGAATAACTTAGAACATACATTGTTGATGAGAAAATAACACAGAAATTTTGAAAAAGTTTGGCCATTTCTTATAAATTCAAACATAAGGGGAGGGGAATGGGAAAAAAAGAGGGGAAAAAAAAGAAGCAAGATATATCATGTACAGGTACAAATTCCCTATGATGAATGTTATCATTATGTATATCTAAAATGTACCAATAAAATTTTTTAAATGCAAAAAAATTAATTCAAATATATACTATGCTTGCCAGTTGACTTGGCAATCATACTTGTAAAGAAATGAAAGCTATATTTTCACAAAAACCTGTACATATTTATAGCACCTTTATTCATAATTGCCCCAAATTGGAAACAACATAAATATCTTTTTTTTTTTTTGGTACCGGGGATTGAACTCAGGTCCTTGCGCTTGCGCAGAAGGCAGCGAAACCACTGAGACAGGGTCTTGCTATGTAGTTCAGTCTGGCCTTGAACTTTCAGTGATCCTCCTGCATCAGCCTCCCAAGTGCTGGGATCACACGCATGCACCACCATGCCTGGCCACAAATATCTTTCTTTTTTTTTTTTGGTACCGGGGATCGAACTCAGGTCCTTGCACCTGCAAGGAAGGCAGCGGAACCACTGAGCTAAATCCCCAGCCCTACAAATATCTTTCAATCAGTGGATGGATAAGCTGTGGTACATCTTTTCAAAACAAAATGCTACTCAGTAACAAAAAGGAACAAAGTACTTGACACATGCAGTGACATGGATGAATGGTAAATACATTATGCTAAGTGAAAGAAGGCAGGCTCAAAAAGAAAAATACTGTATTTTTCCATTTATATGATATTTTGGAAAAGGCAAAACTGTCGGGACAGAAAATAGATCAGTAGTGAACTGAGGGTGGGAGGAGGAACTATCTACAGAGGCAGGAGGGAACTTCTTGGGTTGATAGAAATATTTTCTTTCTTGACTATGATAGTATATACTCTGTACTTTAGTGAAAGCTCATAGAATTACTCACTAAAAGAGTGAATTTTACTGAACACGAATTATAGCTTAATAGGCCTGACTTTATATCATAACTGTAAAGGGAAAATCAGTATCACCTGCCACAAATAGAAGCTAAGTTAAAAATAAATACAATGAAAACAAAATAATGTTATAAAATTCTAGCTAGATATCAGTTCTTGCCAAAGATTCCAAGCCCAAAGTGCTCTTTGTGTTACAAAGATTAGGAACTACTAGATCATTGTTAAGGACACGCCAGCACCACTCTGGAAATTTCTCCTTGACATAACTAGGTTGAATGAGAATTTAAAAGGGAAGAAATTTCTAACCATGTGATTTAATGTTATTTAAGGCAAACTACAGAACATCCTATACCATCTGAAACACTAAGAAAGATTTACAAAGTGCCTGGGTTACAGTAGGTGGTCAGTAAATGTTAGTTCCCCTCTTCTACAGTTTTCCAGCAAATCCAGAGCATACAAGAAAAGCAAATGAGGCAATGAATACCCAAGTAAATAGAGAAAAATACTATGTTAAAATTTCAATTCTCCCCAAACTGATCTACAGATTCAACACAATCCCAACAAAATGCTATCAGGCTCTTTTCTGTAGAAATCAACAACAGACAGCTACATATTGTGTGATTCCATTTATACGACATTCTGAAGAACTTAAATCAACACGGACAGAAAATTGCTCAGTGGTTGCCAGAGATTTGAGTTGGTGGGGGTGGGGGGGGTTGACTACACAGGGAAACCAAGGAACTTTTTGAGGTAATGAAAAAGTTCCCTAGCTTGATTACGGCAAACTACATACCTAAAAAAAAAAGTGAATTTTATTTCCTATAAATTGTTTCACAAAAACCTGATTCAGCAAAAGAGGCAGAACGTGCTTCTATACTAAGAATATTCCATTCAAAGTCATCCTTCCTACCTTTCCTCGACTTTGATGGAGAGATGGTTGCAGAGGCTGTGAACATACTGAGAATAACTCTCTGCCAGAGTCATGTCGTATCCAGTCAGGTGAATGTTTAAAACTCCATATTCATAATCTGTTCCCAAATTAATGGATCTCAATTCCACTTTCCCCCTCTTCTTCTTGGGCTGAAAACAAGTGAAAAGAGAAAGAAAATAAAGTATTACACAAGAAATTCTAATCATACCACCCGGATATTAAAAAAAATCTTTCAAATAAATTTGTTCACCATTTTCTCTCAGGGTTACCCTTACCACAAGCTGAAGTTCTCTTGGGAAGGAATGAGTAGCTTTTAACAATCTAGGCTGTGATATCAGCCAGTAAGTTTTAAAATTTTTTTATCAGTATATGTTTGCAATACACACTGATTACATTCAGCTTGGAATATGAAAAGAAAAAAATATATATTATCTTGATCATTTTTATTTCCTGTCTCCTCCTTCTCCAGATCCCCTTCTCATCTCTACAAAGTGTACCTCGTTTCTTAACATGTCTCTTTTTTTAGCTGTAGCAGAGGATGAAGGAAGTGGAGAGAGAGGAGAGTTCAGGGACTATAATGTTTCAATGATAGCAGGTGTCGTTTGGACCCCTAGGTATGGTCTACTATACTGTTCCTGAAGCATTTCAGTTCTCTTTCTTACCCTTCTTTTTGTTTTTGTTTTTTTTGGTTTTTTTCCAGTACTGGGAATCGAGCTCAAGACCTTGCGCTTGCAAGTCAGGTGCAGCTCTACTGAGCCAAATTCCCAGCCCCTTTCTTACCTTTCTTGTAAAATGCCAAAAATCTAATTTCTTGCCCAAAGAGATAGGAGTTATTGCTAGATTAAAATTTTTGTTTTGTTTTGCTTTGTTTCCTCAAGCAAAAAGCAGAGGCAAAGTTTATTTGAAAAAGTAAAAGTGAAGAGTGAGGGAGAAACTGACTCTGCAAAGCAAGCTTGGGCTGAGTAAAAGAGGAAAAAGCAAAATAAAAGTACACTCTGGAGGAAGCAGGAAAGCCATGAGAGCCTACTGCTAGATTATATTCATCTCTGGCCTGAACTTGCCTACCTTCTGACCCTGCTCTGAAGTCACACAAAACTTAATTCTTGGCAATAATATGAAATTATGTCATCCTCATTCCTCTATTAAAGCCAATCCAGCAGCTCTGTTCCTGGCCAAGGAAGCAGAAAAAACAAAAACAAAAACAAAAACCAATTGAGCATATGAAAATATGACAGTGTATGCCGTGTAATGTTTCCAATGTCTTCACCTCCTGTCTTCTCCACAGTGGGAGCCCTTCTTCTCTAATCCTGAATCTCACTTGCACCCCTCCCCAGGTACTCCCATCTGCTAGGCTTCCACCAGCCGCTTCCCATAGACACTCTCATCCCTATAGGCCAAACACAGAAAATAATTTTACTCATGGCTGTCCTCACAAAGTTGGCCCATGTAGCACTAGTGGCAGGGACAGTGTTGTTGACAAAGAATAAGAGGTTCTCAGGTCTTAGGTAGATAGATTCTCTTCCAGATTAAGAAGTAGAACTGGTCAACAGTGAGGTCAGAGGGCACTAGGTACTTCCTCAGTTCAGACCAGGCACCCTGGCTCGAGGAGCCTTCTCCATGATAACCTGCTGTATCAGCCACTCGCATCATTTCCCTGCCTTTATTTATTTAAGTAGTTCAGGGTGGCCTTGAACCCACTATGTAGCCCAGGTTGGCCTTGAACTCACAGTGGTCCTCCTGCCTCAGCCTGGGATTACAGGCATGTGCCACCACGCCTAGCATTTCTGCATTCTTCAAGACAGCATATCTGTACCTCCAGATAAATTGCTCTTGCACAAATGGGCCCTATTTGGCCCACATCTCAACCTACATGTGTTCTGTTTTGTTTCTCAATTTGTAAACTGATGGAGTTATGGTACACTAAAAGTTTTTTTTTTTCAGTTCTGGGGATTAAACTCAGGTCCTTGCACACACTAAGTGTTCTACCACCAAGCTACACTCCAAGCCTACATTAAACAATTCTTACTCTAGAATCTATAGACAAATTTCAAAAATATATATGGAAAATTTTCTTTTTTATATTTTTCTACATGCAAAATTTTATATGTACATTTTTCTGAGGAAAGAATACTCAGAATCTTAAAGAAAATCAACAGCAAGGAAACTGAGCATTCTCTTCCAGTCCTCCTAGCTCTGAAATTCTCCAACTAACTATACAGCTTTCCTTTCAAGGACCAAAAGATAGAAGAATTATTTTATTCCTACTTCTCTCTTTCATATAAGCATTGCTTCACTATATATCACCCTGTGGAGCTGCTGTAAAAAGTTAGAAGGCCTGAGGAAAAGTATTTGACACAACATATATAAGAAAACTTCTTAACTGAAAATAATCTAACATAAATGTTCTTTAAGAGATGAACTTAAAAAAAAAGAGATGAACTTGTTGGGGCAGGGGATTTAGCTCAGTGGTGGCGCACCTGCCTCATAAGCACAAGGTCCTGAGTTCAATCCTGAACTTGTTAAATAAATTATGCATATATAAGAAAAATAGAAACTTCTTTCATGTACTGATGTGGAAAGATCTTTAAGATAAATTAAATGATAAAAGCAGACTGTAGAATAGTATATTCAAAATATTGCCAAACATGTAGAGTAGATGGGAGGGAACAGATGTCATGTATGTGTTTAATTATATACAGACTTATTTGCTTACATATCCACAAACCATCTCTGCAAGGATGTACAAAAACATTAATATCATAGGCTGCCTGTGAGGGAGTTGGGTGGCTAGTAAGCAGCATTTGTTTGTTTGCTTGTTTTTGTTACCAGGGATTGAACTTGGGAACTTACATTTGCGAGGCAAGTGCCGAAACCACTGAGCTAAATCCCCGGCCCAGCACGCAGGATTTGAAAGGAACCTTTTAAACTGTTAACTGTTTTCCTCCTCCATTTAAATTTTTGGAGCCTGGCATGGTAACACATGCCTATAATTCCAGCACTCAGAAGGCTGAGGCAGAAAGATCACCTTGAATTTGAGGCTAGCCTGGGCTACATAGTGAGTTCAAAGCCAGCCTGAACTAATAGAGAGACCCTGTCTCAAAAAAAAAAAAAAAAAATGGGAGGTGAAAGCTGGGAGAATAGCTCAGTGGTAGAGCACTTGTGTCAAAATGCATAATGCCCTGGGTTTAATCCCCAGTACTAAAAAAAAATTTGAATCTTAAAATTTACTGTTTTGGAAATTTTTATTTCAATATAATATTCATACCCAAAAATGCCAAATAAGTACATAGCTTAATGAACTTTTACAAAGTGAAAATATCTGTGTAATCAGTATCCTGAATAAGAAATAGACTTGGGCCAGGGATTTAGCTCAGTGGTTCTGCCACCTGCCCTGCAAGCACAAGGACCCAAGTTTGATCCCCAGTACCAAAACAAAAAAAGTTCCCTTTTTTCCCCCAAATTGATAACCACTATCCTGACTTGTAAAACCATGGGGCTATTTTGCATAATTTTGAATTTCATGAAAGTGGAATGCTACAGTATATTGTCTTTTGTTTCTGGCTTCTCTCATTCATTATATTTGTAAAATTCATCATGCATTTTCTGAAACATGGATCTAGCAGTGTATGAGGGTTTTAATTGCTCTACATTTTCATCAATACTTAGAATAACTTGTTATTGTCAGGCTTTCTGGTTAGTCTATTTGCTTTAGCCATTCTGGTGGATATGTAGTATAATGCACTGAAGTTTCCTTTGTTTATTGAGCCTGAGTACCTTCTGCATGTTTACTGGCCATCTGGATACTGTCTTTTGTAACCTGTCTATTTATATATCTTGCCCATTTTATTTTACCTTTTTGTGTTGAGAATTGAATCCAAGGCCTCTTCAATGGTAAGCACTTGTTCTACCACTGAGCAACACCCCTGCCTCTTCCCAAAGTTGGGGGGCCGAGGATTTAGCTCAGTGGTTCTGGCGCCTGCCTTGCAAGCGCAAGGTCCTGAGTTCGATCTCCGGTACCAAAAAAAAAAAAGTTGGGTTGCCAGCCTTTCTCTCATTGATTTTTACAGATTGTTTATACTCTCAATATGATCCTTTGCAAATACATACAAATATTTCCCTTTCTGTAACTTTTTTATTTTATGAATTATTTAGTGATTTTATGTCATATTTAAGAAATCTTTGTCTATTGTAAGATCATGAAAATATCCTTTATCTTACAGCAACTTTACTATTTTAATATTTATTTAGATATATAATCCTTTGTGTGTGTGTGTGTGAGTGTGTGTGTGTGTGTATGTGTGTATATGTGTGTATGTGGAAGACTGAACCCAGGGAATTGTGCATGTTAAGCACAAGCTCCACTGAGCTACATTCCCAATCTACAATCCATTTTTCAAGTGATTTTTGTGTAAGGTATGAAACAGGAATCAAGAGTCACTTTTTCTCACATGATCATCTGGCCCAAATTACCCAGCACTGCAGTGTCACTTTTATCATAGAGTAGGTGCCCATAGATATGTGGACCTGGTTCTATACTCTTTATTTAGTGCCACTGTCTACCCTGGAGACAATACCACATTGTCCTACTAATTGGAGATGTACTTAGTCTTGCTATTGGTATAAAGTTTTTAAAGAAAAGATAGGAGTTGGAGGTATACCTCAGTGGTGAACCACATGCTTAGCATGTGCAAAGCCCTGAGTTTGATCCCTGGAGAAAAAAGAAAAGAAGGAAGGATAGGAGGAAGAGAGGGAAGAAGGGAGGGTGAGTACTAAACCTATCTTTGCTTAACAGGTCTTAAGTCTATCTAGCAGACAATAGCCTAGCAGCTGCCACAACAAAACTGTACCTGACAGCATCTTGGAATGGTGCCCCTACAGCACTGCTCTCCAAGTCAGTCTAAGAAAACAAAAACCCACTCTGGGGAAGAAGGGGGAGGACAAAAAAATGGTCCTTTCACATGACCAAGCAGAGGGAAGATAAATGATCTTTTCACGTGGCCAGTAATACTGATAATAGACAGTGATGTTCTGAGAACTAAGTAAAACACTATATGTAAAATAGTAGTCCATACAATATGTAGCTTTTAGTTTTTTTAAAAAAGCAGTGAATCCAGGACCTAAGCACTGAACTACATTCCTAGCCCTTTTTTATTTTTTGAGACAGGGCCTTGCTAAGTTGCTACATTGCCCAGGTTTGACTCAAACTTAAAATCCTTCTTCTTCAGGCTCCCAGAATGCTGAGATTGGTGTGTGCCACTACATCTGGGTTCTGACCCTTCCTTCCTTCCCCTTCCTTAATTTATTTCTTTTTTAAAAAATTTCTTTCTCTCTTTTATTTATATATTCCTTTTTTTTTCTTTTTTCTTTTTTGACAGAACCAGGGATCAAACTCAGGACCTTGCACTCACCAGGAAGGCGCTGGCGCCACTAAGCTAAATCTCTAGCCCACCTCTTTTTTATTTAAACACTGAATAAACATCAACTTTTATTATTATGTTCATTTTCTTGTCCCTCATACCTAGAACATTCTTAATAGAGAGAAAATACATGATGACTCAGTATTTTAGAATTTTAGAACAGGAAGGAATTTAGAGATGATTTTGTGCTGATTCTTCATCTTTGTGTGGGAAGAATATAAAGTCCCACAAGATTAAGTATGTCGTCCATAGTCACACAGCCAAGTGGGACAGATCCCAGACCTCTTTAAATGCAGAATTTGTGGTGGTGCATGCCTAAAATCCCAGCACTCAAGAGGCTGAGCCAGGAGGATGGACTCCTGTTCAAGGCCAGCCTGGGTAACATAGTGAGTTCAAAAACAGCCTGAACTACACAGCAAGACCCTGTCTCAAAAAATCAAATAGGGCTGGGGATTTAGCTCAGTGGTTCTGCTGCCTGCCTCCCAAGCACAAGGTCCTGAGTTTGATCCCCGGTACCAAAAAAAAAAACACCTCAAAAAACCCAATGAATGAATGAATTATTTTCCCACTGTAGCCTGTGGGTAAAGTTTTTTAACAGTTGTGAGCACCCCAGCGTGCTGTGAGTGAGAAGGCAACTTTAGAGACTAACCACCAAGGTGCAGGGGTCTTGTTCTCCCTTCTTCAGAGCCCACCATAACCTTGGCCAAATGTTCAGCAAGGAAAACTCACCACAGTCAGCACTGCAGTCAGAGCTGTGAAGAATACTAAAGTCTGAATGCAAAGGGGTGCGGCTAAAATTTTCCAGCAGAGGAGGGAGGAGCTTCCCTGAAGCCTGAAGGAGGCTTTTCTTAGCTAAGGAAAATGCCAGGGATCTTCAAAGGTATTTCTTGAGGCAAACAAAGAAAGAAAGCTGATTCCAGTATCCCTCTTGGCACTTGACTTGCTTTTCCATGTTGGCCTAGATCTGCCCGGACTGATCCACATCATCAGATGCCCATTGTGATATTATATATTCAGTTCTGAGTCAAGGCACAGCACAGCCAGCAAGAGCTTAACTGCATATACTTGATCTTAGCCAAAAGGCCAAGAAGCGATTAACTGCATATAATACCAGATAGCAGGTGCCGTAATTTCACCTATACATCTATCCTGTTCTCTCTATTCCTACTGACTGAGTTCACATCTTCATGAGCGCCACCAGGAGCTACTAAAGATATGTGTGTGTGAGGAATGCACATGAGCAGAGCTGCATTTGGGAAGACCATTCTGACTACACCTGAAAGCTAGACAGGGAAAGGAGGGAGGCTAGGAGAAAGGTGGTAGGGAACATGGACTATCAAAAGTTGGCGCTACTATGACAGATCTGGAATCACTATGGGATAGTCTAGAGTAACCATTCTTAGGTCCCTACAGGACTGCACTATGGTTTTCCAAATGGACCACTAAACTATTTTTGTACAGCAATGTCTACATTCTTTACCCCTATTTTATAGACAAAAAATTAGGATCCTCTAGAAGCAAGTTATTTTCCCAAGGTTATTTGCATCCCAAGGCAAGTTATTTTTCCAAGGAAATTCCGCTGAGAAAGCACAGATAGAAAAAGGAGTGAAATTAGAATCATAGGCTTTTACAGCTGAAAGGGATCTTAGAGATAATTTAGTCCCTCCTCCCTAATTTTACACATGAGGAACATTGAGGCACAGAAAGGGGAAATGACTTGTCTAAGGTTACAACAGTAAAGAAATGATAAACACTTAACATCCAGCCTGGGCATAACACTGAGTCTGTGAACCCAATCCCAAACTCTCTCCTCTAACATGAGAGGATTGACTTATCACTACAGGTGCCATTCTTTAGGGTAGAAAAATTGGAAGGAAATGCATTGTCCCAACCCTCAAACAAAAAGGCTGACATGCTTGTAGCATATCCAGTTTCCAGAAGTTCTAGTGATGAAAATAACAAATTTTACAACTGGGGACTTGAATGATTTGGTGATGGCACTCTGAACAGTCCAAAACGAGACGTGAGGTACATAATGATTGAGTGAGCATCCTGATAATGTGGTGTCACTCAAGCAAGAGACATACAGACAAAAGGCCTGGTCCTGATTGGATGGCAAGGAGGCACAGCCTGGCACTACATAAAGAGCAGCAGACTCAGACAAAGCTCGAAAAATCTAGACTCAAATCCTATCTACTTAGTCACTATATGCCATTGGGTGATCTCCCTAGACCTCAGTTTCTTCATCTGTAACTCTAAATGTTAATGTGAAGTTCAATGTAGTAAATTTATATGAAATGAAAATAGTATATGTGTTGGATGGATTCTGAGTGTCATCTCAAATACTGGCTCTGGAAATTACTAGCTACTTGGGCAAGTCATCTGATATCTCTGAGTCTCAGATTCTTCATACAGGGTCTTTAATAATTATAGGATAGTCTGAGGATTAAGTTAAATATATAAAATACTGGATATAAATTGAATATATTTGTAATACTATAAAATGAAATGATGTTTTTAAAGCTTGGCACATAGTTATACAACACCTTACTCAATAATTGGTATCTTTAAAAGAGTTTGTGTATGTGCACACATAGGACATTATTAATACTACATACTGGATGTAAGTGGCTCCCAGTGTTCTACTGATAAACTTTAAAGAATAAAGGCCTTAACACTGGATGTGATGGTGCACACCTGTAATCCCAGAACTCAGGAGGCTAAGCCAGGAGTATCACCATGAGTTTGAGGCCAGCCTGGACTACACAGTAGTCTGGACTACACAGTTCAAGGCCATCCTGAACTACATAGCGAGACCCTGTCTTAAAAAAAAAAAAAGCCTCTCAAGGAACTTAAAGCCCAGAGAGAGACACATAAAGGAGCAAATCTCAGTTTAATTATAAAAAGGAGCCCAACTCCCAAGCATGAGGCAAGTTCAACACAAGTTATCTTAACTGCACCACACCAATTAAACTCTTTTTATTTTTTTCTTTTGGTACCGGGGATCAAACTCGAGTCCTTGCGCTTGCGCAGCAGGCGGAGAAACCACTGAGCTAAATCCCTGGCCCAAATTTTTTTTTTTTTTTTTTTGGTACTGGGGATCGAACTCGAGTCCTTGTGCTTGCAAGGCAGGCAGTGGAACCACTGAGCTAAATCCCCAGCCCACCAATTAAACTCTTAAGGGAAGCCCAAGAGTATTCACTTCAAGTGGGTACAGTTGACAGAGTAGTGAACCCAGTCAGTACCCTAGCTTTTTGGCATGACATATGAAAATATCTAGTGGCTAATCAATAAATGGTGTCTTTTAAAAAGGTTGATTCAGGGCCGCGAATTTAGCTCAGTGGTTCTGCCACCTGCCTCAAAAGCTCAAGGTCCCGAGTTCGTTCCCCGGTACCAAAAAAAAAAAAAAAAAGGTTGATTCAGACCTGCTCATTTCTCAAGTCTCATCTCTCCTCATTCCCTAATGCCCACTTGAGACTCCAGAATTAACAAAATGCTTCAAGTTTCCCAATAAATCTCAAGGCTCAGCATCTCTCCACCTTTGCCCAGAATGCCTGGTCCACACCCATATTGTAAGAAACCGCTATTCATTTTTAAAGATTCAGCTCAGGTTCTTCCAGGAAGTTTACCCTGGTTCCTCATGGTGAGTTAGTACTTCTCCTATGTGTTTCCACAGCATCCCTTCTACACCCAACACTATCACTTATCACATGAATTCATTTATTCAATAAATATTTACTGACCAGTGGGTGATGAGCCAGAATAGGGTTAGCATTATGGATATGATAATAAGACAGCATAGTTCCTGCTCTCTGAAGCTAGCAATCTATTGGGAAAGGAATTGATAGAATAAGTACTTATGAGAAGTGCATATTTTGAAAGAACAAAGTGCTATGGTAGCATAAAAAGGACTAATGGTATAATTATAATCATCATCATCATCACCATCATCACTTATGGGCACAATGTTTCAGACACTATGCTAAGCACTTAAAGTGCTCTCATTTAACTTATTCCTCACAGCAACATTGGGAAGTATATTTTCCTGCTTAAAGTCAATGAAGTTATGGTTTGGAAAAGTTAAATAATATACCCAAGGACACACAACTGTAAGTGTCAGAACTGAATGTTTAACACAGGTCTGCCTAAATCCATGGCATTTCTCTTAACCTCTGTCTTTCCCTCCTCTTAGGATATTGTGCAGAACCAGTTAGTTTCCTCAATATCTATTCCCTCTTTTTCCTTTAATAACAGAACTGCTGGATTGTAGCTAGGCACACGACCATTCGTAATAAATATGACATCCCCCCATCAATCTTGTAGCTAGGTATGGTTATGTGGCTAAATTCTGGTCACTGGGGTAGGAGCAGAAATGATGTGTGTAGTTTCTAGAATATACTTTTAATGGGAAGAAACATGCCCACAGCTTCTCCCTTCCTCTTCCTGCTGGCTAGAATGTGGACATGATGGCTCAAGAGGAAGCAGCTGTCTCACCTCATAAGAGAAACATTTTGAGAAGCGTGGAAGAAAAAAAGGCGAGGGTGGTGGTAGCAAACCTATGGCATGTGCGCCACAGTGGGCTGTTTATATCATTGAAAGCTCTAAAAGGTTCCTGATCACTGGGCTAGGGTATCCACTTATACTATAATGTGAGAAAGAAATATCTATTATGGTCGCCAAACCACTATATCAATTCATATAAGAAGATACTATGTCTCATTCATCTTTCTATTCCCAGAGCCCAGCAATATTACATGTTGAATTGAACTGAAGTGAATTCTGATTTTGGTTCTGCCATTTGCTACTATTTCTCAATCAGTTTCCTTTTCTGGCCTGCCTGTCACATAGAACAGCTGATAAAAGGCATGGTTTTCAATTTTATTCTGGTTATAAAGGGCCTGAAAAATTATGTAAAACATCATGAAATATTTATCAATGAAAAAAAAGAAATACTTATCAATGTACTGTTATGGCTTGTATCTAGATGTCCCCCCAAAACCTCATATTTTCATAGGTAGGGCTTTTCAGAGGTGGCTGTGTGTGCTGCTAGGGCCTGTGCTGCTGGGATCAAGGATATGGTGCTTGGATTAAGGCTGCCCCACCCTAAGGGTGGGTAGCCTGAATAAGATAAAAGGGACAGAAAGAGGGTCACTGCTGGTCGCTTGTCACTTGCTGCTTGCTGCTTTTGCTGCCTTCTCCCTACCATGTTTCTCCCCTGTGATATCCCTCTGCCATGCTACCCTGCCTTGGAGTCAGCTTATTATGGACTGAAACCTCTACAAACTGAGCCAAAATAAGCCTTTCCTCCTCTGACTTTAGGTGTCAAGTGTTTTGTCCCAGCAATGAGAAAAGTAACTAAGACATGTAACTTCATCACAAATAACAAGCAAACTTTACTAGCAGGAAAGATGGTTATATTATATAAATGGAGTTCTCTGTAGCTCAAAAAAATATAAAAACATATCTGAGTTTCTCTGCAAGTATTTATTTTCAAGTAAAACTTATGGGAGAAAATTTTGAAATTTACCAAATTCTATTCATTCATTTAATGTTTTTCTAAAATGCGGAGGACTTATTAAAGCTGAGGAGGAATTCACCTCTAGGACCACCAGTGTTCCAAGAATGTAAGGTTTGCCCACGTGTTCTCTGTCATTCTCCGGCCAAGGTGCACGGTTTAGCCCCGACAGGCCAACAGTCATCGCAGTCCCCCCAGCCTCATTCGGACGAAAGCCAGTGACTGAGTAGAAATCAGCCCTCACTGGAACCCTGAGCAGAGGTTGGACAACTGCTTCTTAGGAACTCAGGAAATTCATGCGTCGGAAAAGGTGACTCATAATAAACCAAAAGAATATGGCCACACAGATATTAGAATCTGATCAGATAAAATAGTTTAGGGAATTCCTCGGAACCTACAATAAACTTACAGAAACCTGCTTTTTGGACTGTGTTAAAGACTTCACAACAAGAGAAGTAAAACCTGAAGAGATCACCTGTTCAGAACATTGCTTACAGAAATATTTAAACATGACACAAAGAATATCCGAGATTTCAGGAATACCATATTCAGCAGAATGAGGCCCTGGTAGCCAAAGTGGGACTTCTTGGCCAGCCTCGATAGAGAAGTCCCAATGGCTGAACTCTGGGTGGAGGCTGCCACGGCTGTTGCCCTGGGAAAGAGGACTCATCAGGTGGAATCCCTGGAAGTGGTGGGCACCATGTTGAACCATCTGTCATGACTATTTGGCAAATGGTAACCACTGGAAAAACAAAATTGCTGCTCACCAGGAATCAAAATAGAGGATCTTATTGTTCAGTGAAAATAATAAGGTACAACATTAAGGTTGAGGCCTTAAGATTCAGTAGCTTGGTAACTTAATTAGAAAAATAAGCCACTGTTTCTTCAACTGTGACTGTTAATTTTAAAGCAAAATATGTGTTCAATCATGTAAGAGAAAAACATTACTGAAAGTGAAATAAATGGGAATATCACTAAAAAAAAAAGAATGTAAGGTTTGCTAGGATGATATAACAGATGTGAAAGAACTTAGAAAAGGGAAAAGAATAATTACTATTATTCATATCAAATATGAATTCCTCTAAAAATCTCACATGGTTATCATTTGGCAGAACAGGTAAGGCAGGGAGAGACTCCCAGTAGGCTGGAGACCAGGGCCTCTGACAGCACAGGCAAAGTCAGGTCTTCATAGAAGGCACTCCCTGTGCCTGGAAAAGCCCCAAGGAAATTTTTTATCTTCTTTACAGCCTAAGAAACTGGATATACCTGGAAGAATGTCTTGTTCAATTTATATATCCAGTGCCAAGAATATAGGTGGCATTGATTCAGGGAACATTGTTTCTTTCATTCATTCACTGCAACTGAGAGATAAAACTGTATATTTGCCATGCACAACATGATAAAACAATCGTGTCTGTATCTTTGCTTCCTTAATATTTAGTTAATTGGGGCCGGGAATTTAGCTCAGTGGCTCCGCTGTCTGCCTCGCAAGCGCAAGGACCCCAGTTCGATCCCCGGTACCAAAAAAAAAAAAAAAAAATTTAGTTAATTGTTCTAGTAAAGCATTTATCATATGTATTTAGTTACATTTTGGAAGACTAAAGTTAGTGCTTTCTGTAAGAAAAGACTGAGTTTTACTCACCTGAGCTTTATCAATGTTTATTTAGCACAATACTTGGCACACAGTAGATGCTCAACAGTGGTTTTTCTTTCCTCTGAGTTACAAGAGGTAGATTTTGGAGAAAACACAAGTGTTGGTATAAAACAATCTCCCTAAGCTAGTCCTGATCTAGCCCTAAAGTCATTACTGGTAAAACCAATCTTTTTGTTCCCAGAAAGTTAGGAGTGTGAGGATAAAGTGATTCTGACATGGTGATTTTTCTGGGAATAATTCCAGTCTCCTCAAAGACCTGAGGCCGTGAGTGCTGATCTATATATGGGTGTTACAACAAAATAATTAAGTGTCCGAAATGACAGATACCTCCTCTAGGTCAACAGTAAAAATAGCATAAAGTTTCCAAGGGAAAAGGTATCTTCATTACTAGTGGCCATTCTACAAAGAGGAAGGAAATTGACTGAGTTACAAAAGATATACCTTACTCTCTTGCCTCAGAACTTAGAAGTGAGAACATATAACAACTATGAACTGACAGAAATTATTCTGTCTCTATTTCTCTGATTATTGAGCTGTTATTACCCCAAGACTGGGTGCTGAACAATAGCTGAGGGCAAGCAATAACCTTGGGAGAAATGACCTAGCACAATATGAATGTGAAGAACAATTATTATTTTTATTTCTATCAAATATAAATCCCTATAAAAACTATGAATCCTTCAAAATTCTATTGAATGATACTGGGCCTTTGAGGGAATAATGACATCTATACAACAAGACAGAGCTAGGTCCAGAGATATGCTGATATGTGATCCCTCGGTGACACAAGTCAAGCTGTGTCTTTCTCCTTGGAGAAAACAGGAAGAGTGTCATCTCATATGTGCAAAGGCACAGAGGTAGTAGAGAGCATTGGTGTATAAGAAAATGTGCCTGAGACAATGCAAAAAGAGAAATCACTGAGAAGGAGAGCAGTCCTGTAGTGTAAAAGATCTGGAATACTACATCCTCAAAAGGAAGTTTCCAATGTTTGTTTTTTGTGATACTGAAGACTGAACCTAGGGCCTTGCACATGGGAGGTAAGCATTCTACTATTGACAGAACTTTTTTTAAAATTCTACTTTGAAACAGAGTCTTATTGAGTTGCCCAGGCTGGTCTTGAATTTGTGATCCTCCTGCCTCAGCCTCATGAGTATTTGGAATTACAGGTGTATGCCTGACAAAGCTTTGTTTTCATCTCATTACCTCCTCAGAGAAGCATCAGGATAAGAACACAGGATAGAGGGATGAGAACCTAGACTTATAAAACAGGCCATGTAAGAAAGTGGTAAAACTAGTACTGACAAGCAAAGCTGATGTGAAATAGATGCCCCATTTCCTTCCCAAAGTTCGGAAGTTATAAGACTGAGTCTTTTGAAAAGAGAAAAAGGATTATACCAGCAAAAACATAATAAAGGCTGGGTACTTTGTGTGTGAGCATAAGAATTAACTCTTGTCTCAGGGATGTTGAACTCAAAGTGGGCCAGAGTGAAATGAAGAGAGGAAAAAGGTGGAAATTACTTGTTTTTTCTTGGCTCCAGGCTTAGGAGAGAAAGGAGACTATACAAGATTCCTTTTAGTTTATCCAGTCCATTTCCCTGTATGTGTATATGTGTGTGTGTGTGGAGGGGGAGGTATTTGCAAGTGACAAGCACTTGGGACAGAGCCTCTATAAATTGACAGATGAAATCATTCCATCCAGGAAATGAGGAGCCTGGAGCAGTTTCCATCACTATCCAGCACTACTGTGCTGGCCACCTGGGAACACAGCATGGCATTGGAGAAAAGCTTACAGCCCTAACCAAACCCCTTTCATGCAACCAAGGTCACCTGGAGCCAGCTGTTTGCAAACAGTAGGATGTGTTTGCCAGCACTGATTTTCAAAACCTCAGGGCAGCTCCAGTAACCACATTTTGGTTCAGCTTGATCAATATTTATTGACTCTTGCTTGACAACAGACCCAATACTGGACACTGAGGATACAGAGAACAATGTGATATGGCCTCTATCCTCAGGTATCTCATAATCTAGAAGGGGATACAGTCATCAAAAGACATACTTAAACCTAGACAGTAAGTGCTAGGACAAAGGAAATGCAAGGAACACCAGCAGCTCATGGTAGGACAAATAACGCAATCCAGGAAACCCAAGGTTTCTCAGAAGGGGAGATTCATTTAACCATTTTAAAGGTTAAGGAGGAACTTGCCAGGTGAAGAAGGGGAGGTCTTCTAAATAGCCCAGAACAACATATGAGAGCCCCTGAAATAGTAGATAATGTGGATGAAAGAGGCTCAAATACAATTAAATTACAGGCTGCGAGAAGAGTGGAGACGCTGGAGAAAAAGATGAGGACAGATGGCATTAAGCTTTCTGTCATACCGAGCTAAGGAGCAGGTCAGAGGTCTGGGCATGACATATGCTGAAAATTATCTCATAGGGAGTATCCCAAGAAGAGATAAATATATTGACGTAGATACAGATATAGACATATAGATTTTTTTTTTTTAGCCAGGGTCTTGTTAAGTTACTAATGGGCCAGGCTGAGCTTGAATTTGCCTGCCTCAGCTTCCCAGAGTCTTGAAAGTGTAGGTATACACCATCATGCCTGGTTTCCCAAGAAATTTAAAAATAAAATTTAAAAAACTCACCCAAACAAAATTAATTTTCTTTCCCATTAATTAATTAATTTTTTTTTTTTTTTTGAGACAGGGTCTCACTATGTAGTTCAGGCTGGCCTTGAACTCACTATGTGGCTCAGCTGGCTTCAAACTCACAGTGATCCTCCTGCCTCTACCTCCCGAATGCTGGGATCACAGCCATGTGCCACCATGCCCAGCTCTTTCCCATTAATTTATGTGGGATTTTTAGAAGGAGGAGGATGTCTTAAAAATAAAACAACTTACTCTACGATGTGACAGCTCAAAATGGATGTAAATCACTCCTTCTGAATTTTAATAGCATTTTTTAATCTTCCTTTTAGCACTTGTCATTTTCTGTCTAAAAGCATAATAATCTATTATTTCTACATATTCTCCTGAGGATGAGCCAGGTCCTGTTCATTCATTTTGTAAAATTACTTTTCAACCCACTCTGAACAGGTAAGGGATCATCAGGGCACAAAACATGTTTAACAGGTGGGTGTGGGGGTGCAAGCCTGTAATCCCAGCACTCAAGAGGCTGAGGCATCAACCACTGAATGGATAAAGAAGATGTGGTTTTAAAATTTTTTTTAAAAATGTGATTTTTTTTTATACAATGGAGTACTACTCAGCCATAAAGAATGAGAAGCTAGAGACATTTATAGCTAAGTGGATGCACACTGAGGCCAAACTAGTACGTGAAATAAATAGGACACACATGTGTAAATATCTAATCTCTGGTGTGAAAAAGAAAAAGTGTAAATAAGGATCAAAATGTATAACTGACATTGTGAAATAGGAAGAAAATGTTCAAATAAGAAGGGGAACCGGGCCAGGGATTTAGCTCAGTGGTTCCTCTGCCTGCCTCGAAAGCACAAGGACCCAAGTTCGATCCCCGGTACCAAAAAAAAAAAAAAAAAAGAAGGGGAACAAGGGAGGGAGAAGAGGGAAGGAAAGAGGGACAAGGAAAAAAAAGAGAAAATTGAAGAGGCTGAGGCAGGAGAATCATCCTGAGTTTGAGCCCATCCTGAGTTACATAGTGAGTTCAAGGTCAGCCTGAACTGTATAGGGAGACTCTACCTCAAAACAAATTTTAAAAATTCAATAAATATTTCATGGCATCATTGTATCTCAATCAAAAACTCTTAAAGATATTCTCATCCAAAGTTTCTCAACTTTTGTGAAGAATCTGAAAAAAGGTATGGGAGCTGAGGAAGTAGCTCAGTGGTAGAGCACTTGCCTACCATGCACAAGGTCTTGGGATCAATCCCCAGCACCAGAAAGAAAAATAACCAAAGAGGACTGAGGGCCAACTCCCTATCTTTTCTGTCTCCAACATTTCCAGCCTATCCCCATGTGATCTTCAGGTATTTGCAAAAGCTTCACATTGTCCTTTTCTAAGGCACTCCCCTGCCCCTTCCTTACCTCTTGTGCTACAATTAGGTGCTTGTATCTTCCAATGCCATGAGTGGGCTTTGTCTTGTACTGTCGACTGGTACTCAGTAGAATGCCACCTAAAAGAGAGAAAATAAGACAAACTTCTTTCTAAGCTCTTCAAGGGACAGACAGATCATAAGCAAGGAGACAAATTCTCCACTGCAGAACTGGGAACTAGCAGGCCTCTTGGTGGTTTAAACAACTAGTTATTTCTTGATCCTGGACAGATTCTCAGTTTGCCCTCCTTTTCTCTCCATTTAACCCCTGGAATACATCCAATCACCACCACCCATCTTTCTTTGAAACACTGCAAAAGCCACTGCAAAGAGAGAGACAAAAATATATTCTCATGGGGCTCTCATCTCTTGTTCTTCAACAGGCAATACTTCTTTTGAAGTTTTTCAATGGGGATTATATAGAGAAAGAAGCAGGCAGCAAAAAATAACCAGCAAAAAAGAGGATCACAGAGTTCTATAAAGTTTTAAAAATCATTTAGCACTAGGGATGTAGCTCAGCAATAGACTGCTTGGGCTGGGGATTTAGCTCAGTGGTTCCGCCGCCTGCCTCGCAAGCACAAGGTTCTGAGTTCGATTCCCAGTACCAAAAAAAGAAAACTCAAACAAGCAATAGATTGCTTGCCTAACATGCACAAGCACCTAGGTTTGATTCCCCAGTACCACAAAAACAAACAACAACAGAAATCATCTAATTTGATTTATTTATGTTGATATGGAAAAATATCCAGCATATTATTAAGTGAACAACAACAAAAACAAAATACTTCGGTACAGAACTATTCATATATATGCTGCTATTAGGTAAAAAGAGGATCTCAATAACATTTATAGTGTCGTTGATCCTGACAGGTGATACCCAAATCCCCCTTCAAGGAAGGACTAATTGCCTATGTCTTGCTTTCACATAGATACATATACACATACATATATTCCCTTTTTAATCTTAATATTCTCATTTACAAATAAAGAATGATTGCTCAAAAAAATTTGATGACCAAAAAAAAAAAAAAAATCAAAGAATCTAGTGACATGACCAACTAGTAACCCAGCAAGTAAGAGGCAGAACTGCCATTTAAACTTGGGTCCATCTGACTGCACGGCCTGTATCCATAATTCCTCAGTCAGTGACGGCAAACCTTTTAGAGATTTCAATGATACAAACAGCCCACAGCGGCACATGTGCCATAGGTTCACCACCTCTGTCCTAGGTCATCACACCTGAATTTCTAGAATATAAAATCTGGCTAGACCTGATCTTTCCTAGTTCTGGTCTCAGTTCTTTATCTCTACCTTTCCACAGGAATCAGCTCTGCACAGGCCTCCTATGTCTGCCTGTCTTACTCATTCTCTATTTTCTGGAGAAGTCCTAGCCTAGGCTCTGTTCCCTTTCCTCCTGGCTTCTGTGATTCTGCCCTCATCTCCTCAGGGTCGCCACTCTGCCGGGGGGTAACAGAAAGTGGTGTGGAGAAACCTAAACAACATCAAGTGAAAGGTTTTGTAGCAGCCCCTCACTCCTTTCAGTGGCACTGGGGTTTGAACCCAGAGCCTTGCTCATGGTAGGCAGATATTCTACAAGCTATACCCCCAACCCCTTTTAATCTTTTTTTTTTTTTGGTTCCGGAGATTGAACTCAGGACCTTGCACTTTCAAGGTTTAATCTTATTTTGAGACAAGGTCTCACTCAGTTGCCCAGGCTAGTCTCAAACTTTGGATCCTGCCACTATAACTTCCAAAGCAGCTGGTATTACAGGCATGTGGCACCATGCACTAACAGAGCCCTCTTTCCTAAAATGGGATTCCAAGCAAATCTGCTCTATATCAGGCTAATCAGAGATAGCCCTGGCTTCAGAGAACTTCCCTGCATTTAAAATCCTCATTATAGGGACCAGGGATTTGGCTCAGTGGTTTTGCCCCCTGCTGCACAAGCGCAAGGACCCGAGTTTGATCCCCGGTACCAAAAATAAATAAATAAATAATAAAATCCTGATTATGTATCTTATCAAGACAATCTAGGGATATTATGGACCTCACCAAGATATATATTACATGACATCAACTGTATCTGGGGCAGCTACAAAGATAAAAAGAAAAATATGTTACTTTCGGATAAGATACTCAAAGCGTACAAGGAATGATGATGGGAAAGCAGATAATTACCTCTTTCGCTACAAAGTACTTCAGTGGAGATGAGGGCAATGCTGTGGGTGCCCAGAGAAAGAAAGAATTGTTTGGGGTTTTTTTTTCATTTTTTGAGACAGGGTCTTGCTCTGTAACTCAGGATGGCCTTGAACTCACTATGTAGCCCAGACTGGCCTCAAACTCTCAGGGACCCTCTTCCCTCAGCCTCCTGAGTGCTGGGGTTATAGGCATGCACCACCACACCCGACCTTATTCTGTTTTTATGGTAGGGGTTCAGCCTGCAGGAGTAGGGTCCAAAAAAGGTAATGGCTGTGTTCTTCTGTAAGCAGATCTGCTTGGGAACCCACCAGTGATTTCAATATACAGAAGGAAAACTGATCTTTGAGATGATGATACATCTGAAATTCAAAGAGCAGCAAATTCTTGCCTCAGTCTCTCATCTCCAGTTTGGTACAAATTCCCTATGATAAATGTTATCATTATGTACATCTAAAATGTACCGATAACATTTTTTAAAAAGAAAAAATAAATTCAGTTTGGGACAATTCCTATAATTAGAGCAACTGGTTAATTAAAAAGCTGGTTCAAGCCACTGTTAAATTAACCATTTCCTTCCCTTAAATGAAAGGCTTGGTTAAATTTAGTCAGTTGTTTTAATTGTAAAATGTATGAGTTTGAAAGCTTCTGATTTCCGGTAAGTTCAATTGGATTCTTTCCCTTTACTTTGTGTCATTAAACTGGGTTTCCTGTTGTCACATTAACATAGCAGCCTCTTGAGAAAAAATGCCAGTCTTCACTACAATGCAAAATCCCATGTTTCAAAAGAAGGCTTTGAAAATCTTTCAATTACCACAATTATAAGATGTGAGCATATGCTTGCTGATTTCTTCCACTTTACTCTGCTTTCCTTTGTAAGTCCAAAGACAATTGTCCTTTAATATCTGTTTACTAAAGTGGGAACTAAGCTCACCAATCTAGGATGGGGGTAAACAACTTTGTTTTATTTATCTCTTCTCTGAAATTGGAACAAGCATTTTTAGCAGGGCTACACAGGTAGGGAAAGGGGAAAAAATTGGGATAGGCCTAGCCAAGAATCTAATTACAGGATATTCTCTGTATTCAATAAATGGTAAGTCCCTCAAGGGCAGAGACAATGCAAACACCTGGCAAACAGCATATGCTCAGTAAGTGTATATTTAAAAAACAAAACAAAAATGGTTGAGATATTTTACCAGATGATCCGCAATGATTTGTCTCTGGCAGCTTCCCAATTTTTTTTTTCAATCCAAATTTCTTTTCATGATCCTTTCAGTTCTTCTAATTACTTGGACTTTGAATATATCATGTTTTTCTGGGTCTTTGCTCATATTGTGATGAGAACACTCTAAGCTCCCTCTATTTGACCTCTCCTTATATGTTTACTTCTACCTGACTTTTGAAAATGGGAATTTACTTCTATTTTTTACTAGTATGTTGCAGTAGATAATGATTACATTCATCATGAGGAGTTGGTTAAATGTATATAACACATCTTAATTCTTTTTTCATCCTTTCCCCCTTTTCTCCTGCCCCATTCCCTCTATCTCTTTGTTCCTTTCCCTTTTGCAAAAGATTTACCTCCTTGTTATATCTAGGTTAATAAGAAAAGATGGTCACCAAAGTCAGGTCCATCCTCAGATACAGCCAGCTGGGATGGTACCCAGGGCCCATACATAAAGTGGAAAAGTGAGTGTAGAGATAGAGAACTGCTCCTCCCTCTTTTTTTCTGAACATAATTACAATCAATTTTGAAATATGTGACTTTAAAAGATATTTCAAAGAACCTATAAAAATGTCACAGCTGGAGATATAGCTCAGTAGTAGAGTGTGTGCCTAGCCATGTATGAAGCCCTGAGTTTGATCCATGGTAGTGTCTGGGTTAAAATCTTGGAAAGAAAAAAAAGAAAGAAGAAAAGAGGGGAGCAACAAAGTTGTCTTCTTTCAAATGGAGTTATCAAAGACATACAAACTATGAACTATAGCATTTTTAAGCCTACAATACATATTAGCAAATATTAAAAGTAATATCAGTCAGGGCAGAGATTTAGCTCAGCAGTTCCGGCGCCTGCTGTGCAAGTGCAAGGTCCTGAGTTCGATCCCTGGTACCAAAAAAAAAAGTAGTATCAGTCAATGTTAATGAGTGCATGCAAAAGGATTCCCAAATATCAAATATTAAATGACGTAATTGCTGGAGAGCAATTTGGTAATATTTATCAATAGTTTTTATTTTTTATTTTTTGGTACCAGGGATTGAACTCAGGACCTTGTGCTTGTGAGGCAGGCAGTGGTGGCACCACTGAGCTAAATCCTTGGCCCTTATATCAATAGTTTTTAAAATGTGCATTTCTTGCTGCACCTGCCCCACAAGCACAAGGTCCTGAGTTCGATCCCCGGTACCGGAAAAAAAAAAAGTGCATTTCTTTTGACCCAATAGTTCTACCTTTGGAAATGCGTTCTGAGTAAATTAGAGAAGGGTACAAAGATTAGTGAACAAGAATGTTCACCATAGTGTTATTTACACTAAAAAGTCTTGACACTAACAAAATTTTCCACGTTGGAAACGTTTGAGTAAATTATGTTATTACCCACCCTTTATCTCTCTTTTTCAAAGGCTCCTACTGGATCTTTTTCAATAGCATTGTTGTTTTGTTTTTTTTGTTTTCTGAGTCAAGGTCTCACTCAGTAGTCCAGGCTGGCCTAAACTAATGATCCTCCTGTTTCAGCCTCTCAAATGTTGAGATTATAGGCATGCTCTTCTACACCTAGTTTAACATGCCCTGTTTGATATAACCTTTAAAAATAAAAAGCCACCTTAGAATTAGGTAGCTATCAGATACTAAAATATACTACAAAACTACATATTGTAATCAATAGTACTGAAATACTTTGATGGTAGCATCAAATATACAGACAGAAAAATGGTACAAGATTAAGCTTAAAAATAGGCCCAGATATATATGGGAAACAGTATATGATAAAGGTGACATTCTCAAACCTATAAAAAGATGCATAAATGTTGAAACAATTTACTATCTGTTTTGATGGAAGGACTACATTTCTACCCCACTTCTGATCAGACGGATCAGTTACTTAAAGAAAAATTTTTAAAATACCAGAAGATAACATAAAAGATTGTAAAAAATAATCTTGAAGTACTTTCTCTTTTTGTTTGTTTGCTTGTTTTGAGACAGGGTCTTGCTATGTAGCTTAGCCTGGCCTTGAACTCACTATGTAGTCTGGGCTGGCCTCAAACTAGTATTGATTCTCCTGCCTCAGCCTCCCAAGTGCTGAGATTACAGGCATGAGCTACCCAGCAGATCTTTCTTCTTGTTTTTTTTTTTTTTCTTATGTTTTTATTTTTTTTTTTTTTTTTTTTGGTACCGGGGATTGAACTCAGGTCCTTGCGCTTGCATAGCAGGCGACGAAACCACTGAGCTAAATCCCCGGCCCTCAGCAGATCTTTCTAAGAATAAAACAAAATCTAGAAATCATAACTCAGTAAATTAAGCTATATAAATATATAAAACTGTTCAGTAAAAAAACAAGGTCAAGGGACAGCTGACGGGGAAAAATACAAAGAATATAAATTTTTAAAGCGCTAATTTCCTTAATATGTAAAAACTATATTAAAACTTCTTACAAATTGAAAAATGAATAAATAATTCAATAGAAAAGTGGGCAAAAAATAAAGGGGCAGTTCATAAGGTAAAAAATACAAATAGAAAATAAACATATGAAAAGACAGCAAATTCTCTCAAAAAATGCAAATTAAAACAAGGTATAATACCTCTCTGGGAAATAAAAAAGGTTTTCTGACCCAGTTTGGGCCAGAAAATATAAATATAAATTAACAGAACTTCTCTGAAGGGCAATCTGGCAATATCCAAATTTTCAGTTCATACTTTACTGACTCAGCAATTTCAATTCCAAGAATTTCTTATAAATGTACAGGCACAAGTTTACAAAGATATATTAAAAATGGTTGCTGCAGCAATTTTTTAAATAGCAAAAAACTAAAAAGGCTAAATGTCCAGTCATATAAACATATATTGTCATATAAACACATAATATACCCTCACATGTATATTAAATTTTTCTGAAAGATATAAAAGAGGCTGGAGGTATCACTCAGTGTGGGATGTGTGCTCTGTATATGGAGGGCCCTTGGTTCAATCTCTAGCACCCGCCAGGCATGGTGGTACATGTCTGTAATCCCAGCACTCAGGAAGCTGAGGCAGGAGGATCGCTGTGAGTACAAGGCCAGCCTGGGCTATATAATGGGTTCAAGCCAGCCTGAACTATATAGCCAGACCCTGTCTCAAAAAACAAAACAAAACTCAGTCCCTAACACCTTGTCCTACTATGTAGCCATTTAAAATAATGGTATATATATTTTAGTATAAACATGTTCACTATGGTTTAAGTGAGAAAAATATAATTGCAAGACAACACATACACACATGAAATACATATGAAATTTCATGAAAAAGTGAGCAAGGAACCTGGTAGGATATATACACAATAATCTCATTTTCTTCTTTTTCAGCTTCTTTGTGTGTGTATGTGTGTGTATCTGCCTGTATGCTTAGTTTCCATATTCCCTAAAACAAATGCCTTTTATTTTTATAATCATATATTCTTAGTGTTTTAAAATCTCCTGATAGGATGCAATATGAAATTCAGAGAATCAGCTATGAAGTTTTCTTTTTTTTTTTTTTCCCCATTAAGTTTATTGGTACATTTTCGGTATACAATACAGTTACATTCATCATTGGGATCTTGTACCATTACATGAGTCTCTTGGTTCTTATTTTTTTTCCCCTTCCCTTGCCCTTCCTTCACCCCCAGCTATGAAGTTTTCTTGCTAAAACCACTTAACTTGAATTTAGTCAAACCTTTAGATCTAACTTATAATTTATAGGAATAAGATAGAAGAACATGTTATGCTACACCACAATAAAATACACAAAACATACCAGAAAGGAGGGCATTCTTTAAAACAAATAGACTGACCCCATCAAAGAGAACTCAGTTGTGTGGGGGGGGGAGTGGTAGAATTCTTCTACATTAATGCTGACAAATAAAATAGCAAAATGCAGAGTGTGAATCTTTCATTTGCTTTTAGTTAAAAACAATCTGGGTGTGGTGGTGATTCCCGTAATCTTGGCACTCTGGGAGGCTAAAGCAGGAGGATCTCACATCTGAGCCCAGCTTAGGTAATTTAGTGACACTGTTTCAAAAGAAAAAATAAAGAGGGTTGAGGATACAGCTCAGTATGAAGGCCCTTGGTTCAATCCCCAATACTGGAAGAAAAAACCAAAAAACCAACCAAACAAACAAAAAACCCATAAAAGACATTCTGGGGACAAGTGAGAAAATAAATAGAATTTTAGATTATATTGGGTCATTGTTAACTAACTAACTTACTTTCTTTCTTTCTTTCTTTCTTTCTTTCTCTCTTTCGGCAGTATGTACTGGGGACTGAAATTAGGGTCTTATGCATTCTAGGCAAGTACTCTACCACTGAGCTACATTCCCAGCTTGCCCTCTCTTCCTCCCTCCCTCCCTCTTTCCCTCCCTCTTCTTTTCTTTTCTTCCTTCTTTCCCCCCTCTCTTTCTTTCTTCCTTCTTTTTGAGATGGGGTCTTGCTATATTGCCCAGGGCTGGCCTCAAACTCGCAATCCTCGTGTCTCAGCTTCTCAAATAGCTGGGGTTACACATGTGTGCCACCATGCCCAGCTTATTATTAACTTTTTTTTTATATTATCAACTTTTTAAAGTGAGATCATGGTTTGTCTCTTTAACACAACATAGAGAATGTCCTTATCTCTAGAAATGCATATGAGAGCATTTAAATATGAAGTCTAATAAGGAAAACCAACATCACAAAATGTCAACAAAAGAATCTAAGTGGTATGTATAGATTCTGTGTTCATTGTATTATTCTTAGGAGCAAAATTATTTCTTAGAATTCGGTAAACTTTTAAATGGTAAATACTATATCCTCTTAATTTTGTATCCCCAACATTTAATACACACCCTGCTACAACGTATGTTTGAGAATGATTAATAAAAAGAAGGCTGGGCCGGGGATTTAGCTCAGTGGTTCTGCTGTGTGCCTCAAAAGTACAAGGTTCCGAGTTCGATCCCCAGTACCAAAAAAAAAAAGCCTATATTTTGAGATGTTGGGTTTGGGGTCTAGCAGCAATAGTTATTCCCTATACACTGCTGCCATTCTCTAAAATAATTAACATATATAAAGGTCTTGAATACTGCCTTGCACATAGTAGTCACTGAGTCAGTGTTAGTTCTCCTTACTTATTTCTCTGTTTCTGATGCTCTGTAGTCACATGACAGATGTCTTAGAACCTAACAACTGCTTTGAAATTTGTCATAGGATAGACAAAACAAAAATGTTAAGTAAATGGGTTGACACAGAGATTGATTTAATCAGATTGAATGGACATTTCATTTTGGATAAAATATTGTGAGAAACGCCCTAACCTGGTGGATTGTGGACTTGAAAGACAAGTCTGAAATAACAGCAGTATTAGTAATAATAATAATAGCTGCTCTTAAAAAGCATTTTATGCATTTTATCTCATTAAATCTTTAAACAGTTCATTGCAGTTTGTACTAGTATTATGTTCTTACTTTAGTGTATATATGGAACTAGTATTGAACTCAGACCCCTTGTATTGAAATACATCCCCAGCCCTTGTTTAAAATTTTATTCATTTTGAGACAGGATCTTGCTAAGTCGCTAAGTTGCCCAGCCTAGGCTCAAACTTTCAATATTCTTGCCTCAGCCTCCAAGAGAACTGGGATTACATGCATGCGCCACCATGCCTGCCTCTATCCCTACTTTTTTTTTAAATGAGGAAACCAAGCTACAGAGAAGTAGTTAAAGATCACAGAATAAGTATATGGTAGAATCAAAAATCAAACTTACTATAGGTCTCTTGCTCTTAACTATTATTTCATGTTCTCACCAATAGTTCTAACTTGTGTGAGGGGGTAGAATTTGGTCCTTGACACTCCTCTCAAAGATCTATTAGGCATCCTTCTCAACAAAACCATTATAGAGTACTAGACAGTCACTTTAAAGCAAGAAGACCATATCAGGAAATAACCACTTACCTATACAATAAATAGGATTCTCTCCCCAAGTTCTGAATCTAAAGAGAGGGAGAAAGTATATTGAATATAATTAGATATCTACATTTATTTTCAAAGTTACTAAAACTTGTATGGTTCCTCATTAAAGATATATCAATGCTATATATTTCCTTACTTCTTCCTTCTACAAACATTATCAAGCACCTACTATATGTCAAAGTAGTAGGCCTGAGGATGGAAATAAAAGCAAAATGTCCCTAACTATAATGTAGTGGGAAATAATATATGTAAACCAATACAAGCCACAATATAGTACTGATGCAGAACAGGAACATGTACAAGATTCAGTAGGATACAAAAGAAAGTCCCTCACTTCTACCAGGGAAAAGGAACTATGTGAAGTGACTGCGTGTGTGTGTGTGTGTGTGTGTGTGCGTGTTTAAGGCAGGGTCTTGCTATGTAATCCAGGCTTGCCTTGCACTCATTTTGTAGTCCAGGCTGGCCTCGACCTCATGGAGAGTCTCCTGCCTCAGCCTCCAGAGTGCTGGGATTACAGGCAGATGCCACCACACCAGCTTTGAATTGAGTTTTTAAAAATGAGGAACTGTGAGCTAACAATGTAGCTTAGTGGTACAACAGCTGTCTTGCGTGAGCAAAATCCTGGGTTCATTCGATTCCCAGTACTGGGAAAAAGAAAAAAGAAGAAGAAGAAGCAAAGAAGCAGGGCCTGTTCTCAATTAGTTAGCATTGCAAGAAAATCATTTGAGGCAGAGGGATGAAAAGGTATAATTGGGACAGAGCAAGTAGCAGAATATCAGTGGAACTTACTAGCAGGGAAGGGTGAAAAGATAAAGTGGAGAGCTATTCAGTGGCTGACCATGAAGAACTGCCATGCTAAGAAGTTTGTTCTTTACTCTGTGTGAGCAGGGGGACACATTTGGCAGATTTTAAGCACAGGAGTGATTTAATCAAGCTTAAATATTGAAAAGGTAAGCCTGGCAGCAGCTGAGTGATGGAATGGGAAGAGGCGAAGCTGAGGCAAGAGATCCAGTGAGGTAGTTCTTGCCATAGCCCAGAAGAAAAAAGGGTATAAGCCTTCCATTGGTAATAGAACAGACTCAGGGAGAATAGAGAAAAAAGGGCAGCAGTGAGAGCCAGACTCACACAAAAGCCAGACAGCAGCAAGAAGAATAATATGGCTCTGTTCAGCTAACTAGGCAATTGGAGTATTTTAGTTCCACATCCTCAGAAACTTTGAAACTAAACAGTGGTACAAACTTAAGAAAAGCAAATCTGAAATTGAATGCTGACTCTGCCTTTTTCAAACTGTAACCTCAGGTAAGTTGTTTACTATCACTGTAACTCAGTTATCTCATCTTTAAAACACATGCAATAGTACAACCTCATGAGACTGAAAATCTGTCTTAAACTGAGTCAATTTTCTCTATTAAGAAATGATCATATTTATATTTGTCCTGCAGTGTTCTGTGAAAGTTAGAGGTAAAATGTAAAATGCTTAGCATGGTGTCATAGTAGGTGGTTATCAAATAGTAGTTGACTTCCAGGCGTAGTGGCACACACCTGCAATCCTAGCACTCAAGAGGGTGAGGCAGGAGGATCACCATGAGATTGGGGCCAGCCTGAAATACAGTTAGACTCTGTCTCTAAAAATCAAAAAAACAAAAGAAAATACTAGTTGACTGACTAGTAATAGGAAAATAGAATAAAATAGAAGAGAAAGACTTTAGTAAATGTGAAGGACTAATGATCCAGTCATGAGTGCTAGGTAGCCCAGGAAGATATGCAATTCATTATCTTACATCCTGTGCCTGTAACTTGGAGAATATTTGCTGAATAAAGAAATAAACTACCAAATGTATTTCATGAGCATCCTGAAAAAAACAATAGAGGGTACACGCTATATTCAGTACAGCAAAATAAATAAATAAATTTGGGATTAACCTTTAATTCTTTTTTTTTTTGCATTTCTTTTTTAAATTCTTTTTTTTAAAACCTTAATTCTAACCTATCTTAGAGCAAGATTAATCTCTCTGGACCTCAGTCATTTATATATAAAATTAAGGTATTAGCACTTGTTTTACCAAGTCCTTGAGGGTCAATATTGAGATCCAGTGGTAAAATCTTTTATTGTTTGTTTGGTTTTTAAGACAGGGTGTCAATACACAGCCCAGGATGGCTTTTAATTCAATCCTCCTGCCTTTGAGCCTCCCAAGAACTGGGATTACAGGCATGTGCCACCATGCCCAGCCCAGGAGGTGATATCTGCCACTAAGAAATACTGTATGAAGCAAGGTGACAGAGCTGGGGATTTTGTTAGAGAAGACCTCTTGATAAGATGAGAGTTTGGTATAAACCTGAATAAAATAGGGGAAGCAAGCTACATGGATATCTGAGGGAAGAATGTGCAAAGATCCTAAGGCGGGAGAGTGCTCAGATCATCCAGGGATGGGAAGAAGCTGGTGTGGTAAAGCTGAGTAAAGAGCATAAAATGAGACCAGTTTATATAATTTCTTGTATTATGTTAAGGATTATAGATTTTATTTTGAGTAAAAAGGGATACCATTGCAGAATTTTGAGCAGAGGAATGATGTGAGCCTATTTTGTTTTGAAAGAATCAATCTGATTTTAGTGTGAAGAAGAGAAGACAAAACCAACCCAGGGAGATCAGTTAGGAAGAAGAGTGACAATAGGAAAGGTGATGAGAAAATAAAGAGCTGGTCCCAAGTGGCTTAGCAGAACAGAAAACATGAGGCTGAAAATTGGAAGTAAGAAAAGGCTTGACTCTGTATATTTTAAAAGTGAGGCCACTGTGTTTTCTTGAGGAACTGAGTGTAGAGTGTAGACTAACAGTCTACAAGGATAACGCCAAGGATTTTGCCCTGAGCAACTAGTCAAATGGAACTGCCTTTCACTGAAAATAAGGAAGGACCAAGATGTCAGGCAGATAAAACTTGAGATATTTAATAGACACACAAGTAGACAAGAAGAAGAAATAAAAATGCTCTAATGATGCTACTGTTAGCTACATTTGTTAATATCCTTACCTTAAGAATGAAAATGCTTCCTTTAAAATGGTATTGTTCCGCAGGCACAGCACCTACAGCAGCAACAGCTATGTTAGAACAACGTTAACCTTTCACAGACCTCCAATCACCTTTATTCAAAGATTCTGGAAAACCATAATATACTAACCAAAAAGTACCCAAAGATTCTTATATAGCAAAGAAGTTATCCTACAAATAAAACCAAACATGCAAGCAAACCAAGGTCATCTTTAGTATTCTGCCTGCTAAAGAAAATGCTGAAAATAAAGAAGTCCCCTCCTACACTGCTATTTCATCCTGTTTCCCCTTTCCAATTTTTATCAACAACTACTATGCATCTGCCATATACAGCATTATAAGAGGGACTTTCTTAAATCCTCCTTAATTCTCAAATACTGCAAGACAATTTTATAAGTGGGGCAACTGAGTTCCAGAGAGATGATATTCCAAAAAACTCATAGCTAATAACCAGCTAAGTGGACTGTCTTATTCCAAAGGCATCCCTCTGTTACAGTACACTGTATGGGCCGGAGATTTAGCTCAGTGGTTCTGCCGCCTGCCTCGCAAGTGCAAGGTCCTGAGTTCAATCCCCAGTACAAAAAAAAAAAAAAGAAAGTACAGTGTATATCTCAATAATAACAACAATAACAATATTGACAAACAGTAATAATGAGAAGAGGCCACAGCAGTGGCAGCTTCCACCAACCCCCTAGTTATTTAATCTCACTCTGCCCTGTTAGCACCCACTTGAAAGATCAGTAGTACAGCTTTACTGAGGAAGTGTTTGACATACAGGAGGTCTTTTTATAAATTAAATAATAAATACTAAATGTCTGTCCTTAAGGTGCCATAAAGAGAAAGGCCTATTTCCTGTGGGGATAATAATTTAAATTCCTTCAACATGTTTGTTTCTGTAGCGGTGTGAATCAAACCCAGGGCCTTGTACATGTTACTGTGGGCAAGCTCTCTACCACTGAGCTATACCTCCACCCCACTCCTGCCCCAAGTCCTTCAACATGTGTATCTGAAAAGCTTAATATGCAAAAACAAGAAAATCTGAGAAATTATCACTATCAAGGGGAGCCCAAGGAAACATGATGACTAAATGTAATATAATACCCGGGATGGAATCCTGGAACAGAAAAAGGACATGAGACTGAAAACTAAGGAAATCTGAGCTGAGTTCAGCAGCATACACCTGTAATTCCCAGAATTTGGGAAGCTGAGGATTGCATGTTCAAGTCTTGCCTGGGCAAATTAGCGAGACTCTGTCTCAAAGTAAAAAATTTTAAAAGGCTGAGAATAGCCAGTCATGGTGGTACACGCCTGTAAGCCCAACACTTGGGAGGCTGAGGCAGGATCAACCACAAGTTCAAGGCCAGCCTGGGCTACATAGTGAGTTCAAGGCCTCACTGAACTAAATAGCAAGACCTTGTCTCAAAAAAACTAAAGAAAAGAAAAGAAAAGAAAAGGGCCGGGGGTGTAGCTCAGTGGTAGAGTGACCCTGGATATGATCTCCTAAAAAGCCTAAGGAAATTCAAATTTAAAGTATAGACTTTAGTTAATATATATCAAAACTGGTTCATTAATATTGGTGCATTAATCATGAAAAACATTCCATACTAAGGTAAACTATTAATAATAGGGATACAGGAGTATATGTGAACTCTGTATTATCTTTGCAACTCTTCTGTAAATCTGAAATCATGCCAACACTGTTTATTTTTAAAAAGTCTTGGGGGTCCAGGGATTTAGCTCAGTGGTTCCGGCACCTGCCTCACAAGCGCAAGGTCCCGAGTTCAATCCCCGCCACCAGAAAAAAAAAAAGTCTTATGTGCCAACTACTATGCTGAATTTAAAAGAAATACAAAAACAAAACATAACATGGATGAACCTTAAAAATACTCCACTAAATTAAGCCAATCACAAAAAACCAAACTACCATTATATGACTCCATTTCTATAAAATATTCAGAATAGCAAATCTACAGATTAGCAGTTGCCTAGGGCTGGAGGGTCTAGGGAGCCAAGTACAGCTAAGGAGCACAGAGTTTCTTTTTGGGTGGTGAAATGATACACTTGTATTAAAGAGCTAAGTGATACCACAGGTATTATATGATGAAGTCAAAATAGTACTGTGAACAACAAGCACACCTGGCAGGATATCAAGGTGGACAGACGGAGATGGCCAGAAGAAATTCTTAGCTTTTTAGTGTTAGAGACATTGCTAATAATCTGCTCAAAGACATGAATCCTTTCCCAGACGTGTACATATAGGCAGGTACAAAAAGTGTGCATACTACTTCAGAGACTCACTGAAACTCACTTTTGGGTTTTTTGTTTTGTTTTAGACCCTGGGTCTCACTTTGTAATTCAGGCTGGCCTTGGACTCACTATGTAGTCCAGGCTGGCCTCAAACTCACAGCAATCCTCCTACCTTGGCCTCCTGAGTGCTGGGATTACAGGTGTGTGCCACCATGCCTGGCTTCATTTTTGATCACTGAAACTCTTAACATCACCCAAGGACCCCATGCTAACCTAAGAGATCCTCAGGGGCAAAGGTCATGTCCTAGTCCTCCTCTCAGGTACATTATATACAAGCAAAGTTTGGTTTTGGTAGATAAATGATTAGAAAAAGTAAATGAATGATAATCATTGCTACCATTTATTAAACACTGATCTCTATTTTGCTGGTTACCTACTCTGTCTCTAAATCATAATACCCTTACAAGATAAATATTATAATTTCCATTTTGCAGTGGAGAAGTTGAGATTAAGTAATTTACCCAAAGTCACGTATCTACTATCAAACCTACAGACTGTGGGTTTCTCTTACTCCAAGTCCATAATTTCTCCTCTCTTCTACACCTTCTTCACATAAATGGAAAGCTGGTACTTAAGAAATCAGGAAAAGAAACATCAAACTTAGGAAAACTCAGAGAATGTGAGGTCATAAATATTGGGAAGAATGTGAATAGGCAGAAGGAAAGGCAAAGTGTAAAAATGATCTGAAAAAGCAAAATACTTTGTAAAGAATGCATGCAATATGCCTACCCTACTATTGACCAGCGTGAAAGACAGAGTAGAGAAATAGGAGACCATGGAGAGCTCAGGCTGGCTTCCCCCAATCACTGACCACATACCTCAAGTTATAGTACATGACTCAAAGTTCCCTCCAAGGCCAAGATCTGTGAACCATGACTAACAATATAAATCAGAGTAAAAAAGATAGGTATATTCAAGAATGTATATATTTAGGGCTCAGGATTTAGCTCAGTGGCACCCTGCCTGCCTTGCAAGCACAAGGTCCTGAGTTTGATCCCCAGTACTGAAAAAAAAAAAAAATACACGGCCAGGGACTTAGCTTAGCATATATATATATATATGGCTGGGGATTTAGCTCAGTGGTGCCGCCACCTGCCTCAGAAGCACAAGGTCCCAAGTTCAATCCCC